>WEIV01029090.1:26689-86432 GCA_013390005.1 Calyptomena viridis | reverse complement strand
GAGAGAAAGAAAGAAAGAAGGTAATTTTGAAAGAATATTAAGAGACCAAATCAATTATTGACAGCAGCTCTTTCAGTTGCCTCTCACCACCTGCCTTTCGTATTACTTCATTTTGATTCTACCCTATTAAGGGTGATCTCCTACTATCAGATATTTCCTACCAGAGCTTAAGTTGACAAATTTATGCCAACTCACTGCAGTTTTGCAATATGCTCTGTGAATCATGGAGGAAATAAGCTTCTGGGTATTTTTGGCTTGAATTTCTTTTGTTGTATGTGCTTCTAATGGTATCTCTGATTTCTGTTGCACTTTGCAAGCTGTTCAACTCCTGTGGTCTCTGCCTTTGTTTATGTATTCTCTCAAGCTTCTGGTTTTGGAACTGGTGAACTAGGAAATTGAAACTATAGTTTTACATATAAGCAAAGGTTTTTTTTTTTCCTTTTTGCTAAATATTTTGCTCACTTCTGGCCCCTGATAGAGCAAAAGACACAGGTCTGAACTGCTCTCTTGAGTAACAGGCATCTAACCAGTGTAGCTGGTTCAGGTTGCTCTTGAAGTGAGTGAAAGAAGGGTGATGGATGGTGCTTTCAAGAAGGATGTTCACCTTTCTGGTATCTGAATTGAGCTCTGAAATTGCCTCTCATTCCCCCATGACCAAAGTACCTGGCAAGGCTGTATCAGTGAATCCCTAGATTTAATTGGGGTGAATGCAGATCAAAATACAATCATGAAGTGCATACATGCTTAATGCCTAAACTGTTGTTTAACAAATGGTATTTCTTCTTCGGGCACCATGTCCATAAAGATTCTTCTGTGGGAACAGAAGAATCAAAAAGGGTGATAAATTTTATGTTTTGTTCTGTCTTCAAACAGTTGTGTGATTCTGAGTAATTTAATTTGCCTGTGCATCACTTTATCCAACTAGAAATTGAATGTTTTTCTTAGAGTTCTCCCAGTGTTTTCATTCTAGCATGGAAAGCATCAAAGTAATAAAAAAATATTTTTCATATCCTTACAAATGAAAATTGCACAGCCTTGGAGGCCTGTTCATTTATACTAGCAGAGGATCTGGCCTAGCACAGCCTAGTGTACCTTAATTTGCAGACAATCCCTGTTTAGTAGTCTTTTTTTTCCTTTGACTAGGTTGTCTGTTGAAATTTCTGCATGTCTGCCTGTCACTCTTCCAAGATTTCTACTATTTTGTTTTTTTCCTACTGTGCTTATTGAACAAAGACAAGGAAGTATCTAATAGATTAAAGTGAAGTCTAGTAACATGGTTCAGTGGGCTAATACTTTAATCTGTGAGACCCTAAGATCAAGTGGACTCAATTTCAAGCCCTGCCACTATTAATTTAACCATTAGTAACGTTGCAGGTACTAAGAGCCTGGAGTCTGCAGGTGTTTGCTGTTGAGGAAACAAGTAGCACCGTAGCCCTCCTGTAATGCCATCTTTAATGCAAAAACACATCTTCCTGATTAAAGGCATGTCTGTTAAAATAATCTTGGCCCAGTAGATCATAAGATTGATCTTTTCTTGGGTTTTGGGAGCTGTAATTTTGCAGCCGGTATTAAGAATGACTGGTAGAGCTCCATATGAAGATTTTGTGTATAATTCTAATACTGCATGGGATGCACTCGTGCATAGTGTTTGCTAAACATTCACTTTAGTAGAGTCTCTTAACTTGCCTTTTAAGTAAACTTATGTCAGAGTTGCTTCAAAATTAATCGACTGATCACTTTCACAGCATGCCAGATGGGCTAAAAGCAGGCTCCTAAAAGATTACAGAAAGCCACATGGGAGGTTAAAACTGGCAACAAGTTATGAAACAGTAACATGGTTATAAGGTGCTTCTGTAAATTCCTTTGAATTTGTGCTTGATAGACCCCATTTTTACCCTCTTTGAAAACGTTTTAGTCTGGTTAGTGACAAAAATTTGTGACTTTGTAAGCATGAGGGCTTGTATGAATGTCTTGAACATACATTTAAACATGTATGTAGTGTGTGTGTGTGTACAGTAAGATAACTGCAGGAAGTCTACATAATGGAAAACATCAGCTTTTGACAGATTTTTTTTGAGTTGTTTCTGAGGCTTCCCAAGTAATTATTTGGCTATTCATGATTCTCATTCATGAGCAGATGCAATAATACTTATCTTTTTAATAATATACAATATTATTTCCTTTGGGGAAAAGATATATTTGAAATACTTTGAAAAGAAATAAACTACAAGACTTGTAATTAAGTGTTGCTATTTTAAGTGAAATTGATTTCAACCGTCGGCAGCCTGTCTTTCTCCTCAGCTATGCACATGATGAAAAGTTTAACTTGTCAAGTATATATTTAGATGTAGAATTCAGAATATCAAGCTCCATGAGTGATAATTATCAGCACCTGGAAATAATTTGTACCAGAGTTAAGAAAGGAGTTTTCCCTTTCCACAGATAGGGAGTTTTTAACCTCCCAGTTACTGGAATACTCCCCTGAGCATATAGTGACATGGCTTGTGGTTCATTCCCACTAGTAAACAGGACACCAGGCAATTAGATTGTCATTAGAAGATGAACATTAGTTTTGTAAAATAGGATTAAGAATAAACTGAGAACAAATGATCAGCTAATGTATGCAGTCCATAAATAACACTGTACATGCAGGCTCTGGTGCAAAGACCATTGAAGGCAATGGAATTCNAGCTGAAATGTAGAAAAGATTTATCTAAACATCGTTCATCTAAGTTAAATATTTAGTAGATGTTATAGTAAGTATTATATAATTTTTATAAATTTCTATTACTAGTCTAGTGCAAGAAGTAATGTGTCAATATTATTTTTAATTATTTAATATCACTTTATAAACTATTTATGAAAGGATTTTAATGTGGTCAACAACAAGCTTCCATGACAAGATAGGAANAGAAAGGAGTTTTCCCTTTCCACAGATAGGGAGTTTTTAACCTCCCAGTTACTGGAATACTCCCCTGAGCATATAGTGACATGGCTTGTGGTTCATTCCCACTAGTAAACAGGACACCAGGCAATTAGATTGTCATTAGAAGATGAACATTAGTTTTGTAAAATAGGATTAAGAATAAACTGAGAACAAATGATCAGCTAATGTATGCAGTCCATAAATAACACTGTACATGCAGGCTCTGGTGCAAAGACCATTGAAGGCAATGGAATTCTCTTCCACTGGCTTTCAATAGCCGCTGGCTCAGGCTCAGATTCCAGTTTTCTTTTAATTTTATAGCATTCATTCTCCAGAACTATGGAAACTCTCTAACTGGATAAAAGTTGCTTCTTCTCCAAAGTGTAAAATAGTAGGACGTTGTGCTGGAAGCTCTACAAAGACAAAAATTAATTTATTTTTCTGACCTGTAGGCAGACTGCCCCTGAAACAGGCTCTTCCCAGATCACTCTTCTGCTTTGTCCTTATCTGTGTGCAGATACCATCTAAGCAATTTCTCCGGTATCTTCAAGGNTTTACTGGAAGTAAGTGCAAAAGAAACAAAGAATGGAAAGAGAAAAATAGAATCTATCTCTACAAGGGTGCTTGTCAGTGCTTGGTTGAAAGTAAATGAACTAATCCAATATTTCTAGGAGTGATGAGTTATGAAGAGTAACTAAATTATGGCCTTTTAATTGTTACTTTCTTTAGTCTATTATATGAACATTTCATATAATTATGTTTATTAGATAGTATAGATTTAGCCTAATCTAGGAAGTATATAATAGAAATATAATTATAGACAAGAAAAATGGATATTAAACTTATATAATTTTCTTTTATCGTACTAAATGTTTCTGCAATTAAACTCTACTGAATTTTTTTGAGTTTAGAATTTCATCAGTTTTAATGGGTCTGAGTTATTAAACATCTGCCGCATTAAGACTATCATACATAATTTTAGAATCAGAGACATAAACATTAGATGAACTCATTTGAATACAGTTTTTCATATGCTAAAATATTTGTATGAACAGGCATTATAGAAAGGTTGTAAGTTTGGAGTTTCAGAAGTGTTGAGTACTCCAATCAAGTAGTGATAGATATGCACTGAATTTTACAGCTCTCATTAAATTGTTTCTGAGAAGCCATTGGAAAAAGATGGCATGTAGAAGTGACTTTTCTTCACAAGATGCCTCTTTCTTTTCATGCAATTCAGTCCAAATTAATTAGGGATTGTATGGCTTGGACAGTTTCTGAAATACTTCTGTTGATTTGCCTCCTTCCTTCCTTCCTGCCTGCCTGCCTGCCTGCCTGCCTCTTCCTTTCTCTTCCTCCTTTCTCTCCTTGCCATCTTGCCTTCCTGCCTTCCTGCCTGCCTTCCTCCCTCCCTCTCTCTCTTCCTCTCTCTCTTCCTCTCTTCTTTCTTCCCCCCTTTTCTTTCTCACATTTTTTAAGAGAAAAAGAAATGGAGAGAGAAAAGGGGGGATGGGAAGACATGAATGAGAGATTGAATTTGGGAGTGATCTTTCTCTTGTTACATGATGTGAAGCATGTGTGGGAAATGTTTTCATCTTCAGAAGTCATTTGCCCCATGCAGAGAATGCTTGAAATGAAAATAACTTTCCAAATTAAAATAGAATGTGTAGTTTTTTATTTACAGACACACAGAGACATAATCACTCTTATACACATGGGCAGGACTTACTAGAGAATGCATTTTATTTGATCTTCTATTCTTGACAAATGTCACATTTATAAGATATTATTTGATAAATGTTAATGCCAAATTATTTCATCAAAAACATTTGTACTTTTATTCCGGTTTATGAATCCATACTTTTTCACTATATGTGGATTGTATTTGATAAACATTCACATCCAGTCACTCCTCCTTCACCTCCAGTGTCACGCAAAAATATCACAAGAAACTGACTGGGTGACCCTCCTCCTTCATGGAGTCACAATTGTGTCTTTTTAAATCGATATGAATAATTCCATCTTGAATTTTCCTTTTACTCTCATTTTAACTAGCACTTTTTACATCTGAGTGAATATCTGTTATTAATAACATTTATTAATATAAATATCTGTTATTTCTAAAACTTGAGAACCAAATAGTTTCAGCCAAAACCTTTAACATCCTGTCAATGGGATTGGGAGCTTGAATGCCTCCTGTCCCATATCTTCAGGCTCAGCTTTCTGGCTGGGCTAGGCATTTCCTTCCAGAATCACTAGAAGGAATCATGACACTGAGATGTGTCATGGCCTCAGCAGTCCTCCTGATTTTGGAAGCCACTTATTGCCTGTTGTAGTCCAGTGATAAATGGCTTTCTTGCCTGTTTTCAGCTGGCCCTGCTTCTTTAGTTAAAATCTTGCTCTAATGTCACAACTCAACTTCTGCAACTGTTTTCAGGTTTTCCATGCTGAGGAGAAGCTTGTTTCTGTGACAGTCTGGCTGCTGACATTCACTGTGTGCTATTTCCACTACTTTAAATCCACAGGATTCCTATCTTCATCTGTCCAGGCTTTCGTTGACTTTGTAAGAAAAGGAAAAGGAAAAAAAAGATACTTTGATAAATGCTGAGTGTAAAAGATAGTGTTCATTGAAACCAAATGTTCCTGTGTTTACTTAACAAACTTAAGTATCTAACATTACGTAGAGAATTTGCTCTGTTTTACAGTTATTGTATTTAAAATTTTTTGGACAAAGCTTTAGATATTTTTGTAAAGCTAAGTTTAATATATAAAAAGTAAATACAATAGTATATGGTTATTATCATGTAACCCTATCAAATCTGGCTGAAGTTTCAGGTTTTCTGTACAGACCAAGGAGATAACTTCAAAAGCTCAAATAGTTTGTAGTTTGGAGAAGCAGTCAACTGAGAGAACTTAAAGATCAAAGCCAGAATATCTGATTTTAATGATGCAGAACATATGCTTCACCAAAACCTTTTGGATTAAAAAAAGTTAATGTAATCAAAGAGAACTGAACTCTTTGTTTGGATCTAAGAGATCTGTTTTGAAGCACTCAGCACAATATCCTAGACTGCACTGCCACAGTAGTTGGGTATAAGGGGTGAGTTAAAGCAAAGTTAAAGAGACTAGTGAACCTGGTGCTTGGAAACTTTTGAAGATATATTTTTGTTGAAGAGCCCTGAGGAATCTTAAATCTGCAGATAGACATAAAAATACCCCCGAACTGCTCTCTGCAAACTTGATTAGCCGTATTCAAAACTGAGAATCCTGGAAGTTCCTCTGGAGAGTTTTTGATTTATAGTGAATGCAAAAATACAAGCAAACAAACAAACCCAAAAAACAAGAAATAGATAAACACAGACATGGCTGCAAGAGGGGAAAAAATACCTGAGGGTGAAAAAGTTTCCTTTCATTGCTGTTGGATAGAGAGATGATGTAGTCCCCATGCTTGTAAAGAACAGCATTCATAAGATCAAATTCATGACTGAAAAAATATACTAATTGAATTATAAGTGTAAAGAAAAAGCATTACTGGACAAGGAAGATAGCTATTAAGTCTGTTTTGCAGTAGCTTCTCAGAGTCTTTTCCAAAGTCTCTTGAAAGCAATGGAAGCTTTATCCATTGATTGCAATGAGTTTGGATGAGAAACTAGGAAAATACAAATTGTATTTGAAAAGAAGGGACATATCAACAATAATGTGTATCTAACTGTATAAATTTATCTATATATCTGAACTTCAATGACCCTTTCAACTCAGGATATTCTCTGATTCAATGAAGCATTGTATGTATATCTTCAACATTATTTGGATTGCTTCTTTTAGACATACTCTGGAAGTACAGACTTGGTCACAGTTGTCACTTGACAGAAACAAGCAATTCTTACTAATGTAAAAGTTTACCTTTTTTTTCTTGTCATCACTAGCATCTGTTTTTCTATTAGCTCTCATTTCTTATTTGTTGTGACATTGCTGTTTTATTCTTTTTGTCTATGTATTTCACTCTTTCTGACATGTTTCTTGGAAGGCCTTAGGGGAAGAAAGGACTGTTCCCCCCGCTTCTCCCCCTTTCCTAAAGATAAAGATAACTATTTAGGTTGATTTTTCCTTCCACCCTGTTGTTAAATTTTGATCGAGACCAGTCTCAGAGTACTGTAAATGGCTGGAGCTCCATTTGCCTTGACAAAACTAGGCAGAAGTACAGGATCCAACTCTGAAGCTCTTTAGTTATGTAAATGGAAACTGTGCTTGTTAAGCTGCCACTGGTTGCTTTGTCTGTGATATTAAACTCATTCTGCAGCTACAGAATTTCACCCAGGCCAGTCAGATAGAAAGCCACTCAAAGTTAATGGAAATGTTCAGCACATTTTTATTGAAACATTTTGTGGATGCAAGCTGGCTTCTAGATAGACTGCAGGATAAGTGTTTTCCACTCTGTGATATGACTTTCAAGGTTAAGGAGTAGCAAAATCACCGCCAGCCCCATTTTGCATTTACTAGGTCATTCTTTGTGTGACCTTTTGAGCTATCCTTGTCTTGAACAAACCTGGTTTGCAAACATATTGAAGCAAGACAAAAAGATCCCCTTGATATTTAATAGCGGAGCATCCCTGCATGTGTGACTGGAGTCATCATGAGATAGAGATGAACTGTTTTCAGGCACCAGGCCCATTTCAGAGGGAGGCCTGGTTTTCAAGCTGTTGTGTGTAACAGGAAATCCTTGGGGTTACTCCTCTCCCTCTGCTCTTCATGGCCTTCCTTATTGCAGCTGAGAGATTAACAGCCAGTTGAGAGCAGACTGTGCACTCCACTACAGGTGCCACCTTCTACCTGCCATTCTCTGAGACTATACATGATAAATTGTCAGGAAAGCAGTCTATTATACTTTATGGAATGCCATTGGCTTTGTAAGATATACTAGTTATATATGGCAGCCCTGTTTGAGAGCAAAACTGTGCTATGAGGACTTGGTGAGCCCTGTTCTAATCTTGGAAGAAGTTTTAAACTTCAAATGAATGGGACTATTAATGTAACAGGGCAGGTCAGGGCTCTGATGGTGTTCATGTTAAAAGAGATTCTTTTGTCTTGCATTCTAAACACCTGAAAAAAGTCCAGTTGCATGAATCACATTGGTCAATAATTCCAGATACTTGCTAACCTTCATAGTTACAGGTTTTCAGTGGCTGCTCTGTCATGCTGCCATGGTATGTTCTGATCACACCATGGAACTGACAACATTGGCTTGTCTACCTTTGCCTCTTGAGGCCTTCTACAGTCACAGTGGAGTCCATTCTGGAGTCTCAGTGATATTTACCCCATCTTTGCAGACACTTTTTGGTGATGTATAAAAATACCTTGTTTGCAGAAGGCTGGATGCTGGCTTCCATCTCCCTCGAAATTAGAAGTCATGGTCATCCTTTCCAAAATGCCCAAGAGCTGTTTCTTCAGTTGCACACTGACCGCTGGCCAGCAAGTGTATCTAATGCATTGTCCTTAATTGAAAGCAAATGTCAAATTTTGGACATATAATATGGGATTTGAAGGGTAGATTTTCAAAAGCAAAAATGAGAACTGCACGTTTGTGCCACTGAAGTAACACATTTTCTAAACTGCGAGTTAATTGAGGACCCAAAAAGGTCTGATTGCATCTTAGCTGTCCCTGCGCAAAACTAGCAATGATGTTCTTGTTTCTTTGGCCTGGGATGGCTGTGCCAGGTTGACACCCCAAGTTGTGGGCAGGCTTGCTCCTCCTCGGTGAAATTTGTGGTGGCAGCTGCCCTTCTCAGGCCTCGATTCTCCAGCCTGCAGATATACTTATGAGTGTATGTCTGATTGCTTTTACTCCAATGGAGGCTACTATTCATCATACCCTTATTTAGACACCTGTGTATATTAAACACATGATTTAGGTGCAGTGAGAGAAAAATAGCAAGATCTTACTTGATAAAAAGTAAGGGGGAAATAATTAAATTTGTGAGACTCCTGTAATTAAAGAAATGTTGGATAGTTCATCAGATAAGGTAGTGAATCCAAAATATGATTGCGAGTAGGAATCAATGTATTGTTTCACTGCTAAAGCAGTATTTTTCCTGTTCATTAGTTTCTTCATTTAATTTACAAAATACATAGACCTGGGGGTAAATTTATTGCAGTTGCCAATGAAACTACACAAGGATTCCCATAAGAATGGAAAAAGGAGTTCAGTTCCTTACAACAGTGAAATAGCAAAAGCTCAATTAATCAGTGGTTCTTTGCAAATTTTAGGCCAGAACTGGCATGCTACCAAACTGCCCTCAGAAGAGGTCTAAAACAGCTCAGGAAATGATTTAATGGGCACCTGATCACAGATATGTTCCTGCCAGACATACTGTCTGCAATGGTACATCCCAAAATGGCCCTAGAGGGTCTGAAATGCAAGGAACGTACACAAAAGTTCTTTTTAGACTTGGAGAGGTAATATAAAAGAAACAACAAAAACCCCAAACCCAGAAAAAAAATCTGCTATGTAGTCTTCCTAATATCTAACTTTCCTGTTAGTCATGCTGGCAAGTACCCACGTTCTTTGCTGACATTTTCATCAGTATTTCATCAATTATCTGATTTTCTGTCAAATCAGGCTATCTTGATGTCCATTTATTTCTCACCAGGGCTTCAAATGTTACAAAACAGCAGGAAGTAAAGTTCTTTCTGTTGGTGGGGGATGGTTGCAAGTGTTCAGCTAAAACCATCAAACCTGGCAGTGGTCGTTGATCCCTGCGATAAAACTGCTAACAAGTTACCTGATTTTGCTCTGCCCTTTTTGGAGTGCTTGTGGTTCTGCTGAACAATGATTTCATTCTCTGCTTCATGCTGTTTGATATAAAGTTGTTGCTCATAAATTTAGCACCAAGTTACTGACTTTGCCCAGATGATGGAAACCTGCAGTTAGGAATGTTACTTGTATTGTTGTTTCTGGCCAGGTTTCAATTGGAAGGGGGGTGATAAAGTAGCTCTGATTTTCTTGCATAATTTCTTTCTACCATAATTAAATCCAATTGTTCTGATTTTTGCACATAGTTTAGAAGCATATGTAAGATCATTGGCATTTCAGAAGCTCTGGCTAATTTGAGTTTTAAGAAAAATGTTTATAAATGTGAATTTTTATGATTATCTAAGTTAAAAATGTTCCCATTTGGTTCACTCTGAAATTTCTTCTGTGATGAGACTTCAGTGAGGTCAGTTTCACATTTCTGGTAGGAACTTTTAGCTAATAAACTAGAGAAAACCCCCAAGAAATATGAGAAATATTTTTAGAAAATAGACTAAAAGAAACATGTTTCCTTATTGCTTAGAAATGTAAACAGTCCTTATTTAAATATACTAGAATTGCCATAATTCTGCCTTTACTAGATATTTTTAAAATATCTAAATAAGAATTTATTTGCAGATCTGATTGTGACTTCCTAATGGTTTATTTCTAACACTTCAGCATGTGGTACATATTACTTGACTTTCTTATCAGCATGTTATTCTTTTTCCTAACCCATCTTCTTCAAGATAAGAATAGATGCATGTGAACCCTGCTTTTCTCACTTCCATGTCAACAGCTTTTACAGAAAAGACTGTAGCTAAGTGCAGTGAGGAACTTCCTTATATGATGTTTGTCCTTAAAAGAGTGGGTATCCACGAGTACAAATGACAAATATTTGAAGAGGACCTTTGAGGTTGATGAAAACAATTGCATTTAATTTTTTTTATGATGCTTAAGGAACACTTTAGGATGAGATTTATCTTGTCTGATAATATTGTTCTGATATTAGTAGCAGAAGTCTAATTTCTATGAGTTAAATGAGTCCACTTGATGATAAATAGATGAGGGTAGAGTAAGCATCTATAGAAGATTATCTGATTCTGGGACAGGTGGTGTGTGATTCTCTCCACTGACTATGGAGGACAGTGTTCCGCTTCCAGCGCATGTTGGACAAATACAGTCTAAAATAGGTGAAGTGTAAAAGGAAGCAATACATGCAAATTAAAAAGCAGAGGTGTGCAATGCTTTATCATAGATATTCATGACTTACCCTGTATTTGTATATTCTCTTTCTACTCATCCATTTCCATGAGACTTATTTGAACCTACTTGTCCCTCAACTGTTTCCTAGGCCTTAGGGAGAAGAGTTCTGTTCTACCTCTAAATTACAAGACTGAAGCACAGAGAAATTGTTGCTTTTCATGTCCGTCTATTAGGTTTACAACATCATACAAAGGTTTTTGTCTGTTATGTCAAGTTATAGGCTGTATAGAACTGACTATTGCATCATTCAGATGGAAAAAACTCATTTTGAGTTAGTAATATCTAGCATTTCCTCTAATCTGCATGATACTTCACATAAAACCTGTAGTAAGCTGTCTGCATGGAAAAGGTCACATAACTCTTTTTATTTTTTGTGAAAGACGGGATGAGAAGTGTGAGAAAGAAAGGAAAAGGATATTATAATTTTTTTCTCCTTCTGAACCCTTTATAAATAGTTTCCTGGTAACACAAGCCCTTGGTGTGGCAGATGGATTTTATGAGAATTAATTGCAATAATATTCTATAAAACTGTCCCAAAAGTTTTCAGAACCCATTTCCTCCTCTTTATTTTTTCTGATGTCTACTACAAGGGCGCATCATAAATAAATATAGCAGGAATATTCCTACATTTAAGTAACGGAACTGATTTTACTTTTTACTTTCATAGAGGAAAAAGTAGGGATATTTAAAAGTGGACTTGGCTGCAAATACCATCAAGAGGTTACTGTAAGGGAAAACGCTGCGTTGCCGCAACAGGATGGACTATATGACCAGACTGCACTTTCTGGTCTGCCATCTATTGGGACACTGAGAAATGACGCTGGGGGTAGGGGTGGAAGAAATCACTCAACACAATTTGATATGATTGCATTAAGATGATGAATACAGAGTTCCTTTGCTTTTTTCCAGCTGCTGCTCACATGGTGCTGGGAGCTGAATGCTTCCCTGAACCATCTCTAGCACTGACTAATGGGTGTAAACAGAGCACAGCCCATTTTGATGGCTCATGTTTATATTGTACCTTGATAGGGAATATCTCATTATTAAAGTCTCAGTAACCTAGAAAAACTGGGCAGATGTGTATCTCCATTTCAGAACAAAGGCATAAACTGTGGCTGAGGGTTTTTCCTAACCTGTGGCTTTTGGGAGCACTCTTGTCTTACTTTTGCTTTAGTTTGATCATTCTGAAAAGATGAGAATTTAGAGCTCCCAATATTTTCATGTGTAGTTGACAGCATTCATCCTCTTTGATGAACAGGCTGTAAAGCTGTAAATGTTGTGACCAAATGGAAGAATCCAAAAGCAAACCTAGCTTTGAAAACATGGTATAGACAGATAGCAGGACTATGCCCAAGACTAGCAACTAAAAGAACTTATTAGAGGGAGTTTAGATTGGATTTGGGGGAAAAATTTCTCAACTGAAAGGGTAGTCAAGCATTGTACAGACTGCCCAAGGAAGTGGTGGAATCACCGTCTCTGGAAGTGTTCAAAAAAAAGTGTAGATAGGTGCTTTAAGACATGGTTGACCTGTTGGAGTGAGTCCAAAGGAGGTTACGAAGTTGATCACAGGACCGGAGCACCTCTCCTCTGAAGACTGGCTGAGAGAATTGGGGCTGTTCAGCCTGGAGAAGAGAAGGCTCCGGAGAGGCCTTATAGCAGCTTCCCAGTACCTAAAGGGGGCCTGCACAAAAGCTGTAGGGGGACTTTTCGCAAGGGCATGCGGTGATAGGACAAGAGGGAATGACCATAAGCTGAAAGAGGGTAGGTTAAGATCAGATATTAGGAAAAAATTCTTTCTTATGAGGATGACAAGACACTGCCTGCAACAGGTTGCCTGGAGATGCTGTGGGCTTCTCATCCCTGCAGGTGTTCAAGGCCAGGCTGGATGTGGCTCTGAGGTCTAGTGGCAGGAGTCCCTGCTCATGGCAGTGGGNTCTGAGGTCTAGTGGCAGGTGTCCCTGCTCATGGCAGTGGGGTTTGGAACTAGGTGGTATTTAAGGTCCCATCCAATAAAAAACATTCCTAGTTCTGTGATTTAGTGGTGTACTTGACAGTGCTGAGCAACTGGTTGGACTTTATGATCTTAGAGATTTTTTCCAACCTAAATGTTTCTAGGCTTCTGTGATTTTTGCCCCTCTTTTTTGCTAGCTTATGGACCTTATTGTCTTCTTTTTGAGAGATATGAAATTGATTGTCTGTATAAAAACTCTTGTTTCTGAAATAATAAACTGACACAAACAAATTGGCTTTTCAAAATTTTGCAGTACTTCCTTAATATATTATTAATAGAACTCATATTAACCATTATTTTATTTATATCATCATCATGGCTAAGCTTCACGAATGAAGATATGGGAAGGGCTCTACCCACACTTGCTACAAATGTGCTGATGGCTAAAAAGGCCGATGTGGGATAGACAAGTCCGGGTACAAAAGGCACAGCTAAAAGTCTCCTTAGGTGGTATTGACAAGGCACAGTTCTTTCTACGTTGTCTTTTCTCCTCAAGACTAATTCTACGTGAGTTTTCAAAGGAGGCAGCAGCATTATAGATGGTGTGTCTCCATATCTCCCGATTTGAGGCCAGAGTGGACCACTGATGGTAGTCAATGTGGCCAAGACTGAGATGTAATATCACTAAATAATATTTATATATGATAAATAATAGTATAAATAATATTAATATAGAAATAGTAAAAAGCCAGTGCAGTTATTTGTCACCTTCTGTGATAATACAATCTTGGAAAGTAACAGAGATACCAAGGCATGTGCATCTGAAAGGTGGTTATGAGATATTTGAACATAGTCACAGTTTCAGTATCAGTTACAGTGGAAGCAGCACAGGGGAGGAGAATGTGTTTTTTGTGCCTTGCTTTTCTGGCTGGTTTAGGTGGAGTAGAGGAGACAGCTGGGATCCACATGTACTCTGGAGCTAAAAAAGCACCTTTTATAACCTGAAAGCAAGAGAAATTTCACCTGTGTGTTCCATGAGTGGCATATGGTGCCTGGCTGCAGAAGCAGTGCACCCACAGCAGTGCGCAGGGCAGTGAGCACAAACACAAAGGAGGGATGAAAATTTCATGGAGTTACCACCAGAAGGCTAGTAGTGCAGAGAGAAATAAATGCTTCTGTGAAATTTGTTTTTACTTAAATTCGTAGAAGAGATATTTAGAGCCCTTCTTTTCTCTTTCTGCTCTCAGACTTTGCTCTGTGACAGATAATAGAACATCTTTTGTGAATTTGCTTCAGGAAATATGAAGTCATTGGTGTGATAATGTGTGTGCTTTATTTGCTTTCATAAGCAATTAAAAAAATCTAGATTTAGGCATTTCGTTTGTTATTATTTATTAATAGGGTTAATTATAGCTGTGAGCCATGGAGATTAGTATGTGACTTTCTAAGATTGCATTGATTGATTATGGTAATATATGTAAGAAGTACTGCTTAACTGAATTTTTTTATATTTTGCAATTTGGGTTTTTTGCCTGGAGTTTAAGATCTATTTCATTTTATACTAGCAAGAATTTGAACTTATATTTACTGCTTGTGTTTTCTTGTTCTGACTGATATAAAATTATCTGTTTCATCAATGTTTTTAACACTTTGGTGGTTTACATTTGAGTGTAAACTTGCATGTAAGTTTGCTAGCTACTCCTGTCTGTATCCATGAAGTGAATAAAGTCTTATTGGTTTTCCTGTATCTCAGATTGCCTGTCGTGTGTACAGGCATCAGCACTGACCTGCTTGTAGGCCTTCTAGGTGGTATCAATAGCTTGTGTAAGTACTTGAATGAAAAAATACTGTCGAAAGAAGAGTAAAATGCAAATATACTCAATGTCTTTACTTCTGAGACTTTTCCACTAGGCTCAAATGCGATGAGGCTTTTGTGTAATTTTAGACACTGGTTATGCTAAGCTGTGATGTGAGAGCACTATCTTATCCTGGAGGAAACATCAAAGAAGACAAACTGGCCTTCCCTCCCTGCTCTGCCCTGATCTGCTGTTCTGTGGAGCAGAGTGGTTGGGTTGTGTAGCAAAGTTACTGGTGTCTCCTTCTGTGCATTAACTTTGCTGTGGGGAATGACCTTTGTGCCAGCAATGGAAAGAGGTGAATTTCCCCTAATGAGGTTCAGCAACTTACAAAAACATAGAGAAAAAAAAAGGCAGTTTTCATTTAACAGTCATGCAGCTTCTACCTTATTAATCTGCTTCCTGAAAAAGACTGTTTTCCTAGAGAGAACCTCTGCATAGGATCCACATAGGTATATTGTATATTTACATGTTAAGGATCCAAATGTTAAAATGATGCATCTGTAACTGTCTCTAATTTCTGAGGCCATTCTGAGTTGTGCAGATATACCTGCTTCTGCCATTAACTTGTTTTCCAGAGTATGCTGTCCACTTGTTTCAAACTAAGTGCATGCTTGGCTTCGTTATTTGCTACTACAAATTAAATACTAAGAGATAAATGCTTACATGACACAGCCTGATTTACATCCCAGGTGCATTTATTTATTTCCAGCACCTAGATGATGCTTTCTAGGTTGGCCTGGTTATTAATTTGAATTTATATAGTTTCTATGTTATTATTTTGCATATGCCTTGTTTTCTTTCTCTCTTCTGTCTTTTTCTTTTTTGCTCTCTTTTCTCAGATATTTTTTGGAGTGGGAATTATTTTCGTATTTAATTTCACTGAAAAAGTAAGGCAAATAAATATAGTTCAGAGGTTGCACAGCTTGGGAATGGTATGTCAGACCTTAGTGCTGTTAAATGAATTCAAAGTACTCCTCTGTGTTTCCCACATGTACTATATATGATTTAGGAATATTTCACATCCAACTTTTAGATACAAGAGACACATCCAGGTTTTGATCACTGATTAAATAGCATGTGGACCTTCCAGTGCTTCCTCATTGTTTCAGGGCTTTTGTGTTGATTCTCCATCTCTAACACTACCTAAAAGACTGGTCTTTTATGCAATCAACTTACTTTTTCATTATTTTCTGAAAACTGTAACAGAGAGCAATTGGTTGGCATAAATCATATTCTGGAGTCTGGAAAATGCTAATAGATACAACATGTAGGGCTGATGGGACAAAAGGAGAAACCTGTGTATTTCTTAGGACTACAAGAGGAGGTTCATTAGAGAACACTAATAGCTTTGACCATGGTTTGTAAGGAAATAATAGCAAAAGACATCTTGCTGTTCCTGCTTTGCAAGCAGTATGACTGAAACACATTTTTAATTTCAGCTTCTGCATTGAAATGGGATTAGTGTATTCTTTGTATTAAATATGTTGTGATTCTGTAACCTTTAGAGCTGAAGTTATTTGTTCAATACTACCGTCACATTTAGTACTGAGAGAAGAGTTTTCTCCTACTAAAAATATTTAAGAATAAATTTTCTTAAATTTTATTGTCTGAGGCTGTGGGTAAAAGGCTTCAGCTATGGTTGGTCTGAAAATACTATTCAGACGCATTCATAAGGTGTCTTGCAACTGAAGTCAGCTAAATAGGTTGCTGACCTAAAAGGACTGTTATTAGTTTGAAAAAGGGATTATGGCATGTCCCTTCTATCAAAGCATTCCTTCCTCCAACTGCATTTACTCCTGATTTTGACTCTTCAGTATGGTTTTATCCATCTCTTACTGTAATCCTTAGAAGATCCTCCTTGGCACCTTTAGCAATTGAATCAAGTTTCCTGTTCATCTTCCTTATTTGCATTCAGTCAGAGCAAGTGTGGTATTTCTCACTTCTAGCTACTAACAATAGTCACTAAATCACTGCAAAACAATGTTTGCTTTTTGCCCCAGTTGCCTCCAAGGCATTCTTTGGAACAACGCAGATATGCTTTTTAGTGCATTATGAAGATAACACAGCAGCTGTATTTGGCAAGGGTGACCTGGTTTAAATATCAGTGTCTGCCAGACTAGAGGATGTCAAAAAATGGGAAATAAGTATGACCATAATAGATGACTATGTAAACCATGGCTTATCATGAAATATGCAAAGAAAATACTCTGGATCAACAGAGGTTTGGTTTGCTTATGTCAGGGAACTGGTGTATTTAACTTTCTATATTGCTTTGACCTTGGCTTGCATACAGTGTTATTGCTGGGTGTGACAGCCTCTGTCACTTTTTCAGATATGTATTTTAACTCAGTATGAGAATTGAAAGTGGATTGTACCGAAACTTCATACTTTAGAAATACAGAAATCGGTACTTTTATTTTGAAATCATGTAGTGACTTCAGCAGTGGTTTAGCGTTAAATAAGTGATAACAATACATAATATGGCATAAGATTGAACAAAAACTTGTATGTGAAGTTCTTAATTTTAGTCCTAAAATTGATCCCTGTCATTCTCCTGGACTAAAAAGTCTATGTATTTAGTAGCATGGTTATTTAATTTTCTCTGCAGTAAGGGAACTTATACACATGCCAGAATATATTTTGCTGTTTCTCTTCATCCATTTACATCAGCTACCTCCAAAGCATTGGTCTTCTGCTGGTTTGAAGTACCGTGTCTTCTCATGCCTACTAGGCATTGCGTTTTAGCACTGTTCAAATGGAGGTGAAGTCATATTTAGGAGAAATCATATATTAATAGTAACAGCAATAATAAACAACTGTCAGACTATGTGAAGATCTAGCTGTAGTGTACTGATGGTCTACTTTGCTCCTTCTGCATTACAACCGCATAAAGAAGTAAAAAAACTTGGAAAAAAATTGTTTTAAAAGCACCTCTTTCATTTACATTTACATCATGGGAATGAAAACTTGACAGCCCAAGAGAAATTCTAAAATCATAGGATCATATGACGGGTTATGTTGGAAGAGACCTTGGAGATCATCTGATGATTAAAGAAAGTATAGAACATGAGGAGAGATTGAAGCAGCTGGCAGCCCTTTTCCACAGAAGCAATGCCATTAAGGTGCAGTGGATGTTTTAATTTTTTTTTTTTCCAGAGAATACATACATTTCTTCTTCATCCATCCCCAGCATGTGTAACTCACATCTGTTCTAGTGATTTGAATACTTGCTGATCTAAGACAGCAGCTAGGAATATCTATCTAAATGGTAATAAAAACGTTGAAGGGTAATCCATGTTAATGTGCAAAACACTCAAAATCTTTGACAGTTTCATTTTGTCTCATTCGTTTATTAAAACTTAGTAAATCCATGAGTTTCCAATAGAATTATTCTAGAGACAAGGGACAGTTTCTTTCAGGCTAATTTGCAACATTACTATTACTGTAATTTCTGGTCAGTTTGACAGTTATATACAAATTTATATATTTAACCAGTGTTGTTGAACAATCAAACCCTGATAACAAAGTGGACTCAGGCTGGGAAGTTAATGAAAGGTTTCTGCAAGCCCTGGCACCTGCTTTATGGCCCTCATTGTAGTGGTAGTGAGGAAATTTTACCTGGAGACAGAATTAGAGCTTTTAGAATAATTTTCTAATAAAGAAGGTAAAAGATAAAGACTTCCTTTTTATTTTATTTTTTTCCTGAATTGATTCCTAAATATGTTTTTTTAATGTTTTCTAAAACATTAAAAAAAAATTCAGAAAACTAAATTATAAGAGTAATATCACTTGAGTCTGCAAATTTATGAAGTTAATTCATCCCTGCAACTGATTTTTGTAAAATGTTAAGTGAGCTTAAGCAGAGCAAATTATTCTCACCCAGTATTCTTGAGGAGAAAATGAGAAATGCATTGCTACTGCATGAGTGTCCAATGTAGTGTGCAAGTTTCAGTGCAGTTGGCAGGTATAAAAATTGTCAATTTCTACAGTTAAAGTGATATCAAAAGTTGAAGAAAAATACTTCTTGTTATCATATTTCTTGCTGCAGACTCAGTTTGAAAAACCTCCAAGATCTATGAATTTTGAATACTTTCTTCACTAAAATTAATCATTTGATCCATGCGTCCCTCCGTTTCTGGGGCAGGCTCTTAGAATGAAATCTGAAGCTTTGACCCAACTTGATGACATTGCTCCTTTTTTTTTTCCACGATATGTAAAAATCAGCCTCTTTTTTAAAAACATGCCATTTAGTTCTCCTGTCAGAAAATGCTGTGTGGTCAGGTAACTGGTCTCATAAAGTGGATACTTCCATTATTACCAGATTTTAAAATCTATTGGTAAGAATGCTTCAAGAATATTGGGTTGTTCAATATAGTTATTTTTTGCATAAGATGGTTTCTGTGATTATGACAGCGCTGCTATGGAATCCTTACATGGACTCATATTCTATTAAGAGGAAATCAGTAGTCAGAAAGGACTAGTACAGTGTACTTGAGCTGTAGGCAGTGTCAGTGTCACAGACACTATAGCAGAATGTGGGGTTTGTGATTATAAGCAACTGCTTGACTTAGTAGATTCGATAACACTCCCTTAGCTGTTTGTTATATCATCCATTAATCATAATTACTGTACTTTCATGTAAAGTCTGACCTCATAGGTAAATAGTGGAAGGCTGAAGAAAAATGAGCTTGAATGCACATGTTCATTAGTCAGTAGTCATTAAAATGTCATTTATATAATATGAAAGCTTAGAAAATGAAGGTTTTCAAAATATGTTTATTTTTCTCTTTTTTTAAATTTTATTTTTTCTTTATTATTTTTGGGTTTAGGCAAATTGTATTTACCATATCAATGTTAGTTTTTAAGGTACCTATAAGATAATAGTGGATTATGACATTGACGGGTAAAGTTTGCTGTCAGAACTGTTGTCCCACTAGGGCATTAGCGTATAGAAAAACATGTCCTCATTTATTGCAAGAGAGCTGCTATGAGTGTTACTGTATTTTTTCCATTCATTTGTTCAAATTCAATATATCAATGCAGTGTCAAAGACAGTATGTCAGTTATTACCAAAAAAACCCACAAGATAATATGTCTGTTATTAAGTAAGTGTAGAAATCCAGTTGTATCTTTCTATTGCCCTCTGTAGAAACATCTAGATGAAACAGTATCAGAGTTCATTGTGAATATTTCTATTGCAGAAAATACGAAGACACAGACTTTACATCTAAAAATGTGAATTCAGAATAATGGATTATAGTTTATATGACTTTTATGTACTTGACAGAAGTTGTGTTTCCAGGTCAGCCTATGCTTCAGAAAAGCTGCAATGAAATTAAAATATCCATGGGACAGATTTTAGTCTTAGTTCATAAACTAGCTAGATTCATCCAGAGCAGTTCAGTTCATGCAAAACCCATGCTGTTGAAACTGTAATATGACTTTTGTGTTTTATATGCACTTTTTCAAAAGAAACCAGTTATATGTGCTATGATAAATGCAGGGTTATGGGATCATATGTATTACAAAGTCATCCAAGTTTTTATTGCCAGAGAATTAATTACATCCCATTTCCATTTTGTCAGTGTCATTTCCCATATGAAATAGAAAATAGAAAAAACATTCTTTTTTGGATTAATGTACCCTGCTTCCACACATTTCCTATTGGCTACCTATGGCAATTACATGAGTTAAATAATTATTTCTTAATATGGAAAAAGATTAAGTAACATAGTCTGAGAAAAGCACATTTAAATCTTTTGGTTATTACTATAAGCTATTCCTTCAGAGATAGCCTATCATCTGCTATGTGCAAGAGGCCATAAACTGATGGCAAGTATGTTCCCATGAATGTTGGCTCTCATATGAAAAATTTGCTTCCGAAATTATATATAAATTTTCTTTTCATTAACATTGAATATGGGTCTTTGTAATGAGGTCAAAGGCATGAGAAGTGATTTACAGTGTGCATAAGGAGTTAAGGGACTTTTGTATGAAGTAAATGAGAAAAAAATCCCATAATAAAAAATTAGTGGCTTCACCTTTGGAAAAATAATGATCATGCAGTATATGGCTTTCTAAGCAAACTGTAAGTTAATATGTCTTTTATTTGCACTGAAAGCTAATTAAACTTTGACATCGTAACAGACACTTTTTAAATCTGCCAGCATAGGTGTCACTTACTGAAATACATTAAGTGCTTCTATGTAACAATCTAATTAAAAATTAAGAAGTTTATTATCAAAGCTAAGAATGACATATTCATTGAGATACGTAGCAATATTATACTTAATTTACCACAGAGAGGGAGAAAAACTCAGCAAGAGGGGGGCAGCTAATCCAGAAACTGTATGGTTCTGCATTTAATCCTGGGAGAGCCAGTGTAGAGCTCAAGACAAGTTTGCTTCCACTTGGGTGTCACGTAGTTACAGAATCCGAAGCCAAGAGTTTAACTCTGCTGTATAACAAAGCATCATAACCCCAAGGTGTGAAACTGCATTTCTGATCACTTTGACATCCAAAAAAAAGAAAGAGACAGAATAGAATAGAAATATTCAGGAAAAATTGGCTCAGGATAAAAAAAAGGTCTGACTGAGAAGCTGAACAAATGATGGTACTAGAGCAAGTCCAGTTGCGTGAACGAGTGGCAGAGGAAGGCCAAAGCAGTGGATGTGGAATTAACTGAGTAGAGCCAAGGTAAGACTTCACTGTATGACTTAACGGAAGGGAATTTCAAGCCTAATAAAAGCCCTTCTTCACAGGAAGAGGTTGACAGCTGGGGATGCTGCCATTTGAAGAAGCTGGAAGTATTTTATTGAACCCAGGAGACTAACTCCCAGGAAACTGTTTCGCTTCAATTTATGGGATAGAAGCAGATTACTCAGTGCTGGAGGAAAGCCTGAGGTACTGAGGAGGTGTCTGAGCATTCTGGTAATGCTCTTTTTTTCCATTAAAAGGACAAGATTCCTTTGTGTAATGACCAGATAAAAAAGCTGAGTTGCAAGGAATCTTCTGGCCCCTGTTTTTTATTTCTCATTCATAGGTTGAGGTTTGCTTAGAAGATCGGCTTATTGTAGTTCTGATGCTTACACTTGGAGATACTGAACATTTGCTGCTTGGCAAAATGCAGTTTTAAACTCAAATTAAGATAACCAAGTTTCATCTTCACTTAGTGCAAACTCCAGCAGAGGTGGAAGGAAGACATGACAGAGTTTATAGAAAATATTTTTGCTTTGTGTTAAACGAACTTCATCCACTAGTTTCAGTCTCTTCTTCGAAACTCTGTTGAAAGTCGTGACCACAAAAGCAACTTAAAACACAAAGAAGGATTTATTCAATAGCCTTGTTGATACAGTGACAGTGTCCTGGGCACCTCATTAGAAAGATTGTTTCCCTCTTTCTTGCAGCAAAACACTTCTCTTCCTGTAATGGGTGGGCCCTGATTAAGGCTTTGTTTATAATCCACCCATGATTGTCAGTGCAAGTAGAGACCTTCAAGGTTATATTTACTTAACTCTTCAGTCTTGAATTTCAAGATAAGAACCTGCAGAGCAACATTAAAACATAAAAGTAGGAAAAAACGAAGGAGGGGATACAATATGCAGAGATAAATCTTCTTTTCTTTTTCTGAAACAATTTGTCTGAGAAGACATGTTTTTGCATATTTTTTACTTCATTAAATATAGATGCAGATGTTTATTGTCTACTTCAGAATAATGAAAAAAATGGAAACTTATGTGTTTAGTAATACTAAACACAGGCAGTTCAGTCTAACATACACTTGCTGATCCAAGAACAAAGATTTCAGAGCTACTCGACTGTGTTTTAAAGTAACTGTGCAGGTTGTAGGGGAAAATGTTTACAAATTAGAAGTCAAGAAGTTGTCTTAGGTTCTTGGCATGTACAGATTGTTCATGATCAAGTCAAAGGTAACCAACTGAACTTGCCTTGCTAATTCTTTCGTGTCATTTTGAGATACTGAGGAACATGCAAAGAGAAATTATCTTATAATTATCTTATAAGGATACATATATCTTATAAGAAATTATAGGATGCAAACAGATTTCTGAGCTATAGCAACAGTTATGGACAGACAGAAATCCTGGGGTGTTTTCTCATTTTGGTAAAAAAATTGTGTGAAAGTGGAGGTTGGAAGGGAGACAAGCCTCTGCTGTGGCAGTGCTGGGGCCATGCTCTCACAGGCAGCTGACACCTGCCCTCACCCTGAGGAAGCCATGCAGCCTTGTGAGAGGATTTGAAGACTGCAGCTGAAGTAAAATATTGTTATGGGGGATTTAAACTTGATTGGTAAGCATGGAAAAGTAATGTAACTGCAGTAATACTGGAAAATTGTGCCAAATTAACAGAATTTACCTTTCTGAATTTTCTGCATGAACCAAATCGATTATTATGACCTGTACTTCCCAAATATTTTAATTCATTTTCCAACTACAACATGAAACAAAATTATTGTCATCGGTTTTGATGCAAGTCAGGGTTCATGTTTTGTCCTTCTGCAAATCTGCTGCAGATCAAGCATGAAGTAATACTACAATATTAACTTTTTTTAAACTTAGATCAACTTTATGGTTTTTTTCTCACTATTCATGGCTCATTCAGTCATTTTTTCTCACTATCATTATAGCGTTATGTAACAAAAGGAAACAAGACATTAAAATTACTTTTGACTATATCGAGAAATAAAGTTAACCCTTCAACATATACATATCCTCACAGCTAAGTTATAGACAGCAAGACTGCATTTACTAAGATGTGTTCTGGTATTATGTTTCCTCTATTAACTGTTACTAGATCACATAAACTCACCATAGCAAGAATTTAGCTTAGAACTGAAAGCATATAAATGTTACTTAAGTTGCAGAGTCTTTTGAGGTTGGGTTTGTAGGGCCCGAAGGAGGACCTGTGGCAGTACCATAAGCTGTGTTTTTCTGTGTTTCTGTAAGGGATGCAGGGAGCAGCTACACATGCAGATGCAAATACCAGCAAAGGATCTGGAGCTCTGTGAGTGAAGTGCACATGACAATAGCAGAGGCGAGATCAACAGTTAGAAACAAGGGACTATGAGGAATAAGAGGAAGGATTCTCTGGTGTGAGGGTCATCTCTGTGCCTCTAGATGAAACAACCTTCAGCCCAATCTCCGAGACAGCTATGATTTCCAAAACAATAGGGCATACAAGAAAGACATAGGGCTTCTGTTATTTTATGCCATTCAAAAAGATTTAGAAGGAAATGCAACCAAAATTAATGGTCATTACCTGACGAAAACCAGACATCCTTGGGAATGGGCTCATACAATACAGGATAAAGCTAAATGCAATTAAAAGGACTCCACTGAGGCCAAAATGGCAGAGGAGCCAGAGGAAACAGATGGATCTTGAAGTATGGAATCATCATCATGAGGAAAGACCTTTTTTTTTAAGTTAAAAAAAAAAAAAAAGCTAGGTTTGGTAGCTAAAACATAAATATATTTCCCTAAAAAGCATAAACAACTTTAGGACAGTTTCATAAACATGACTATCATAAACAGTAGAGACAGTGACAGTCATTTTATTGATTACTTGTAAACAGGGAATTTGTGTTACTTTTCAGGTTCTTTTGCTTGAATTTGGTTTATAGGTTAGTTAAGAGTGGCTGAGAAATTTTAAAGAATGATTCACTATTTACAGTAGTTGTTTCATCTCCAGTTCATTTGTAAGGGAAGAGTTTAAAACTACTCCACCTTAGATTGCACTAACAAAAGTATTTAACTGTTGCTTGTTTGTATGCTAATTCCATAATCATTGTAAAAATAAAGCATTGGATTCTCCACCAATTTCACAAACTGAGACACTTGAAGGATCTCTTGCAATGGATCTCACAATATTAACAGGCTCTGGAAATCAGATTCAGAGGGTTCCCCCTAAGTTCTTATCACTTATATTGCTGCAGCATGTTGGTTCATAAGCCCTTCTACATAAGGTTATGTTAGAAACAAGAATATTGTGTAGATTAGGACAGTGGGCAGTAAATACTGATGTAGTTAAATACAATTAGCCTAATATCTATGCAGAATTAATGGGTGGTTTCATTTAACACAGGAGAAAACACTATAAAATTATTATTACAAACCCTGCTGCTCAGATTAAAAATGAGGTGAAACTATTCTTGGTAAAAATGTTGCTATTACATACTTATGGAGGCTTGACATGAGACAAAAAAGGTTGTCAAATTGTTTGAAAGGCTTTATGAATTTGCTTCTGATAAGCAAAATGGCAGAATAACAATACAATTTAGTAATTTATCCAGTATATTAGGATTCACGGACTACTCGGAAGTTTTGCCCTCAGGCAAGACCCATAGTAGTTGCAGGGAAATGATTTATGCATTCTAATAAATGTTACTACTCAATCTGTTTGCTTGTCCAATGGTTAAAATCCCTAAAGAAAAGTTTATCTCATATTAAGACTGGCATGCATTATCTGTCAGCATTATATAGTATGGTAAAAGTCATTCAGCTGACAGAAATATTAGCAGAATGTTTTATAGATTTTTGTAGTGGATGAATCCTTGTGTTGGTTAGAAGCGATGGGGCTGTGGTGCTGTGCTACAGGATTAAAGTTGCGTGTAGATGAGTAGTTTCATTCAGTGGTTCACTGCAAATGAACATCTGGGCTGCATATTGGTTCCATGTGTTCAAATGAGATCAGCCCAAATAATGACCAGAATCAATCATGCTTCGGCCTAGATGTACACTGGTACTGACTTGTTAGACAACCAGAATTGGCAGCACCTTGCATAATTTGGCACCAATTGACAAAGATTAGACTGTTTTGGGGCCTGACCGGTTATTAATTTGAACCCCCTCCTCCAAAATATTTTGCAAAGTAAAATCAGCTGTGGCTTATTTGTCCCTGCCCCCTCCTTTTCATACCAACCCTAATTGTTTTAGACAAACAAGTGAGCTTGTGGCCTGTTCACTTTACACAGGAAGACATGAATTCTTTGATCCATACAATATTCTCTAGTTCAACCTTGGAGCTATTTACTAAGGAGATTTATTTGCAGACAGACAGTAAAGCAGCTCTTTACAAATGGAAATGAATTCAGCTTCTTTGATTTTCTGGCTTGAGTTTCTCCCCTTCTGTAGGATTCATATCACAAAACAATTAATAGGTACCTGTTTATGGGGGAGGAACACAAACAATGGAGTCAAAGTCACCCAGAGCACTGTATAACACCTCTGGATCAGACTGGGACAAGCACAACTTCCCTGGTGTTACGTTTTGGACTAGACTTCTCGTCCAGACAAGGTTTGCCACGTCTCACCAGCCTTTTCACCAAAGCTGCCCTGATTTTCAAATCACTTCAGACAAAAAAGGAAAAAAAAATACATTAAATGGAAAGAAATTACATTAAAATGAAATTATTTTCTCCTTGTGTTTCTGTGAATTCCAGGTTCACACTAAAAAAAGTGGATTGGATCAAACCTCAAGCAGATATTTGCACAAAGAACTACAAAAGTAAATGCTTTACTTTCACACATTTGCAAGGGCACTTTGGCTTAAGAAGAGGGAGACAAACAGCCTGTTGAGACCTGAAAGTTTCTGGTTGGCTGTGGGTGAAATGAGTGTAAAGTAACTGGAGTCAGTGAAACTGAAGCGATGCTGAATTGTTGCATAGGAGAGGAGAATTTGCCATTCCTCACTGTTGATCTACTGGCACATTGCATGGTGCTTCCTTTATCCATTATAAATTCAGAATTGGCTTTATGGACCGTGGGAATAATCAGGATTTTATAGCATGTACTCCCATGAACAATTTTTATATTCTTACATGAGTCACTTTTAATTGTTCAGTAATTCAGTACATTCCACTCCCAAAGGGTCTATCACTTTCTTCAGAGATCATTTTCAGAAATTTGACTTATAGCACCCTTTAGGAACACAAAGTAATTTGGTCTAGAAAGTAAGGAAACTGAAACTCCAGGTGGAAATTAAATAGGTAAAAAATAATTACCTGGTCAGCTCAGGAGGATTGACCCTCCCCTGACACAAGCATGAGGGAATCTTTAATGATCACAGGTGGTGAATATTTTCCTCACTCAAACCAGGAGCGAGACGTCCAGCAGACGAGCGGCCCCTGATACCATGCTGAGGCTCTGGTTTAGTGCTGACCTGGGATATCATCCATTTCTGCTGAATTGTCTGCAATTTCGGTCTTGTGAGATCAGAAAACAGGCAGAGAAATGTAGCATACCTCTAATGCCGTACCCTGCTGGGTGTCTCAGCATTGCGCAGCAATCTTTCTATCCAGCTCTTGCCCCTGCCTGACCTTGCATTGCTTTTATGTTCCAGTGAGATCAAACAGGGTGGCACAGAGTGACAGGAATGTTTGTTTCGCTTCTGTGAATGGGCATCACTTGTGATTCATGAGATTCACAGTCCTGTGCTGTACAAATAACTGTTTGGTGTGGAAAAGGATGGTAGGTGTTGGTGATTTGACTTGCCTTACTAATCTCTAACATCTATGATTCATGCGTTCTGGGAAAATGATCACAACGTTATCAGGCATCTTTGAATGCAAAACATTTTGTCATAACTAAAAAGCACGTTGTGTCAGCTGTACTTACCACATTCCTATGGTGCTTTTCCTAAAATAAACCTCTGCTGTTTGTGCATACATATATGTGAATCTGCCTGAAAATGTTTTACATGCTACCTAAATTAAGCTCTAGGTGTTAAGTCACAGCACTTATGGGTCTACTGGAGAAGTTCATGTACAGAAAATATCCTGCTTATATCTGCTGTTTTTCCTTTACGTACTGTTATCTGGATTGAAAATGTTATTAATCACATCCAACTGGCATAAGTTTCAGTTAGTGGGAGTACATTTCTGTGAATGCCTGTGCTGTGTGACTAGAATCAACCTGCCCAGAAAAGGACAAACCAAAGCACCGTATTGTACTATCCATATTAGAAGAATAAAATCAATCCTTGAAAACTTTATACCTTGAAGTAGTGTAAGCAGCAGGCTTTCTGTGCTATGATGACATTTGACAATGAATGACTAACCCCTCTTTTCCTTCATCATCTGAGTATTCAGTTCATTATGCTTTGTGACAAAGAATAAAGGACAGGCTTTATTCTTTGTAATGTTTATATCACTGAGGTGTTTGTAATCAGTAATTTGTTTCTTTGAAGAGGGATATTTTAATGTATGGACATGCCTTACTGTGGTTGGTATTTTCCTTGTCTTGTTTGTTTTTAATAATGAAAATGTCTTTTAACGTGGGATTTTCTTGCCTTTGTCTCTTTAATTTACTGAATGCTTCACTAATGCTGGCAAATGACAATATATAAATGAGATTAAAAAAACTCAGTGCTAACAAGGATTAAAAGAAATATCGCATTTTATAACATTTGGAAATGTTTTTGTAGTTATTACTTTTAACATCTTAAGGAGAGGAAATTGATTCCTGGATGTCGTTATTCAAGAGATGCTGCTGTGCTCACTTAAACTAGTTTGATGGCTACAGGTTTTCCGTATAGTAGATCCTGAATCAAGCCACTGCAGTCTGATTGCACTGGAACATATCTTTTTAAAGATAACAGGTTCAGATAATACAGGAGATTATATGAATTCCCAAAGATTTAGGTGTATAGATGTAAACCTGGATTTGGTTACAGGGGAGTTTAAGTGAGCTCAGTTGCACAATCAGAGCCACTAACACTACGATGATGCTTCCCTGTGGCAAAGGAGGATATTTGTTCCCTCATATTCCCCAGGGGTTCTCCAAGATCATGGCTGCTCTGACATTGTAAACTCTTTATAGCTGCTTTCTGCAATAAAGTTCACCAGAAACAGTAAGACGGCAATACCATTGTCAGCAGTATCAGCATATCCCATTGCAGCTCCTCCTAGGGAGTGTTTGTTGTCCAACTCTGGTTCATGTGTGCAGTTCAAAACAGTAGGAATTGCTTAATCTTCAGAGATTCTTGAATGCTTTCCCTTGGTTGTCATCTTCTGTCTTGCCTGTGCCAGATAGATGTTTCTGTAGCTGTTTTCTTCAAAAGCACCCATAAAGAAATTTTTGTTTGGCTTTGCTTTTCTTTCCGTAAAACAATCTTTCAGCAAGTAAAGATTTGAGGAAATGGGACTGACTTAATTGATACATGATGGGAAATGGTGAGCATATATGTGTATGTTGAAACAGAAAACAAAAAAACCAGAATACTGCAGTTGTGTTTCTAAATGCATTCAAAATTCATGGGGTGTACGGAGGAACAGGGAGCAATAACTTTCTGCAAAGCAACTTTATAAGAAATGTTCCTTCTGGGGCCTGACACTGCTTGGACCCATGTCCTTGGAAAATTCACTTAGCTTTCTATTTTAATTTTCCATTCAGAAAATGGTATTAAAAATACCTCCTCCTTCAGTTGCATGGATAAACTGGTGTCTGCAAAGTTCATTGTTGCTATTCAAGGGGATAGGAATGAACCAAAATTTTAACTTCACTTTGTGATCATTTTTTGTAACATTTTAGTGCCTCTTTTGCAAAATGTTATTGCTGTGAGAAGGGATATAGAAGCCTTTCACCTCCAAAACAAGTCCTGACAGGAAGGCTTCTGCCAGCCACTTCTGACACTTCTGTGTTTGCTGTACAATGTTAGCACCACACTGACTTCTAGGCAGTGAACATGTGTCCATCCAAAGGTTATCCACAGTGGAAGGTAAGGGCAGCTCTTGTAGCAGCCTTCTACCAGGTGTTGTCTTCTCCTTACAGCTCAGCTTAAACTTAATTTCCCTCCCCCCACCATGTGTGTTGCCACTGTTGCTACTGGAAACTAAAATTTAGAATTTTAAGGAGATTTTAAAAAATGTCCCAAGTGTGATGGTCATATGCACATGGCAGCAATTAGGAGGGAGGATCATCTCTCTGCTTGGGTGAGGGCTGGACCACGAAAGCCATTTCATTCCTGGTACCACTGTCACTAGGAGTTTCCAAATGAACTGATGTTACAAACCATCATCAGCTGCAGTGCAGCAGCTCTAGCTCCCGGCTGCTTACATGTGCAGGAGAAAGCACTCAGCCACTTGGACATACTTCTTTACCAGTCCCCATGGTTCCCATATCCCACATGGAACTGCCTTGGGCTCTGGTGCAATGATTAGGGATCTTTCTAGGAGGTATGGCTGAACATGTTTTTGGGGGAAGGAAAACACTTTTCCTTTTTACTTTTTGTGTTAGAGTTTTTCACAATAAATGTTTGCTCTTGCCACTAAATTATTTCCTTTAATGCTGTATCTTAGCAGGTGCAATTCAATTGGAGAAGAGCAAGAGCTGTTCTAGTGTTCTGGGGGGAGGCTGATGATGCTGCAGCTCCTGGGCAGGGCAGGCAGCTCATGGGCTTCTGGACAATAAGATCGGTACAGAGCTGCTCAGAGAGGCCAAACTTCAGTTTCCTGCTCTTGTTCACAGCTGAGTATTTCTGATACAATTTCTGAGCTTTAAGTTCACCCATCCTGGGATCCATGGTGTTTAGTTATCTATAAACACAGCTTTCAGAAGTGCAGTTTGGTACTGAGGTTCCTGAAATCTGCCTTACTCCCCTTATTTTTAATTTCTCAATGCAGCTGTAGAGCTGCCCTACAACTCTATCCTACTTACTGGAAAACATAGCATGGCCCTTCCCTCCTTCCCTACATTGTCATCACCACACCTCCTGGGAAGCACTGTGGGTAAGAGGGCATTGCAATTGTGTGAGCCTCGATGTTCCAGTGAAGGCAGAATTTCTTCTACCTTCCACTGTAAAATAGGTACCCACGTATTGACTGTTTATTTTGGTGTGTTATGGGCTGCTTAGAGAACTGGAAAGCTGGGCACTGGCTTAGAGAGCAGTCAGCAGCCAAGTGGGCAGCTGAACCCTGAACTCTACTGAATGCTGTGTGTAAGTCCCTTCATCCTCTAACCCTTAACATTTTCTCTCTATACTTGTAGAGTTTCAGATGGTCTACAGCCATAGGCCCATCAGCAGTTTTGCTTTCCATCCTGCTCAAAAAAGGCAGTGACAGCTTTTGTAGGCAGGTCTATTGTGATGGTTGCTCACAGTTGGTATTGGGAAGTATGTCTCTTTTCCTTTCCAGATATTCTGTGCTACCAAATAAGGGGAAAATGCTGTGTGTTTCCCAATGCTGTGATAAGTCAGAGGTATAAGCTACAGCTTTACCAAATTGAGAAAGGAATGCAAAGTGCGCCCTTCTCTATCAGCAAAGAATGTTTACAAACTTGAGCTATAAGACAAGGCAGTATTCACTGAAGCAGACTACATCACTGTGCAGAGAGAAAGAGCGCCTTTTTTCTTGCCTTTTTAATTTGTCTTTAAATCTAACAAAAATCTAACTATATTTGTTAGATTTCTCATTAGATACAATTCTGTATTTTGTTCTCATTCTCTGTGGCTGAAGTCCTTCAATTGAATCAACCAAAAAAAAAGAAAAAATTGTATCAGCTCATTTTTGTTAACTTGTTGTTTCATATGATTTTTCTAATTTCTGTGAACAGCTGAATTTATTTTAGTTAATAATAAACTATCCAAAAGGGGGGCACAGGAAAATTAAACTAAATAGAACTAATCTGTTCATTAGCTTGCTATTAGTTTCATTTTGTTCCCTTTTCAGCATTTATTTTTTCTTATTTGGCTTAATGCACTGTCTTCTCTTAATGGAGTTAACCCACCTCATTTTGTTACTGTGCTACCCTAAAGTAGGAAGAGCTTAAAAAAAGGCATTATCATCCAAATCAGCTACAAAACGTGTTACTATGTTTCTAGTTTAGAGATCACTGTTAACTACATAAAACCAAAAACAGTGACTGGCACTGAGAAACCCAAATCACCATGAAATCTATAGCATTTCCTTTTGCCAGAATGTGGTGGATGTCCAGGGACTCTATTAGCAACTTTTTATCTTTACTGAAAAAAAACCTCAAAGAGCAAGAAGAAAGCTTGGAGATGTAACATCAGCCCATGATACCATGTGTTTTGCGGAAGCAAGGGAGCCATGCCAAGGCTTTCGGATATGTCCTTGTGGGTGAGCACCAGTCATCCGTGAAGCTCATAGGTACTGTCAGTGGTGTCCAGCATTGTGAGTCCAGACAGGGCTGGGAGAAGCCTTAAACACTTGTGGACAATTTAGGCCATAGGTGCGTGGAAACCAGGGGTAACTTTCTTAAGCTGCTTTGCAACTGTCCTGGTTACAGCTCACAAACGGAACGGGGATTCTGTGCTCCTTGCCGGACTGGAGCCACAAGCTGCACAGTGCCCATGTCCCCGGGCTGTTACACATGTCACAAGTGCTATCTCCTGTTCTTTGCTTCCAGCTGACACATTTGTTTCTGTAATCCTCAATGTAGCACAAGGAGGGTGTAACAGGTACCCCGTGTGCTGAAGTGTCTCTCGTTCCCATAGGAGGCGGCGCTCTAAGGAGGGCCCCGTCCTTGGAGCGACTGCAGCCTCGCTCTTGGTGCTGGCCCAGTTGGGATGATGGGCTCCAGCTCTCAGCGAGGCTCTCTGGAAAGCTACCAGTGGGAACTGTGGTGGCCCCTGCCAGCACATCACCTCTTTAGGCAAGGCCACTGCATCTCCAGCTTCAGCAGGACCTTCAGTGGCAGATACTGCTTTTGGCTTATCATTGGTCTGTCTGTCTGCTGAGTGACTCGATTTGCAAAGGCAGAAGAAGACAGAGAATCCTGAACAATCCAGAGATGTAACACAGTGTACAGTCACAGATGTGCTGATGGATACTGCAAAGAAAGCATTTTCTTTTTGAACTGTCAGCACTGTCTGTGGCTTGACACAATATTTTATCTTCATTATAAACTTTTTACTCATTATTAAAATATTTAAATTGGCTGGTGTGAAATCCTGTAGGAATAGTAGGAGTTTATTTCAGGGCAGTAGTGCTTAAAAGAGCCCAATAAGCATAATCATGTACAGAGGCGGCAGGGTATCAGTCCAGAGAAAAACTCACTGTCAGTTCAAATGTAATCCATATGTTAAAAATGTAGAAAGTGTTTGTTAGTCTGATGGTTTGGCTAATACCAGGGAATGTTCTCTCATGGGAGACCTAATGTTCAAGCTCACGTAATGATAAATGCTTTACTGAAGTAATCTTCAGGAATGCTGTGGGTCTTCCAGAGTATTGGTTTTTAAATTATGTGACATTTCACCAGGTAATGGCCTTAGTTAATTGGGAGGGCACTTTAGGGAATGTGAACGACCCCTTCTCATGCGCACACAACACGCACACATTAAATATGAACTGCTCTGACACTGGTCTAGAGAATAGGGACATGTATCTGCCATCCAAATGGATGTGCCACATGGTTGCACCTCAGGAACAGGCACTGTATTTCCTGGGAAAGCAGACATGGAGACAGCTTAGCCATTCCTTGCTTGTCCTGAATATATATATGAAGGTATGTCATATAAGTAGCACTGAAGTGGTAGAGTTGCAGTTGGATTAAAAAATGGGTGGTTGAAACCAAATGGCTGAAAAAATGATTTTTTCCTGTCTACATTTTCAGATAAAATTTTGCTCCCAATCTGTGTTCAATTTATCCTAGTTCTAGGTCAGCCTTAAATGAGGTGCAAATTTGCAAAAGGAACGGCAAATAGCTGCAGTTCATACAAGCCCAAGGCAAGGTGGTTGTGCAAGTGTCAAGCAGGTTTTGAGCAAAAAAAAATCAGAGTACAATTTGACCAGCTGAGATCAAGGCCGAGTTTTCAAAACAGCTGAGAGACATCTAGGTAAGGGGCTGAATTTTGGTTTCTGCTCTGTCCTCAGGCACAATGCATCAGATTTTTGGGATGCTAATGGGAGTTAAGCTCCATCTCAAATCCAAGTCCGTACCAAGATGTTCATCCATGGAGTTGTCAGTGATCAGTGAGGGACTGTTCCAGTAAAAGAAAGCTCAAATATGTAGAGATAAATTTTTTCATTCCCACAACAAAGGAGTGTTGTACTACCAGTATGTCCAATCTGATTACTGCATTCAGGATGCAGTACTTGGGGATTTTGTCCATCCTGGCTCATTATAATTGCTCTTGGAGGATGCAGAATTTTAGTACATTTCTTCTTGGACATGGAAATAACTTAAAACGCAGTTCTAGCAATAGCAACATGCAGTTATTGATGGCAGGTGGTGATTGCCCTTAAATCTCAGTAGTGATGAAGCTGAGTGCTAATGGTTTAGGATAAGAGAGAAATTATTCAAGCAACTTCAACCAGACTTTTTTTTTTTTTTGTATTTCTTATGTCCTACATACTTGCTTCTGCTGCAAATTCCAGTGATAGAAAAACATGCTAATATTTACCAATCAACTTGATTACATTTGACACAGTAGGTTTATACAATAATTTCTTTAAGTGACTTTCAGTTTAAAAAGAAGGAAATCCTTAATCAGGTCAGCAGCAGTCTGTCTTTATGTCTTCGACAAATTGTGTGGGAAACTGCTGGAAGATTGATGACGATGATGATTAATATTTATTTATCTATTTTACCATAGTTCCCTTAGAGCAAATGTTCCTCTTTCTGCTATGAGTTGCACATTAACAAAAAGCATTTGCACTCCCAAGTGTTTACAGTCTATGCAATATTGCCTCAGAAAACTGCCAGTCTCAGTAAGTGCTGCCAGATAGAATGTTTATTCCAAGTTCTATCTGCTTCAAACTTTTTGCCTTAAAAACAAGGAAAACTGACTGACAATACCATATTAATATGTTAGTGCTTGTATTGTACCTTCTTTGCTTCCATCTCAAACTGTAGTTATAATAGGATGACTGAAATGGAGTCTGAAACAAATACAGAATACAAGCAAAGGAAATCTCTGAGCATGTCATGGCAAACCCCTTTACAAAACTGATGTGATACTTTTAATATAAAACAGACAGGAACTTTGCATGAATTGTGTGTATGCACACTATAAAACTTATTAGGAGACATTTAATATGTTACATGTCTCACCTGTTTATGTTGATATTTCACAGTGTTGCTGTGTTGTTTTTACATACAATAAAACCCCCCTAAAATATCTTAACTTTCACAGGACAGGTGTTAACTTTGGGTATTTTTACAAGTTGCTCTTATTACAACTGTGAAAGTGACATTCAATTTCATATTAGGTTTTAATTCAGAAGTATCAAGTACAATAACAGCATTATAAGAAAATATATTTTTTTAAGGTCTGATTCTTATTCAGAAGATGGGGGAACTGGTGCTTATTTTGTGGTGTTGCCATTCTTTCTTATTCTTTCTTGAATTATGATTCATATTGATGACATGTCATGGATATTTCAGAAAGACATCCAAAGTAAAGGAAAGTTGTGGACCCATTACTGAAAACAAGACAAATTTGATAGGAGAGAAAATGAGTATATGCATTTCTGAGGAATAGTAATTAATGGTAATTAATGGTAAAATCATTAATATTTACATGATAGTAGTGTCTAAATTATATGCTGAATTTCTATCTATGTTTTGCTTTAAAAATGGTCAAAGTACATTTGTTGATTTAAGTGGCATGTAAGCTTATTCATACAATTCAGCTGAGTAAAGATAAAGTTTGTTAACTGAAAGATTATTTTATGTTTCCTTGCGATCTATGTTTACTTGATGTTAAGGTAAATATTTTTGTCCAAATGAGCTAACTAAGAAAGGGTCTGAGGATAGAAGGTTGGAAAACTTATTTTCCAAACTAACAGGCTCTGAAAGGATAATAGCTGAAAAGGTGGCTGGTACTACCTCTCCCCTCTTCATCAAGGAATCACTTGTTCACATACTTTGAGAGCATCCCTTTTCAGCCAGTACAAATTTTCCTGTGCTTAATCCATGTTTCACTGTTGCTTTTTCTTCATCATCATCATGCTGCCAATAAATTTCTCTGGTACGTTGTACGTCTCTGGTCCTTGTTATACACTGTCAACAGGAAACAGATCCATCACACAAGTGAGGTTAAGATCAGACATGGTTATCCCAATTTATTATGCATCACCACTCGAGTTTCTCTCTTCTGGTTTATTTTTTGAGAGTTGAGTTTAAGAAATCTTCCTTTTCTTCCTCTAAGTGGTTAAAAACATTTCAGTAGAAAGAGAAGTTGGTATTCACCATTGAAGCAGTCTGAGGTCGACAACACATCATTACTGAAATTGCATATTGATTTTCAAATGTCTGAAAATATAACCAGATCATACTAATTTATCTGGTACTAATAAAGTGTCATCACACGGCCTGTCCTCTCCACTCTTTGTCCTGGTTCCATAGGCCATGTTAAATGATGATTTATCACCTATAGTATGGCTAACTAGTTCAGATTACCATCTGGATAGTGCCTGTGAGTGTCTCCACTTTCTGCATGTCGAGGTCAAAATGCACGTTCCCAGCGTATAAGTTTCTGAGTCAAGTCACTGTTATGCCGTGCAGAAACCTGATGATATTCCAAAGTTTCCACTTTCCCTTCTTGCTCTGCAGTAAGTTTTTCTTCCTCTCCAGCTCCTGGCAGCTTCTGGGCTTATGATTTGAACTAACTCTTCATATGATGCTTTTTGGAGAGTGTAGAGCAGAAAGTTTTGTGATTTTGATCACCTGTCAAGAGAAGACAATAAAGATAGTCTTGCAGGCATATATGACAACAAGCATGAGTGCATTTTGACTGATAAACATAAACAGAAGTGTATTTATAGGCAACTTTTGTGAAACAACATCTCAAACTGCTTTGGATTTTGACAACCTTGCTTTCCTAATGAGATACCAGTGGTAACAAAGGCTATATCTGTTCCTGTCAACAGGAACTCATAATAAGTAGAGACAAATTAAGATGTGGAATGGGAACTGTGTGGGATTTTGGAGGCAAGAGGGGGTCTTGGTTTGTTGGGTTTTGTTGGTTTTTTTGGTTTTTGGGTTTGTTTTTTTTTTTTAATGAAGAGCTTATGTGTAATTCACTTATTTTCTGGTTTAGGTTATATTCAAATCAGTGGAAAGACTCTCTTATAGAAAAATACGAGCTGGATGACATCTTCAGGATGGGTCTAATTTTTAGCTCCTTTATGCTTTGTTTCTCCTAATGAACTCCTGTCTTTAGGCAGGTTGCAAATTAAATCTTGAGCTCTCATAGGAAAGAAAGCAAAGCACTGAAGCCTCTGGTTTAGCTTACCTTTATCTGAGCCTGACGTGGATAAATAGTAGTCACTAAACTACTGAATAGAGTTGTGAAGTGCATGAAATCTTTTAAATGAGGTAAAATGTCAATCATGAGAATGTGCTTCTTTTTCTTCCCTAAGAAATGATTCATTTTCTGTTAGTAGATACTGATGCTGCAAAACAGATTTACCTTTGCTGCTAAAAATATTGATCGAGTATGTTTCAAATATATATATTTATAAACACGCACATATATGTATGTTTAACATTTTGTCATAGAAATGTGCTTCTACACACACAGTAATTTCTCAACTGTAGTGTCCTAAAAGTACTACTGCTTCTTTGCTCCAGCACTGTCTTCTGTTTAAGGAAACAATTGTTAATATTCAAAACATATTGCCATGTTTTATCAGGCTGAAAGTCTCCCTGGTACCACACTGTCCCTCTGGCTGTGTCAAGGTTTGGGTGCTTCTGTGGAGGGTGAAGGGACTGGGCAACAGGCAAGTTGGGGTAACCCCACTGGGGCTGGATCGAAATGTTCACGTGGATGGAGGTGACAAGTTTCCATGGTTAAGTTGGATCTTTTAGTGAATCCTATATAAATACATTGCTGTGCTTTAAGAGTCTCCATCACACCTATGTGAAGTGAGCCTTTAATATAATGTATTTTGCTATCAACTGCTTTGGACTTTTCCATGTTTCTCAAAAAAAGGTTGCTAGGAAAACAATGGCTATGTCTATCCCAGTACAGAAAATGGTGCTAAGGATCATCCCATGCATCTGAGGGCAGCTGTTGTATTTCAGTAGTTTTAAACTGCCTCAGCTTCCAAAACAAGGTGGCTGCATCCATACTGCCTTTTTGGGGCATGGTCCTTGGCCCATGTGAACTCTTAAGAATTATTTTTGCTAGACAGAGTAGATGTCATCCCAGTGATTTTTTTTTTTTTCTCTACAGCTGCATAATATAGATAACCAAGCTCTAATGTCTGGAAACATTTTCTGGCTCCATCTACAAGAGAGCCAGTGGATTTATCATCCCCACAGAATTTAGACCAAGTCTCATATAAATTGATGTGACTTACAAATACATTTCTCTACTGGACTTAACTCATGGTCACACAGAGATTTCATTTATTTCAGTTTGTTTTGTAGTATCCAAATGCACACAAGCAAGCAGAAATATGTAACTGAAACAGGCCATTTTTGAGTCAGTTATGATCTTGTGATTCATCAAGGACTGGTTTTGGTCAGGTTGTAGAGAAAGTCAGTGAATTCATAAGTGAAAATGAGCAGAGTTATGGTAGTGAAGTGGGATAAGATAGCGGAAAAAAGGTGAATTTTTTTATGGAGTAATTATGTACACAAAACCACATTTTCCATCTCTGTTTCCCCCATCCTATGCCTTAATTTTTCTTGACATTGGATCCATTATGGTATTGTATGAGTTTTGTCACAGAAGTAAATAACAGCTTGTTTCCTTGGGAGCAATTGAAAAACAGAGTAAAAACAGCACTTACTGTTTTTGAAAGTTGTCAGATTGTCATGGCAGTGAAATGTTGCATCATGTTGTCATGACAACTCAAATTAGAAAAGCCGATTTAAAGAGAAATAAAAGCACTCTTCAGTGATGAAAATCATTTAACGGTAAAGATTTCAGCTTTTATTTCTATCTCTTATTCTGCCTCTTTCCTTTTTTTTTTCCTAAGAAATGGGAAACATTCAGGGCTCTCAGCAAGTAAAGACTTGGAATAGTAAAGATACAGTGACTCAGGCAGCTTTTTTTTTTTCTTTGTCACTGAGACAGAGGGGATGCAGGAATTGAAATGTGGAGGCAAACACGTTACTGGACCAACCAACCACCATCCAGAAATGGGGGAAAATCAGAATCGGATGAAAAGGCAGTATTTGTGCCTATTTGCACAATCTCCTTCCAAGTAGCTGGGTCAAATATATATCAAGATAAACAGTTATCACACAGGCTGGGTTTGTCAGGGATAAACAGCAATAAGACTGCAGCATGTTAGACCTGTTTAGAGATTCTGGTGGAATTTCAAGAGCCCTCAGCAATGACCTGTTTCTGTTTCTCTCATCAAAATCAAGGAACATTTACTTACTGTGCCAATGACTGGAGAGCAGAAGTAGGTTAGTGCTGACCACTGTTGAAATCCCATTCTCTCTGCAGAGTGAGCTCAGAATGAGTCAGGCTGTTTTAACAGACAATAGTATTAAACCTCAATATCAGGATAAAATAAACAAACAAAAAAAGGTAAATTGTGCAGTTGGTTAGTTTGTGTAAAATAGCTGTCACCAAACACTAAATGCTGATGTATAAACTGCAGACTAGCAGTGAAACTACTTGTTCTAAGCAAGGTCAAGCAAAGCTTGATTTATCACTGTACTTTGGGTTTGTATACATTGAAACCTGGCTTTATGCAGTCCTTTTCTTGCATTTATGGAGAGAAGGGTGTTTGTATATGTCCATACAGTCATTTCTGCTCCTCCTGCTCTTACCTAGAAACTTGTCAGTAATTCAGCCTGTTTCAGCCAGATTTACAAATGTGCAGAGATAAAGTTCCTGGATGTTTCATGGAAACGGGCTGCCTTGTGAAGAGATCTTGTCCTGTGAGCTTTCTGCCCCATGGCATGAAGCAGGAGCTCCTGCGATAACTGCCTCTTTCCCTCACATAGGAAGTAGCTCTTATAAATGCCCCAACAGAAGCTCACTGTCCAATGTTAGAAAAATCTGTAAGTGATCAATTTTCACTTGTTCTCATAAATCATCTGGTTTACCTGGGGAATGACACGCGAAGTAGAAATGGATTGCATGAGATGAAATCTTGAGGTAGTTAGAGACAAAGGCAATTCCCTGTAGACAAGATGGCCACTGATGTGAAGAGTGTCCCTGCATTAGCAATGCTCTGAACGTTACTTAAACCGTATCTGTCATATTCGTGAACTGAGAGAACTGCCATTTTTAAAGGCCTTTGGCCTGGGTACTTCCACAATAATTCTGAATCAGATCATTTGAAGTGTTGTTACTGCTAAAATTGTTTGCCTATTACATTAAGCTGCCTTCCAGTTTCAGTACTGAAGCAGTTTTCAATAAAATAAAATAAAAATAAGGTCATAATGGAAAGGTGCATTTCTTGTTCTCTTCATTTAAAATAAAACAGCTTTTATATATTAAATATAGACAAAAAGTTTTTATATGTTACATCTTAAAGTTACAGTGAAGAGTAGTCATCTTAGGAACAAGAGAAAATCTATGAAATGTCACTCTGACTAATGGAAGTTTCAGAATTTAACAGGATGCTCTAGAAAAGAAACATTTTGCTAGTTGGAGATGATGGTAGATTGAGAGATGCCTCAACAATCGTAGTTGAAGACATTCACTTGCACTACACTACACCACACCGATGTATTTGTCACTTCTGTCTTTCTCAGTCTTTTCCAAAATCGGCATTCAGTCTTTTAATTTTGTTTGATGGCTGTTCAGTGGTCTGAAATGACCAAGATGTCCTTGGGTTTACCACTGGAGGGAAAAAAGAAAGAAAAATATAAATATTTCTGAACATTGAGAAACTTTTAGTTTCACTTGTGCTATGTTGGTCATGCAAATGTGGCGATTTGGGTTGGATGTGACAAACAAAAATGGTTGTGCAGCTGGGAGAGTTATTTTCTGTGACAAGCATGTCCACTGGCAGCATTTAGACTTGCTAGGAATGAGGGGTTAAATCTCTCCTTAATCCAACAGCAGTGCTGCATCTCTGTTTGAATTATACATGGAAGATGGCAACGTGTATGTACCGAGCAGGCTGGAGCTCACCCTGCCTTTGTACCTGCACCTGGACCACACATGAGAACCAATACACTCAGGCTTTCAGAAGTGCAGTCCTACCCTTAGAATATTGAAGCTAGCGTGTTGTGCAGATTTCCTGAAATTACTGATGCAAAATTGGTGATTCATGATTAGTTTTTCAGCACTCTTTCTCACTCACTGCCCATTTGCCGTTTACTCCTGTGTTTAAGCCAGGTAGAGAATGTATGGCTAAACTCCTCTCAGTTTAGATGAGTATGCTGTAAGTGCGTATTTATTAGTATCTGTTTTCATATATCCATCTATTACTGGTGCCCATTCTTGTCAACTCAGTGCTTTTGTTCACAGATCTTTTAAATGAAAAGAGAGCAATGTGGAAATCATTTCAAGGCTGATTTTTCACATGAACTAGCTGCTAACTAATACTGTATGTAACTTTTTTGATCTAAGTGCATTGCACTCAGTCTATCTAGTTCTGTCACTCCAAATCACCATTTTAGGAGCCGTGCAAGTTACAGCACGTTTCAGGCATTAATACCAGCCAGGTAGTATTGTACTATTTTTAATGAATGTCTGTTTTCTATTCTTTGCTCTGCTTTCTTTGGAAAGAGGCCCATGTAACAAAGTATTAAGAAAACACACTGCTGCCCTGGAATGTGTATATTAGCTGCAGATTATTTCCTATTAGCAGATTAGCTGCGAGGCTATTGGCTCTGAAAGGTCTTTGAGAGTATTTTGTTTTGTAACTGATTCAAGCCATGGGAGAGAATTGCCACCCTGATTGGGAAGAAGAATTAGCTACTGTTGCCATGGCCACTGGAGCTCATACTCGCATTGTTAACTCCAGTGCCCTCCGATGAGATGCCACAGCGTGAGCTCCTTGGCTTTGTTAATGCAATGATAGAAAAGGAGGTTTGGGCAGGCAAGGAGTAGGCTGGGAAAATCTCCTGTCAGAGATGTGTGAAATGTTTGGGGTTTTTCTTTTATTTTGATTTGTTCTTTTCCCTCAAATTTGATGTTTAATTTTGAACATGCTGCTGCCTAACCCTACCTCAGGCTGTGGAATCATTCCCTTTTAGCAAAATGCTGCTCTATGCCTTTTTTTTACCACTCCCCTCCCCAGCAGAGTACTGACCCACGGCTCCAGTGCAGGGAGGAGGGGTGGATAACTGCAGTCGCACAGGGACCCGGGTCCTTCCTGCGTTTTGGACCATTTTCGTGTGTAGGGTTATAAAGTACAACAGGGCCTGGAGAAACTGGATTAAGAACCCCTTAGGGCTGCTGTAAACTACAGTAGCTCTAGCGTTGGCTGGCTGGCTGCAGGCACTTCAAGCCCAGCCTTTAGAAATAATACTTTGAATATAGAGGGGGGGGGGAAGAAGAGAAAAAGGGCAAGTGTCAATAACTGAGAGTTAGTAACAGCATATAAAAAGTATGAAATTAATGTCATGCATTTGAGAAATAAATATTGTCGACTAATCATTGATAGCCAGGGCTCACATGTATTTCATATCTCTAACTCTATTAAACTTCCAAGGAGGTTTTGAACAGTGAAAAATGTATTAAAATTTTATCAAAGTGAATGGTTAACAAAATATGATATTGATTTCTACATTTGAAACACACTGAAATAAATGCAGGTGATTTTAAGCAAAATGTTTAATTTTTTTTAAGTCAATTCTTCTCCCTTTCTCGTCTTCAGTGTTAGCACAATAATCACCTTCTTTAAATCACCCCACTCTACTGAAGTCTTTATTTAAACCACTTTATAAATTTGTGTAATGTGTGGAAGGGACTCAAAAAATGTATGTCCACTGGCATGGTAAAATGTTGGCACTGGGCATTTTTCAACTCAGCAGCTGGGTGTGGATGGTACGGCAAATACATGTTTATATTGCATGTCACACTGAATGGTGGAATGGAGCAGCTTACAGCATGAGTGGTAATGGGGCTGTCTCATTGCAGCTCTCTGATTTTTATAACGGATATTTTTAAATAATTGCAAACTTATCCTGAGAAAATCAGGGGAGGGATTATTATAAAGACTCCAAGAAACATGGACATTGTTCTTCACTGTTTCACAGCAAGATGTAGTTTTACAGTCAAGACATTTGCAGGAAAGAGCACAGTATTTCCTGCTGCTGTAGAGTCTTTTGGAGTCTCAAGCAGAAGACAAAGCTATCCTTGCTGCAGACCCTCTTCCTGCCCAGCATATTCCCTCTTCTATTTTATCCTTGCTTAGATGTGTTTTTCCTCTTCTCCTTCTAGATGTACTGCTTGTAGGTCCTGCAGAGGCAAAGAATGAGCATGTTTAAAGAGGATGAATATGCACAAAAGCACAAAGAGGAAGGCAGTTTTGCACAGCTTAGATCAGCATCTGGTGTAAATGAATGGAAAAAGTGGTAAATAAACATCAGTATTCAGAAGGGACTTGGTTTCAGCTGACACCTGGGCAAGGTGACAGATAGTGAATTGCAGGTTGAGAATAAAAAAGCTTCAGAATTCTCATGCAGTCTTGGCCTGCGTGCTTTCTTACTCAGCTTTGCTCACTAGAAAGTAATCATCTGTCACGTCAAAGTAAATGGTTAATACATGCAGGTATAATAATAAGCTACTCTAAAAAAATATTGAGCAGGGCAAAAGCTCAATGGTTTACACTACTGATCCTTCCAATGTGAACAAAAGGTAATCCTACCATGTAAACAAATTAGGGAAAAAAAGATTTAAAGGAGAAAAGGTAAGTAAATATGTGTGCATATATGTGCATATATATTTCCTTCTAATTTCTCTGTACCCTTCTAAACTTCTGGAAGATTTAAAACTCTTTTGAAGAGTGCATTTTGACTTCTAGATCACTTGCTGTTATAACTGAAATCTTGATTGAGGTAAAATAAACTCTTTATGCCCAAACCAGGTTATAATAGTATGAAAGTGGCAGCTGTTATTTAAGGCCAAGGAAAAGGATCAGATCTTTGCTTTGATCTCAAGATATTGGCCAGCAATACTTTTCAGATTATATTGAGAAATTTCAATGGGTAGACAACCAATCTACAAAAAAAAAAAAAAAGAGTCAATGTCCTGTTTAATCAGTCTAACTCCAATGAATCCACTTTCAATTAATACAATTTTGCCTAATTTTTAAAGCATTTAGAAACAAATGTAAAATGCAGTCTCATTTGACATTCCATTGGGGAAAATGGTGTATAATCCAATAGTCATCCTTTGAAATACCAAAGTTTAATTTTGCTTATTGCCTGAGGGAGATGAAAGTCTTCGTCTGCGGGAAATTCATGAATTCAGACAATATAAGGTCTTTGCAATGAATGCTTCATAATCTCTGCTTTTATTTATGCGTTCATTTTAAAATGAATGCTTTACAATACAATCTAGAGTGTAGTTTTCTCCCTGTGGCTAGTCTGACTGAAATAAAAACATATCTCCCTATCTATCCTGTCATCTCACTGGTGTGTTTAACACAGACTATTTGTGATGGTGGAAATGACAGTCATTACAGGAGAGCTAGCTCTGCTGTCTGTCTCATTCTGGAACTACTGTGCCACCAGTGGAATGGGATGTTCTAAAAGTGGTGCTTTTGTCCAAGGACTAATCCAGAACTCTTGGGCCTTTCTGTGTTCGCCTTTGATGGGTTAATATGTTCATCAAGGGATTCTTGTATTTGAAGGGATGGTGGTGTATTTGAATTCAGTAAGGTTTACTCATTTTGATTTGATCCTGAGATATAAAATCAGTTAAATATTTTTATTTTTATTCGATATTTTTATTCAATAAAGCAGCATTGTATGTGTATGTATATTTTCTAGGATTTTTTTCCCTCTTTTTTCAGAACATGAGCAAACCCTTCCTTCCTCTTCTCTATTCCTTCCTTCCAAGAAGAGAAATGAAGTTATATAACTTCTCCCTTCATTTAGAAACAAGTCTCCTGTAATATACCATGTAGAACCCTTAATGGTTTTATTTTCAGTTTCTGTGCAGATACAAACACACATGATCTTTTAAATAAAATTATCCATGCTAAAAAGAAAAGGGATGAAGAAGAACTTCTAGTCTTCTGTAATGAGATGGAGATCACTTTTCTGTAATGTTTTTCATTAAATACTTTTGTTTCTGCATACATCTTCAGAACATGGTTATTTGTAATAAGAACTGGTGAGGTGGTTTTGATCTGTTAACTTTGTACACTTGAGAACACTGGCTTTACTTAATAAGGGTTTTGAGAAATCTTTTGTGATAGAGCAGACACACTGCAGTCCTGGATTAAAATTTCTGAGATGTGATTGTGGCTACCAGTTTAATTATTTTTATTTTCATTAGGAGTAGAAATGAACTACTGTTACATTGATGTTGTTGCGTAGGATGAAATTTGAGAAATACTTATGAAAGGAAAATGAAGAAGTACATAGAGGCATTATATTGCATAGCACTTACTACAAATTCTTTGTAGCTACCATTGTTTGCAAAAATAATGTAAATAGATGTACACAGGAAAGTTTTAGCTGCAGTTTATCTTTTGTAAATTATTTAAGCAGGGAAATAAAATTGGAAGTTTGCTTCAAATTGCCCTTTAGGATAGACTGGTGAGTTCTTTCTAGAGCTTTCCAAATTAGAGGGGAATATACACAAGTACTTAAGGCCCTGTAAACTTCAATCATACTTGCACATTGGGCAAAAACCTCCCAGGCTATGATTTAGCACAGTGAATCACTATTAAGGGAATCTAACTGTTAGAAAAGCTAATGAAGAAACTTTCTTGTAGTTATTCAGGTATCAAGAAGGTAAAGAGCATTTCAAAAGCTCAGATGGCCTTGTAGATACATTCAGCTTGGTCACTCTGTCTTAACATCACATAGCCTCACTTTGGCTGTCTACTATGTATATTTGCCTAAGTATTAAGGAGTTAATAACATTTGTACTGCAGTTGGAAATACTGAAAAGTGCAACAACATTTCTATTTTAAATTCATCTAACAAAAAAATGTGCACAGATATGAGAAGGTGAGTACAATAAATAGTTGAGGAGGACATTAGAATAAGAAATTAAAGCCACTTATATGCTTGTGATCTTTTAATTAAAGATGCTTGAGTGCAGTTCAGTGGAATTAATTCTAGTTTCCTTAATGGGCAGAGGAAGTGGTTTTGTTCTTTTTGTAGTATATCCTTGCCATCTGACTGCAAATACAGAGAGTACATAATAAGGTGGTTTATTCTGGACTGAAATATTAAATGGGAAAAAGTTTCAAGAAAGGCTGCTTAAATGTGGGTACAGTTAGCCATATGTCAGTAATGTCAAAACAAAAAAAAATCAAACATGCATAGTAGCAGTCTCAAATTAATAGTAATAGTTAAAAACTTATGAAGTGGAACATGACTTCATGTATCTGATTTTGACCACCTTGACTGTGATGCAGTTCTAACTGTCTAAATATCCAGTCTTAAAAGATTGGTTATTGCTCATTGACTGAAGAAATACAGCTTTGTCTGTGCATTGACTTCTCATCCTGTACCTATTTTAAGTGCTAGCAATGTTATGACTGGCTGTACTGGAGTCAGGGAAGATGCTCTATCTCAAAGTAACAATTACCTTTTCAAACAGATCACGCTTTATTTACAACTATCCTGCTTTTTCATCTTCTTTCTTCATCGTGTGAAATTAAAAATTTGTAATGATTGTTTACTGCCCAAGATAATGGAATGAAGCATCATGTGAGTGGCTCCTCTGAAGCTAGTGAAAGTGGTACTGTTCCTGTGCTTTGATAGAATCTGCCTGTCACTGAACAGTTCTGTCACATAGGCAGTGTCTGTTTGGGACCAGAAGGAGTCAGACAGTGCAATCAGTCCATGTTCATGCGAAGTCAAGTGGGTCATTTTGCACAGCCATGAACATGGACACACCTAAAGGCCATGCACACAAGCAGTGCAAAAGCTAGAAACACATCTCAGACTGATTCTCAGGCTTGAATAGCTCATGGGAAGACGTCATTTTTAATTTGAATGAGCACAACTGTATTGAAACATCCAGGCAGTATCACAAAAAGTAACAGAAAGTAAAAGCTACCTGTACCATAAGAGCTCGCCATCCTGTTTGGCAGGATGCTGACTGTGCTGTGTGAGATGGCCAGGAGTACAAATGGTACAGTGATGATGTACTAAAGAAATCATAGTGCTGTGGGGAACTTCTCGCCTCTTGTACCTGTCTTGTCTTTATATGATCTTTACAATGATCTACATGTCTTAATAGTCCCTTGAAATCACCAGAAGTGTTCTGTAAATTGCAAAACTAAATTCTTACACAGGCTTCAGTGTCCTACATACTCACTAGAGATTCATACCAGTTCCTCATTTTGCCTGCAGACAAGAAGCAATTCATTACTTGCAAAGTGTGTTAGCCTACCTTGAATACGAAAGGCAGTAACAATTCCTGTAGCAGTGTGAATAACAGCTCTCTTATTCCTGGCACAGGTTGTCAGTCTTCCTCTTCTCTCTCTCCCCTCTGCATGTTGGAAAGTTGTTAGATAGGAGTAGTCATCATCTTTGGAGATGATGATAGAACGTCACCTGCAGTACTCTGGGGCATAGGTTTACTTCTTTCAGGTTGTTACTTTAGAAGCCACGGTCCACTTACAAAAATGTCAGCGTTTTTTTTAAACTCTGGAGTATCAATAAATGTCTGTGATAAAGCTGCTGCTTAACAAGACTATAATGAAAAAAAGTTTTTTTCCAGGACTCCTCGTATATATATATTAGAGATATAGCAAGCTCTCTTAAAAACTGTGCTTCTTTTTTATCAGTCACATAATTTTCTTAAATTCCTGCACTCATCTCTGAATTCTGGCCAGTGGATAATGATTGGGTAGTGAATATGACAGTAAATGGAAGTTATTTCAGTTTCAGTATCTAACAGTTATGCTCTATGCCAGTTGCATGATGTGGCTAAACACATTAATGGATTTAAAAATGGGAGGAGTTCTTGAATTTTCAAATTAAAATCCAAAGATAATTCTTAAAAACTGAGAAATAGTTGGATTGATATGTGGTGATGAAAAATAATATTCTTATTGCCCTGAGGATTTTCAGATTAAGTTAATTTTACTTTATTAAAAAAGTAGCACTCTTCTATTATTGCTTTGGAATTCTGAAAGCACTGAGTGATAAAAAAACCACTTTTTTTTCCCTTTTAAAGTTATGAAATTTATTATAAATAGAAAAAGAAAGTGGGTAAGAGAGATGATGCATCAGTTTCTTATAATTGGTATATACTTCTCAGATAAATTTTTCATAATATTTATGGAACAATCCACTTCATATTTTCTTTCTTCTTTACTTCCCTTACACTCAGAATTTATCCTTTAATGTTCACTCAGAAATGAAATAATTCTTTTGTTATCTGATTATTTGCGGACTATGGAGTGAAAATCTTTTAGATGTAAGTAACAAAAAGTTCTAAACTAAGTCTCCTTGCTATGGCACAACTCTTTTTCATATAAAATCTTGGAATTTGAAGGTGGGTCACAGATGAAGTTTCTTATTCATAAAAAGGTGCATATATTTTTCTCAAAGTCTGCCAGGAAAGAGATCAAAACAAAATAGCATGACGTGATGATGTGTTGTAAGCTCCCTTTCACACAACTTTCATGCCTGTTTTTGTTGTTTTTTTTTAAATTCTAGCCTGTTCTGTGTGAAAGTTCTAGTTATCCTGTTAGAAAGGTGAGAAAATTTGATGATGGTTAACATGAAGTTAAGATGTGGTGATGAAGATCACCACAGTTTGCAGCTCCATAGACTAGGAGGGCTTGAGCCTTTATGAGTTGTCTTGGGAAGAAATAAATTGTGAAAATCTACCTTGTGAGGAATAGTTCACTGCATGGAACTCATTTTTACCGGGTTTACTGTGTTTCTGAATACAGTAAGAGCTCTTTCATCAGACAAAGTCTAAGTTCTCTACTACAAAGGCTTGTAGAACATGTCTGATCTTAGCTCTGCATCGAGGAAGCATGTCATGTTCTCCATGAAATATAAGTAAGGCAAAAGCTAAACATCTGTGCCTTGAAATAAACTGCTTTCTGTCTTGTTACATTTTTCCAGCCAACTTTCATATCCAGAAGACAGCTCATTATAAGAAATAATACAATTTTGAAATTAGTACCATCATTTGAGTGCTGCCAATACCCTATTTGGCGATGGGATTTGTATTAATGATCTGAAGCAAGTCTAGAACATTCTATATTTAGGAGATGGTGTTGGAGGTCCAGTCAATAGCAAAGTCATTAGAAATGTAATAAATCTAAGTGAGTAAATCAGTTTCCAAATTCTGCAAAGTGAGTGATACAAAACATCAAATGTGAATCATGCCATAAAGTTATGAGAAAACAATGTCATTTTCAGGCCCACTACTGAAAGAGCCAGCAAGTACCTCTGTGTGTAGCTCCCATTGTAAAGAATGACATAGCTTTGCTGAAGTCAGTGAAGCTACTCTCAGTGTGCTCTGACTGGGAAACTGACCTGGTGTTGTGGTTTTAAGTAGCCAGAGGTTTTTATTAGCTGGGGGGGGCTAGGAGAGAGGCTTCTTTAAGAAGGTGCTGGAGTTTTTGTCTGCTCTAAGCTAGCTCAAGGTTGACTGCTAACGCCTCTGTGATAACATATTTAAGAAGGAGAAGAAAAAAAAGCNCTCTTCTGAACAGCAGCAAAGAAAACCTCTGACTATAACCGCCCCCCCCACACACACCTGCCTTCCCGAGCTGCTGGGGCAAGGTGAAGGATCTTAAAAGGGAGAGGTGGGGGGAGAAAGATGTCTGTAACATCTATCAAACTTCCCACTCTTAAACTCTTAAGTTCTGATTTTAGTAGTAGTAGTTAATACTTAATATCCTGAGTTAGAGCCTGTTTTGCTTGTGAAATAGTTAATAAACAGTTGCCTGTAATCCTTATCACAAAAGTCGAAGTTTTTTTTTCCTTCTCTGAGAAATTTTGGATCTATGTGTGGGCTCTCGGCATTTTAGCCAGAGTCAAACCATAACACCTGGGAAACTGGGAAATTAGTATAGTTTTCTGGTATTTGGTTTCCCTTGGAGTCCTAGACAGCAAACCAGTCTACCTGTTTTCCAAGGTGCCTAACCATGCAAACTCTGCATTCACTTATGCCTTCCTATTTAGACTCCTCGCATGAGGTGAGCTGGAAATTCAGCTGCTGTGGTGGATGCAGTTTTGTTGTTTAGGCTACATCAGAGTTTTGAAGGAACAGGTTCAATCAACTTCTTTTATAGTGGTCATTGCTCTTAAAAACACTTCAACTATGGAGACTTTTGAATGAACAAAAATTATGGATGATCAAAAGATGAAATGAGCTGTGTCCAAATGGTTTTCTTTTCAGCTACCAACTTGGGGAACTGCTTTTACAAAATAATAAAAGATGGGGATGAGACAGGATCAGCACAAGGAGGCCATGGAAAATAGTTTATGTACTTAAATCCTTTCTCTGCCATCTCTCAAATAAGGTATCCATTCACAGGATGCTCAGAAGCTAGTTTACAATCTTCAAGATCGGCTGGGGAGTATGATCTCAAGTGTGTGCTCCCTGGTGTGATTCCCATAGTGTTCACTATAAGTCGTCTTGATGTCACAAATCAGAGTTTGTTCTTAATCCAACTATTTTTTTTTTTAGGTATTTTTTTTTTACCATGGCAGTCATCTGCTTTAAACAGTAAACAAAAAATTGTAAACATGCAATAGGTCTTAAATATAATCTCATTGGGAAAGCTGTAATGTGCCATTTGCTGCACTGTTTGTTGTCCCCACCAGAGTGTTAGCTCTTGCATCATGAGGCTGAAAAAAGGTAGAAGAAGATCTATGCATGTGACACAGATAAAGAAATGTGGGTTATGGGTGACCCCAAAATAGTACTTTAAATGGCTGACAGAAAGCTTTGGAAAGAATTTATTTAGGAATAATTCTGCTAATAAGTCCTTGGTCTCCATTTTTATTACTAGGAGTATTTAAACTCTAATCTTCAGTTTGTGACGTAAGAGTCCTCTCTGTGTCAATCACTTACAGTGTAAAATGCGGATTACGTCTTTAAGTGGGAATTACAGAACAATGGAAACTTTCAGGGGCTCGTTCATTTTTGGGGGAATCTACAGAGGGTGTCCTAGGAATGTCAGGAAACACAGTAATAGTATTCACTCACATGCTCAGAATTGAACTAATCTCTAGATCTGGTGTTAGGGAGGAATTTTTCCTTGGAGGAGATTGGCAAGGCAGCCAGGTGTGGAGAACCTTCATCTTTTTCTAGAACACTAACCAATGAAGGGAGCATCTTCAGTTTCTGCCTTGGGTGATGTAATTAAAGTGTGGCAACTTCACTTCTTTCCAAAACCTCCCTGGCCAGAGCTAACACAGGTCCTGCAGGGCAACTACTTATTCCAACATCATCAGTTCTCTTTGTAAGTCATTTATATTTTCCCATGTAAAACTTCCTCCTTGCTTTACGTATGGGCTGAGGAGAGACATGCTAAAGACGAGGGAGGTATTTAGTGCCTTCGCACCAAGCTGGTTTGTTGTGGAGGGACATCTCTGCCATCTGCAAAAAATCATGTCTTAGTGTTCAGTAATGAGGGAGCCCCACATAAGATGAGGTACATTATAGAAAATAGCGTTCTGTCTTGAATGATTCCTTGCTACTTTCATCTATATTTATTATTTTGGTGTGTTCCTTTTTAGTAAAGAAAGTTTTAATTTTACCGTTTATTGCACAAACCAGAAGTAGGAAAGACTTAGATTTACCAGCGTAATCCTCTTGTGCTTCCTCTGTGATATTTCCAGGGAAGAACTGTTACTGTAACTGCTGCTAGTTCTGAAAATGAACAATGAAATCTTAGTCTCACTAAAATCAGTATTTTTCTCAGTTTCTCTTCTCCCTCGAAACTGCAGGAAAGCTGGAACTGATTTTGTTTTTTTTTCCTGTGATTTCTCACCTCAGGAGGTGACAGCCTCCCTGATTCCTTGCATAACCTACTGGTTTATATTACTAGACTAAATTTTCTTTTCTACAATACAGTCGAATCTTATTGCATATTAACAGCTTGATGCTGTCATTGGTGCTTTAGTGAGGTAATGTTAAAAATAATCCAGGACTGACATAAAAGGCATCAATTTTATTTCATTTGACTGAACATTGTGAACAGTTTCGTATTCTGAAACTTTATTCTCCCTTCGATATGGCTGCTGCATAATCATGAGGCCAAATATTTGCCAATGCAAGTCTATTGATTACCTGTTGGTACTCTACGCTGGGTTAGCGGTTGGACTTGAAGATCTTAAAGGTCTTTTCTAAGCTAAATAATTCTTTGATTCTATGATCCTATGATATCTTCTGCAATAAAGATGAGTCCTGGAAGAAAGCAGCTTGTGAAGCAGACAGCTGGTAAAGGTTCTTGATCCCTTCTCTCTTCACCAAAAACTCAAAGCTGAAGTCTCCTCTGATCTCAGGGATGGAAATATCTTCTGCATGCTCTGCACTTGCTCAGAGCACAACCTGCCTATTGGTGCTGGCAAGTTTTCCTCCCTGGAAGCGAGGCTGAATGTGCAAAGGATCCACTCTGGCAGCCAGAGCTACAGAGCAGATCTGAAAGTGGACAATCCCAATACACTGATTTCTTTAAGTTAAAAAATTTAATGTGTATATTAGAATCATAGAATGTTAAGGGGTTGGAATGGACCTTAAAATTCATCTAGTCTGAACCCACCCTGCCATGGGCAGGAATAACTCCCACTAGACCAGGTTGCTCAAGGCCTAATCCAACCTGGCCTTGAACATATGTTCAAGACCAAATAACACGTGTGGGAAAAAATTGCATTTTCTGCTGATGAATTTATACATAGATCTTCTTACTGCTATGCAAATTTTAAGGTTTTTTTTATCTTTCACTATTTCATCTTTCTGCTGCTTTTGTTTTTCTCTTTGAGCTATAGTCATGCACTTTGCCCCAGACAGGTCTCCGAAATAAAAGACTAATGAATCCTTCTTTCTAGTTTCAGCTTGCAGCTAGTTCATTCAAATAGATTGTATTTCTAAACTTTGAGTGTGGGGTACACAGTCTCAAATGACATATGAGAAATATTATAGCAAATGATGTTTTATTATCACTCCGTCCTTTGTACCGCAACATCATTAAAAAACGGGGAAAAAACATGTTAATTTAAATACTAAGAATATTATAGATTATTCTTCTCCTCTATCCAGTGCTAATCGTTCAAAGGAATGATGTTTTCTTTGATTTCTTCTCCATTATGTTTCTGTTATCAGTACACAGAATTTTGAAGAGAATTTCCTGAGTTGACATTTTTTGTGATTTTATTTTGGTTCATGAATCTCAATATGAAAAAAAGGATATATACAGAATTTCTGTTGTATCATACTGTGCGATTTGTACTGCCCTGAAAATTGAGCTAAATCCTCTGGGCGTGAAGTAAGAAACAGCTCATTCCCTTTTGTTCCTCTAAACCACATGTACTTAAATATTAATGAAACTTTCATGAATCGCACATAACATGTACTGCCCCTTTGTGCTGGAAAAGGCCCCGGCTTTTTCTAGTTGGTACTGTACAGCCAGGATAATAGGAAGCAGAGTCATAAAACAGTAATTAATATACTTCTGAGCTGAGCTATTTTATTGTGTAGATGCTAATTAAGAATGATAGATCTCAGTGATTGAGTGGCACATAATACAGTTGGGCAGCTTAAGTGAAGGGTCAGTTATAATTTTGACTACTTTAAGTGAAAATGTTTTCCCTTATGTCAATGATTTCAGGAACCACAAATGTCAAAGTGAAATGCCTTATTCCTTTTCTCTTTCTACAATGCAGATTTTTAGTGACATGACAGGAGAGAAGTAATAGAAAGCATTTGATTTCTTGTGGGGTTTCTGACCAATCGGGAGGCAACAAGAAAAGAAAATTAAAAAACTGATAAGTAAATATTAAACCTTAGCGTTTCAAGTGCATTTCATTTGCGGTGGTTCTCTGAGATGCTCTGACATGGACTGGCTTTCCAAATGGGGCAGCCACTCCTGCCAAAAAATGATTCAATGAGACTAGACACTTCAAAGTTCTCTTTTGGAAAACCTCATCCACTTGATCAAAATGTTCCTTGATGGTTTTAGAATATTTCTAAGTTATTGATTTTCAGAAAAGTGGGAAAGGGTAGTCTTAAGTCCAAAACTAGAGATGAATTCAGACATTACAGCTTTATCCAGCAACGAGACAAGTCAAAAAGGGAGCTCATGTTCTGGCAGTTGGAATGTTAGACATCTCACAGATGTTTGTACCAGTGCTACATGTTTAACTTCACTTGTCATCTCTGTGTTCTTCATAGCTTAGACACCTTCTCTTTTTCTTTAATACAGTACAACCATGATTAAAGTTGATAGAAAAAATCCTATCCCGAGGCTGCTAAGACACTTAGATACTTTAAATGGTACATGCTGAGTCAAAAGCGTGACATGACTTTTTTGGAAAAAAGTCAAGATTACTTTTAAAATTTTTCATTATTAAACATAATTTGATATTTTGATCTCATATATTATGTAATTCGTCCTACAGTTATAAACAAAACATGGGGAAAGGGAGGTTACAAAAGAGTACTTGTAATTCACTTCTGTCATGGTTTTTGGACAGTACCAAAACTTCTCAAGTCATAACTGAGAACTGCAGTTTATTTTGTAGTTCACACAGCAGTTGAGCATTTTAAAAATACAAGTTTGAATTGACCATGGGGTGCTGTTATACCTCCTACACATCCTACCGCAGTGCAAGAAAAGAGTGATGCTGTATTAAAAAAAAAAAAAGCAACATACCACAATTATACTGAAACAGGACTGCAAATAGGAGTTCATGGTTTGACATACTAGTGTCACTACTGCTGAATGCTTTAAAGAATAGGATCTCCTTGCTCAGGAAATTGCTACTTGATAGTGCTTATGATAATGTCAGAGTGGGTGTTTGAAGAAATGGTTTTAGTGTGCTTTAAGGTGAGTGAATAAGTCACTTTCTTAGGTAAATGGAAAGCTGATCAGTAGAGCAAAAGAGCAGGTAGCAAATGAGAAAGTAAGCAGAGTAACACAGTAAAAGGTTTCACCTAAAAGTCAGTGAGGGACAGAAAAACTCAGCACAGATTAGAATAGTTGCTCGATGAAAAGGAGGGATAACTGGTATAAATGACGTTTGAATAAAACCCTTGACCTTGCTAAAACTTAAAAATAAAAATGAATGAGTAATGCTTTTTCTGGCTTTCAGCTCTTGAAAAAAGCCAGCAAACGGGCAGGCGCAGAGGGGCAGGGTGGCAGTGGCCTCGCGCCGGGGCAGGAGAGGCAGAGCTCCCGCCTCTCACCATGACGTGGTGGATGAGAACCAGAGATATGAGTCTGACTTGTGTATGCAATGGAGGAGATTGTAACTAGCAGCTGACGTTTTAGTATAATGTTAACTTACTTGGGCAGCTCTGGGCACACTCCTAAGAAGCCACTAATGACATTGCAGTTGTGTAACTTGAACAGTCTCTGTTCTTGCTCAGTCTGCCAAGAATACTGCAACCCAAAAAGCCTGTTACGCAACTGCAAGAGAGAAACTTGGGCCACTGCAGACAGCCACATCTTGACAATTGGATTTTTGTCCAGGCTGGCTTTTCAGTTCATTTTTTTATGTTAACAGGACTATAGTTTTCCCGTATAGACTTCTTTAGTATAACAAAAGCATATATTTTACCAGGAAGCTGAGCACAGTGTTACAGTATAACAGCATCTTTAATTCAGCTTCCATTTTTCTGTACCTTTCTGAGTAATGAAGCTGCTAACAGTTTTCAAAAAAAAATTTAATCAAGCTAGATGTTCTTTGGAGAAGAGGAGAGAAACTTTTCTGTATGGCTTGTTTGTATGGACCTATAACAAGAGTAACATATATCTGGAAGAAATCTCCTGCATCACTAGCTTCAGCCCTATGCAGTCACAGGATGTCACATTGTCTTTTTAATAACTAGATCACGTTCTATTTTAAAATACATAGAACACTTTTTTCCCCTGCTGCTATTCTTGTGGAAAGAGTGTTCCAGAAATCTGCTGGCTATAAACCAGCTTCTTGTTTCTGTCCTCAATTTGTGCCTGACTATAATTGATGAAAGACTAAACCAATTACATCATTAATTGTTTATTCTCATTTGGATAGGGCCTGCCATTTATTTGTCATCTTAGTAGACTTAAATTATTGAAGTTACAGACTCTAAAAGACTGAGAAGGATGTGTGGGATCTGGGAATTTGAGTGGAAGGAAGTCTGTTGTTATCCAAGAGATACTTTGGGTTGGTTTTCTAGGTGCTGGTAGCACTCAGTTTCAGTGCTTGAGTAACCTTTCTCTGTTTTTGAGGTGAAGATGAGGTCCTCGTCAACAGAGGAGAGTGCTCACTGAACTGCTAACTGTGCATGATAATTTACCTTCAGGCAAGATAAAAATTTTGCCTTCAAGTGTTGATCTTACATTTGATTTGGAGTGCAAGAAATCATTCGAACTATTGAAGCAAGGTGTAGATTTTCTCTGGGAATCACTCTGAGTAATTAAAAAGGATTTTCTGACTCAAAAGGAGACAACAGAAGACTCTGCTCAAAGGGAGGTGATGAAGGGGAGGGACCACAGTGTAATTCTTTAAATAGTTTCTTTAATATCTGTGGCACAAAAAGAAGAGGGCGACTATACATCTGGGAAATGAGGATGAGAATTTCTCCTTAACATGGCTGGTTACAGAAGTTGTTAGATGGAAGTAGCTCCTGGAGCAAACCCAAAGCAGTAACACTCTTGAACCAGACACTAAGCTCCAGAGTCAGGCTCTTTCTTTCTGTCCCTTGATTTTTGAATTCATTACTGAAAAATGCCCTTTCCTTCAAAAAAGCTTGACTGTGGGTAAAGATCTAGAATCCACCTCTTATTTTTCGTGCTGTTGTTGTACCAGCTAAGATAGAGGGAAGTATGTCCATACATGAAATATGTATGTGTCTTTATTGGATGTGTCTTCAGTTGCTCTGAAATTTTTCTGCATTCACTGTTCTGATTATTTTCTTAAGAGACACTTCAGTGTATTTTGCCTGTTTTTCAGATTTCTACTGAGGAAACAGACAGGGAGCTCTTGAGGCACAGGGAGCTCTCTGCTAGTGACAAAGTAGAGAACTTCATGTGTGTGAGGAGTTTTCAGGTAAAAGCCAGAGCTGTTTTCAGGGTTAATGGCTGCTAAGCATGCCTAATGTAGCTGAATTTTGGATTCAGGCGCCTCAGGACAAACTAAATCCTGTTTTAGATACCTAAAGCCTACTTTGGATCTGGACCAAATGTTTTATGTTTGGAGAAATGTTGTGGAGAATGTAAGTGCTTCTGATTTCAACGTGCAAATACTTAAACTTGATTAGAATGAAAAAGCAAGAATCTTATGCATAGAGTAGTGTTAAAAGATATTCAGATGTAGATCTAAGCCTACAAAATCAAGGAAATCCTGAGATAGGATTATTACGTTAATCTTTCTGTCCTCCTCTACCAGACTCAAACTCCCTTTGTCCTAACAAATATGGTTGTCTCTGCCACTGGGGTAACATTTATTATCTTCATGTGGAACAGTTTATTATCATGTAACCAATATAAACAGTTAAAAAGATGTTGTCTCTGTGATTTTCTTGGCCCACCAGAGCCTGATTTCTTAACCTTCTGAGCCTGCTGTGAACCTTGCTTAGTTTTCAATACCATGTACAAAGACATCGGTCTTTAGGCTGTGGATTGCTATAGCTATGCTACTTCTTGCGCTCTTTCAATTTTCTTGTCATTTGGAACAAGTATTATTTCAGATAAGATAATTTGGGGCAGTTGTATTACTTTAATACAATATTGTAAATCACCTAAAATCTTGGTTGTTGCTTTCACTATCCCGAAATAGTATTCTAAATAGACGCTGTAATACTGTACTAGTTTTTCTATTATTTATCTAACAAGCCACCCATGGTGTGTAAATTCCATCAAACAATGTCTACATTGTGAAAAAAAATAACTACTGGTGTCTGTTTTAAAAGTTATTCTGTTTCCTTAGTGGGACTACATATACATTTGAAAACAGCCAACCAAATTAGGATATGATGAGGTAATGCTTTTTTAGTGCTGCTTTTCTTCCTCTTCCACACTGTTCTTTCTCTCTAAAATAAAGAAATATTTCTAGAAAGATGAGGAGCTTTGTCCTGAATAGGAATCCTGCCCACTGAACCCCAAAAGCTCCCTCTCAGGATTTTGTTACAGGGAACAGCAATTTTTTCTCTGGGGCTGGGGAAAGAGGATAAATCATAATTAAATGAACACCTTTCAGATTTTTATGCATTTTGGTGCCCTTTGAATATTTGATGTAGATATATAAACTATCATTGTCAGAATAGATCCAAAAAAACTCAAAAAGTGCTGAAGAATCTCTCTGGTCGGAAGTGCTGACGAGTGAGCACCTGAGTGATTGTTTCTTAAATACAAAGTAAACACATTTTAATGTGTGGCCTGTGACTTTCAAAATGAAGCATATTAAAGAAGTTGATGTTTTCGATCTATATAGCCATTGCAATATTTTAACTTTTGAAATTGTTTTTAGTGAGTGTCGATTGTGTAGCATGTTGCATTTTACTAGACTCATGAGAATTAAATATAACATTCAGATTTCCAGGAATTCATTAATACTCCTTTTGTGTAGAAGAAGGCATTTTTAATGTGTCTTAAAAAACTAATGTTTTACTTGTAGTTTTGTGTGTAATGAAAGCTATTACTAATCTGTATGCACAGTTGCTAGATCTGTGCATGGTAACACAGCAATATAGATCCCATTGATAAGTATTTCCCATGCATTTAAGACAGGATTAATGATAGGTTTTATTTATAATTTAGAATTTAAATTTGCAAGTGTATGCTGTTCACAGTGGACACAATCATTTGTTGATCTTTGCAAGAATTTACATTACATTGAGCAATACCAGAAATATTTTACTTTGCTAATAACTCAGATCTTTACAGCAGTATTTGAAAATGAGGCAGGTTATTTTTACATACATATTATTAAATATATTATAAATTTTTTGAGTGTTCCCCACTGAGGCAGTAAGAAATATATTTTTAAAATTGACACTTGTTCAAAGCAAAAGAAATCTGAGTCCCATTTTTTTTGCTTGCCTCAGACAGGCTCCTGTACAGTAGCAGGGTATGACAAAGCAATGTATATTTAAAAATAGAGAAAAAAGAAATCTGAAAACTCAGATTTAATACTTGGTAGTTAATGCAACTCTGTTATCACCATGAGATCAATGTAATCAGAATGACTGTCCTACCATAATAGTTTGTAGACTAGAAGTGATTATATACATGTTGAAATTTATGTTTGTATTTATATTTTAGTTACTGGTTTAGGCTGTGAAATTTTGGCCCCGAGGTTAAATCTAAAGGTTTTTAAACTAAGAAATCCATGGCTAAAAGATGTTTGGTGGGAGGGAATAGTATAATTGCACACAGCTTTTTGATAAATAGCCTAAATTATGCTTCAAAGGACAGATGTGTCTTTAATAATCTGAACCATTTGCACTTTCAGATTAAACTCTGCTTGATTGCATTGTACTTGATATGTATACTTAAATCTATATGTTAAATGCTATACTTTGATATAGAGCATATTGTTTGACTTTGTTCTTATGATCTGACAAGCTTCATTATATAATAAACTAGATTAAATAAATCTTAAAGACATAAAAGTGTACTTGACAGTAAAAAAAAAATTTGAAGCACACAAATGATATATCGGTTAGATGTTCCAGAGAGAGTCAAAGCTTTTTTTCATTCAGATCTTTGAACATGTGTTTTGAATAAAGCTGTAAGGCATTTTCCAGTA
>WEIV01029090.1:0-17500 GCA_013390005.1 Calyptomena viridis | reverse complement strand
AGCATTGAAAATTGCTGGGAAACCTTGTCCAGCTCTAACAGAGGTAGTGGAAGTGTGCCTGCCCAGCAGCTAATCTCACTGGGCTGGAATTTGGTTCCTGGCTCTGCAGCACAAGGACAGCGTGTTAGCCGGTTTGCATAGGTGGCTGCAAGGAGCAGACTTTAGCAGCAGTTTACTATTTCACAGTACTTTTTAAACAACTGGTGGAAATGCCCTTCTCAAATATGCCCATTTGTACACTTGAAGCTGTGTGGAATGTGTACATTATGTACATGTTTACCCTACTTGCTTTGTATTCCTGCATATCATTCCTGTTCACGGATTAGCGTCCCTGCATTTCATTTTAATTTTTTGCTCTCCCAGTAGATGGTGTTTCATCATTTTCTACACTGACATCTCTGAAAGAAAAGGAAAAAAAAAAAGCTTTTTGAAGCATTATGTGTGAAGCTGAAAGTATTTCCTGCTATTTTGAAGCACTTCTTTGACTCATTTCTTTCCTCTTGCAGTGTCTGACTTCAGCCTAGAGTTTAATTTCAAATGGCTTTATTTGACTATTTGCATAGAATAGTTACATTCCTTGGTCACCGGCATTCTTTGAGTACCGAGTGCCTGGATGTGTCTGCCTTACCTTCATTTGATGCTGTTTAGCCTTCTGATAGATTGTCGTTTATTCATCACCTAATAAATCCTGAAGCGAATAAATTGAAGTAGTGAAATCTTTGGGAGAAGTCAGCCGACATCTAGCTAGCTGTTAGTCTCGTAAAAAAGCAGCTTTCTGCTGTCAGGATCAGCATTACCCCAACAGTTGTATCGGCTCTCAAGCCTCTGGATTTGTTTGCAATGAGAAATTTGTTGTGGATTTTTAACAAGGCTCCTGTGTGTGTGCCATGCTTAGTAAATATTGGCCTTCAGGGTATTTTTCAGTCATGCTGAATGGACTGTTAGTTTCCCCAAACTGCAAAGTGCAGAAAATCCATTTCATTAGAGTTTTTGTTTTGGTTTGTTGAGGGACAAGGTTTTTTGTTTGATTTGTTTTGTTGTTGTTTGGTTTGGGTTTTTTGTTTGTTTTGTTTTTCGGGGTTTTTTTGCTATAGAGATTGCATCACAACTGTACAAAAGAAAAATAATATCACAAGGAAGATTGTGTCTGAGGAGCTGGGGAGGAAAGACCCGTAACTGTGTAATGTCCGGTTCTAAATAAGTGGCATTGTGAGTATTAAATTTCTGTTATGAAAATTATGAACCAGTATTTTTATTTTAATAATGGTACTGTGAACATGAAAATACAACAAATCACTAGAAAATGGCACCTTTTACCAGGAGATTATAGTAGAAAAACATATAAAAATTGTTACATGTTAGACAGGATGATATTTATAGGGAAATAGAGAAAATGAAAACAAAGTACCGCATATCTGAACTCTGTACATAATGTAATGTGTGACTAAAACAACAGTGAAAAAGAAATGGACATTGTGAGGGTTTCAATGCCTTCCCATTATATAGTTTAATGTTTTGATAGCCATTGGAGTTTAATATTACAATATTTCTAGTGCCCCTGTGAACTATTCCATGGATACTTTTTATGAGCTAATTTTAAATGAATATGAGCAATGGCATGAAACTTTTTCATTTGAGCTTAGTTTGTAAAAAAAAAAAGCTTCCTGAGATAGCGTGGGTATGCTGAAAGCAGCACTGCACCAACGTAGTCAAACTTTACAGCACTCGAGTGATTTTTTTTTTTTCTACCACTGTGGCAAGGCAGTTCTAAAATTCTCTGTCCGTCATAGTGAAGAACTGCAATGGTATGATCTCTTTGATATTCTGGAGACTGATAATGTATGAGAATGATTTTTCTTTTCTTATTGTCCTCATTTTAAGAGATGATGGAGCAATGAATAGAACAATAATTTATTGAGTGTTCTCACACTTTATGTATACTTTCATTATACATTTATAGAAGACCTATTGTTTCATGTTTTCTGCTGGAGGCTAGTCTAGTAAAAGAATAGTTTAGAATAGACTCAGTGAGTGCATGTGTTGTCCATTTGCCTGTCAGCAATAGTTTTGACAGAAAAAACAGGGAGTTTGAGTGACTGCTGGTCTGTCTTAAGGTATGGTAATGAGGCTAATTAGGAGAGATGAGAGCTGAACGGGATATGTGAAGGCAATTATCCGTGAAACTTTTGTCATGCTTTATCTTTATCAGATCTCTCTGTCTCTATATTTGGCATTTGCCAGTGACACACAGAATGGAAATATTTGAAGAGATACAAATTTTAGAAAAGGAAAGTAAAGAAGGAAGGCAGAGGGAAATTTATATGAGAACATCTCATTATTAAACAATTATCAAGGATTGTAGATCAACAGGAAAAGACCTTGCCAGTGTTTTTCTTGTCACTTACATGAATTAAAATCCAGTACTTTTTATAATAATTGAATTTACTAGACACCTACATTTCCCCTGTTCAGTATGCATTGGTTGGTTTGCTCTTTTTATGACTAACTGCAGCAAACATATTATTAAACGTTCTTGAAGAAAAAGCATCCAAAGAGCTTGAAAAGAGTGAAAATGCATTTAATTGTAATTTATTTTTTAAAGCTTAAATTTTCTCATTTCTGTTTTTGGAAGGTTAGTGTGATTTAATTTAAAAAAAAAAAAGACTGTTTCTTGCTACCTAGTACAAAATGATTTAAAAAGAAGCGCAGAACAGAATAAATGAAAACCATGTGTCACAAGTTTTGATGAATCAATGCACATAATCCACAAAGAAAGGTGATAAATGAAACTTGCACATTAATGAGACCATAACCAGGCTCAATTACTTGGCCTTTTTGAAGAACCATAGTAACTTCACACATCTTTTTATGTTAGAGGGAAAAAAATTACATCCTCTGAGTTGTCTGCACACTCCTGCTTCTTGCACTATGTCAAAAGACAGTGTACCTCTAATCCACTTTTAAAGAGACCATAATATTGAAGAAAAAACTAGCTATATAAGAAATACTCAATGACTTTTTAAAAGAAAAAATCTTCTTCATAATTTAGATCATTTTTCCTGTACATTTTATGTGAGTTTACCAAATGTGCTTATAAAGTCGTATTATGGACTGCAAGATGAATTTATCTTAGTAGTCCTTTCTTCTGAACTTGCTAATTCAGGCAAGGAGTATAGTGTAATATACTTACATCAACACTTACTGCCCTAATATTTTTCCATTAAGCAGCAGTTTTTTTGCTCAGATTTTGTTTTGTAGTATATATGTTAAAAACTTTGAATTTGTTGCTAACAACAACATGTTCAGAATAGCAACCCAAAATACTTGAGTTGTATAATAATAATACTAAATCTTTCATGAAGAACAGAGTTGTATTTTGTGTCTGTAATCTCCTTTGCTTTTAGCAATGGTATGGAAAGTTGCTCGATCTCAGATAGAACCATTGCCTGTTTGCTACTGTAAGATCTTTGTGTTCTGTAAAGCACAGCAGACTATTGCTGCTATCAGTACTCACTTCCTCCCTTTCTCCCACATTCTTTGTGCACACATGTACACACACAAAACTACTCTATTCTTTCTACACTACAAAGACAGTAAAATGGGTTTACTGCAGATTATGAGATGTAGCCATTAGCTTCTTTGATAGCTTCTACTGAGCTGTTACTTTTGCCTCTAGTACTTTTGCCTGTTCTCTGAACTCTTTCCATTGTCTCTTATGTGATGAAGAAAAATAAAAAACCTAAGCACACAGTCCACAGAAAAAATATTAATATTAATGTTGTTACTAATAATAGTAACAATAATAATAAACAAACAAACAAAAGCCAACCAAAAGACACAAACTAAAACTGGCTTGGCAGTTTTATGCAGAGCAGGAATAAGGGAATGATCACAGAAATTCCACTTCCACTGATCAGCAAAAGCAGTGCTAGGGACATAGGATGTCTTTCCATGTGTGGTACCCTTTCTTACTGTAGAGTTCAAATTTGGTATTCACAATTATGAAGATCTGGAATACAGACTCGTGCAAGTGGGAAACTGAAAACAATCTTTAGATCATTTATCTGTTACCTATAAGCTTGACAAAAAAACCCTCCTCATATACATTCCTACTCCCTTCAGCTCCTCATCTCCTCTATTGACAGTGTTGTATTATGCATGGGTGCTCATTAGTGTAAATTTACAAAGTGAACAAATGTGCTGGTCTCCAGTGTCACTGGGAAGAGGACTTAAAATCTCGTGATGCAGTACCACAACTAAATAATCTAAAGAAGTAATTTATATAGTTTATATAGTTGCAGAAGCTAACCTTTTTTTAGTGTGTCTGGATGTATTTACCATATTTTCCTAAACAGTTGACAGTGGTGGTATATAAACCCTTAAAACATTTTATTATAGTATCACACTATTGCAACAGGTTACCTATGGTACTCGTAATGAATAGGTTACTAATGAAGTGTCATTTCCTTACCTTATTTGGTTTGTGTTGCAACCTTAATTATATTTTGATTTTAGAATAAGCTCTCAAAGTAGTGTACGGGGATTTGGCCACACGACTTGCATTAACATTAATCAAAATCGCGTGTCTGAATTCCCACCACACTCCAAATGTACCCTGGGATTGTTAGTGGGGATTGTGTGCAGGGAGTGCACATAAAATAAGTTTGCTGCCAGCTTTCTTTTATTCTGAATCACATTCCTGCTCTTCATACCTGAAATAAAAGATGGCAGGGAATACTGAAGCCCTTTGTTTGCAGGCTGTGTCAGTGAGGACAGTGACAATTCATGTTTCCTCATTTTAATCTGTATGAACCTAGCTTTGCTAAGAATCTGAGGTGGTAACTGTAATCCAGGGTATCAGTCATGTCTTTCAGGGAATTGCAGGATTTTGAACCTGAGGATGTGGGACTGGTTCAGACAAAACACAGACTCATCTCTATCATCATGTTCTGTGCCAACCCAGGCTTTGTGAAAAATGGTGACTTTTTTATCAGCGATATGCATGTTCTTAGAGTTTTGCATTCTTCTGTATTTTCCTATTTCTGGTTGCAAACAAAGTGCCAAATATCACTCTAACAGAGGGAAAGTGTTTCAACAATTCTTGCAGTTGCAGTGAAGGCAGCAGTTTGGTGAGACTTAGTCAGAGGTCCTCCTGACTAACTGAAGTAGGCTCCAGGAGTTACACACATTTTAGTATGGTTGGCCATACATTCAAAAGGCATGGTGGTTTTTTTCATTAGTGTATTTTATATGCTTTGGTGTCTGGTGGTCACCAATTCAGAGACAAGACTGTATCATGGGTTTAATACCAGGATATCTCACAAAACCATCTCTTCTAGTCCTCTTTAATACTCAAACAAAATTTCTATGTTAAAAATAAATTTTAAAAAAGGCTGCATGTATTGCTTCAGTACCGAACTCAAGAGAGTTTCTGTCTGAGAATTGAAGTCTGTAAAACACAACTGTTCATAAGCTGATCATAATTATAAATTGTGTTTTTGCAGCTGTGTCTTCTGCTGGGTTCTTTGGAGCATCTTTTGAAAAAGAGAAAAAATAAAAGATATCCTTCCATGTCTAAACTAATCCAAGCTTTGCTTAGAACCAGAAAAAAAAATTCCTTGAATATCCTACCTTGGAATTATGAATGCTGACTGATTAAAAAACAGGAAAAAGTTGTTTAATTTACTGGATTTCAAAGCAGTTACCTCACAAAATAAATAACAACTTTCCATAATGCTTCCTATAAATCTCTATATGTAATGCAAATAAATGTATAAGAAGTGTCATAGTTTACATCACAACGAGACAGTTTCTTTCTATAGTGATGGCTCATTGATTTGTTGTAGCACCCCAAGATGTGTTTGAAGAAAATACAATTATGTCCCTTTGGCTACTTGAGGCTCTAACATTCAATAAAACCAGAACCCCAGGCATTTTTTTACTTTTTGTCTTAGGTCCAATCTTGGAAAAGCTTATGGATGTGCTTAACTTGACACAGGTGAATCAGCTCATGAAAGTAAATTAGATCTCTCCCATGCTTAAAATACAACCTTTTTTTTTCTTTTTTTATATGAGCTTTTCTGTGCTGCAATAAAGTTCTTTCTTTTTCTGCTTTATCACATTCAGATGCTTTCTTTGCTATGTATTCTTTTTTAAACTAACACTTTTAGAAATGTAGAGTTCCCACCGTGGCATTGGCTAGAAAAAGAGAAAATATGTATTTGCAACTTGAATGGCTGCAATGAAAGTGCTAATAAAGGTTGCCTTGATCCTAGAATCCAACCAAACTGCCATTAAAATTGTTAATGAACAAGCCAAGAGGTACTGTGTAATGAAACAGTTAAAGTAGCACTTGTTTCCTGGCAATGATAGAAAGGATATTTTCATTTTTTAAAACTGTTTCAAAATCATCTTTCAATGTGTAGTCCTTTTCAGTTTGCATCTGTCTGCATCGTGAGCGATCCTTTCACCCCCTTTTCAAAGCCATATGAAGCTTGAAATGCAGGATAATTAAAACAAATCTTGAGTAAACTGTTTTGTGGAGATAGAAGTTTGATGGTTGAATATATAAAAAATTGTAACCAGATGTTGTGCAGAAGCCATAGTAGTTTAAAGATCATGAGCTTTTTCTTTTTTCTTTTTTTTTCGTATGAAGCAAAAATATTCTAATTGAAGTTGTCAGCAGGAGTGAGACTAATATGCCTGTATTTGATTAAATAATAGTTTATTTAACATTCAGTGTGGCCCAAAATTGGCTGAGACTAAAATACAGGAATTTCTTACTTTAATTTTTTGTATTGAAATAGTATGAAACGTAAACCTAGTCAATGTTAACATCTTTGCCTGATATTCCCAACTATTATATTATTTGTCCATTTCTGTGTCACATATGCTGTGCTATCCATTGCACACACATTTTCTTCCTATTTTCTTATTGACTGGTTGGTTGATGGAAGAAATAGAAAAAGAAAGATGGGCAATAAAGTCTGGAATGCACTAGCTGATCAAAATTATTACTGAAATGTGTTAGAACTTAAGAGCATAATGCAAGCATTATCCAACGTACCTTTTTGCTAGTCTGTGCAAAGCACAGAATCTCCAGCAGACACGTTAAGATACTCATGCATGAAAAGGGTTGTGTGTTTGTGATTGCTAGTTTTTTCTCTTGCTGCACTAATGAACATAGTGTTGCCTTCTGAAGTCAGATGCTGAGATTCTTTGTCTCTTTTTTTTTTTGGTACTACTTTACTGCTTAAATAGCCTTAGAATCTTATGTGATGCTGTGCATAAACACGGGGATGCCCATCTTGCCTTCTGTGAGTAACGGTTGTTAAAACCGTGGTATTTTGTTCTCGCCCTTTGTAGCTGTTTGGCCTTTTGCATAAGAAGGGACAGTGTGACTCATGATCTACAGACCGCACTGGATTTAAAAATGAACCATAAATGCGTGAGTTGTTTGGCTTATTGGTAACATGTGCGTGTGTGTGTGTGTGTGTGTGTGCGCGCAAATACTTCCCACAGGAATGCTTCAAAATGAGAACTGAGATTAGGCATTTCTAGGCCAGTATATCTTTAAAATAGCTCATTCTGGTTGTCAAGTGATGTTGCCAATGGTAGGGTTTCCCAGTGTTTCCTTTGTTCCTGCCATGGGAGCAGCACCCTTTGGGAGAGCTCACAGGACCCTCTGGTGCTGGCAGCTGATGGTGACAGTCGTGCTGGAGTGCACTGCGTGCTGCCCAGATGCTTCCTGCCCCTTCTTCTCTGTACCTGGGACTGCACCCAGTCCTTTGAGCTGTGTTGATCTCTGATGCTTGTGCAACCTGCCAGTAAATAGCAGACAAGGCCAAATTTGTAGGAAGATTACAACATTCTGTGGGAAACTTATATTCCATTACAAGGTCATTAATCACTGAAATGTAGTAGAAATTGTAGCCCTGGCTGTGCACGCATTCTGTGCTACAGTGCTAGGCCTGCAAAATTATGCAGGTCGTCTTCAAGATAAGTCTACCATGTCTGCCCTTATAGTCCCACACATATGCCGGCGCTCCAAAGGTAGATAGATAGTAAAATAGTAAAATCAGCCAAGAATTGCCCTTATCATAGAAAAAAAAACAAACTCAGTGCAGTCAGTTTTTCATTTTTTCTTTTCATTTTCTGTGTCTAAGTCAGACTGGCATCAACCTAACACTGACTCTGTAGATTTTCTACTATCTCCTGCTTTCCTTGTGCTTTATACAACAGGTAGAGTTAACTGGGTATGAAACAGGAGAGGATTTGTTTTTGATTTGGTAATGAAAGAGTTAGGTGTATAACACTGTTTTGTTGAATGTCGTAGCTAAGTTGCTTAGCTTTTCCCTGCTTACAGTAACTCCTGGAAGCTGTTCCCTCGTTAATTCAGGCTGCTATGAATAAGGGAAACATGGCCCAGTATTTATGTGCTAGGAATTATTTCTGGGATATGTAACTCATTGGTAATTGCAACCTGATTTTGGAAAGATCTTTCCATATAAAAATCCATATATGTCACATCCACTTACATATGTGGGCATTTTTCAAAAGAGCAAATACCTCTGTATCATGCCCAAATTTATAATCTGCTTTAGAGAGTTCAGGATGCTGGTCATAGTCAGGTAGTGTTGGCAGCCATCTCAAAATCTCCTCAAAGAGTCCAGAGGTTGTTATTGCATGAATCATTCAGTGTTCCCCACACCTTCCTCATCTTCCTGCTGATTTTACTATCAGGTTTTCACAGCCATGAAGTTTCCACAGTCATGTCCATTTCCATATGACTAGCCACTAAGGTGTGAAATCCTAGTCCATGACACAGAACCAAAAAATGTTTCCTATAAAATATATGTAGGAAATAAAGGCCCTTCTCTTTTCAGTTCCTGAAAGAGGGCTTTTGGCAAAGATGTTGATGAAATGGAAGGTTATATTTTTTTCTCCTAGAAAAAAGACATATCATTATAAATGTGCTCCTTTCTAGTGTGTGTATTTTTCCTTCTCACTTCTAAGGATTCCAGTAGGTGATAAAGAGAAAGAAGGGGAGCAAAAACAGTTTGACATTCACTGTTGAGGAAAACCTGTATTAAATTGAAAAGTGAATTCTTAAGAATGTCAGGGTTTTTGTTCTGTCAGTAAGACAGAAATGGCTTTGAATATAGACTGTTCACAAGTAGCAGTTATGATTTCATATAGCATATCTAAATTTAAAGGTTTCTTTTTATTTCAAAGTGGAGTATGTGGGCCTTCTGCAGTCTGCTTTCAAAATCAGATGAATTGTGATACTAACAGGTGGATGGTAAAAGGGAAACTGTTTCCTGGCATTTTTTACCTAAAGTCTGATAAATTGACTAGTAGAACGGGACCAGTGAGTTCCTCCTTGGGTCCGTGTCCATGATGTGCACAAGCACATGAAGATGTGCAGGCAACATAGTGGTCTTTGACTCAGAGTTACACAGCCACAGCCACTTATAAGCAAGGCTGCAAGAGCTGTTTCACTGATGCCACTTCAGAAAGGAAGCAGAGGGCTTGTTTTACAAGGCATTTCTGTGCAGTCAGCTTCATTTAAGAAGACTCCAAAGGATGTGAAAAATAAAGTACCTGTGGGCTGGCAGGGCAGTTTTTGCCATGTCTCTTGTTCAGCAGGGGCCTGATTTCTTGCAAGCCGTTCTTCAGTCCTTCACAGCGCTTTGAACTGAAGCCTGAGTGTGACAGAGTGGGTACATTTTGTCCTCTGCTTGCAGAACTCCTGATGGAAAACCCTGCTAAGTTACATGCTCCTCTCATACTGCTCGTCAGACTTGTGCCATTTCAGAGAATGACTGCCCCCAGCAGTAAGCTCTCCCTGCCACTTGCATTAGAAACAATTCCTTCAGTGAAATGCAGTCTAAGTCTGACAATGCAGATTTTGAAGCTGGTGTCTTAAACAATTTAAGAACCATCTTCTTAATGGTAAGAGAAGAATTAGACTAGGGCTGCTGGAAGCACTGCTGTGCAGTAACAGTATTCAGTCTGGGCAGATGTGAATGAGTATAGATGAACAGAGGGCATACCCACTTCTAAGGCTGCAAAGGCAGAAAAGCCCCAAATCCTTCATAAATGTTGTTAAGATAAATATTTTTTTTAAATAATTATTCCCCTATTCGGTGATTCTCGTAAAGAAAAAAGAAGAAGTTAAGGCAGTTTGGTTAATGAGGTTAAGCTTAATTAATAACAAATTTGGAGTATTCCTTTGTGCACACCAGTTACTATGACTTTTCTTTTTCTCGTGCTTTTACATGTTCCTACTGCCCCTAGTATTATATTAGGAAACATTTGTTTTTCTTTTTTTTTAAATTTCTCTCTTTTTTTTTTTTTTTTTAACCTTTTTTTTTATCGCAGAATTTAAAGTCTCAAGTCATTATGCTGTGGCTCTGTCTTGAATTCCATGAAATGTTTCCTATCAAACTAGGATACCATATGCCCATATTGGCCTAAAATTTACAATGCATCATGTACCAGAAATAGAAGCTGGTAAAGATTCTTCAGAGATTGTGTTCACTTGTTCCAAAGACCTGGTTTGTTTATGGAAGAGATGCTTGCAGTACATAAACACTATTTAAGGAGAAATGTCTCCAAAATGTAGAACAGTTGTTCTCTTCTTCTCATCTTAATGGTATTTTTAGGGAAAGCTATACAACACTGCATATCGAATCTCATTTACAAGTAGATGCTAGGATCTTGATAGGAAAGAGGAAGCAGTGATTTAAGTTTGTACAACCTACATGAAATGCTTTACTCAGTTTCTTGTAAACATTCTGAAATTATTCGCAGTGAAATTTAAAAGTGGGTTTCTCCATTTTTAATAGCCATACAGTTTTACAGACTCCAATCTGTAAAATTTGGACTGGTCCATTCTAATTAATAATTTTTATAGCCATGGAATTTAAAATATTTTCTGTTTCAATGCAAATGAATAGCAATTAAGGCTAAAATGGATAGAAATTAATAGAACAGAAAAGTGACAAACAATCTACAGCCCCTCACTGAAGAAAGCTTTGCAGAATTATTGAGGCTGGAAGGCAGCTCTGGAGGTCATTGAGTCCAACCCCACTGGCCAGAGCAAGGTCAGCCAGAGCTCAGTGCTCAGCTCTATGTCCTGTCAGTTTGGAGTATCTAAGGACAGACACTCCACCGCCTCTCAGGGCAACCTGCTCCTGTGTTCAACAACCCTCACAGTAACAAAGTTTTTCTATTATGTTCACATGAAATTTCCTGTATTTCAGTTTTTGCCTTTGCCTCTTGTCCTCTCACGGAGCACCACTGAGAAGAGCATGGCTCCGTCTCCTTTCCTTCCCCCATCAGGTATATATTGATAAGATCCCCCCAAGCCTTCTCCTTTAAGTTGCACAGTCCCAGCTCTCTCAGCCTCTCCTTGTATGACAGATGCCAGAGTCCCTTAATCATCTTTGTGGCTCTTCACTGGACTTTTTCTGATACATCCAGGTATTCCTTGTACTGGGGAGCCCAGCACTTGAACACAGTGCTCCAGGTATGACTCCAGTGCTCCAGGCTGAGCAGAGTGAGGGAGCATCACCTCCCTTGACCTGCTGCACTTTGCCCAATGTAGCCAGGAGGCTCTTATCACTTTGAGATAGTTCAGTTTTAGAAAAAAGTGCAAATATGGAGGTGCTGATTTGGAGATTTTTTCCTGTTTTTCTGTTTTTCAGGAGCTACCTCTCTAGATAGGTGCTGGGATTGATCACAGCTCTAGTCTGTTCTTAATTCCTAAAACTATCAAAAAGGAAGCCATCAAATATTTTTGCTGAAAGTGGGATGACAGGACAGAATAAGATGATGTTAGAACTAACCACTTAGATACAGACTCTGCCTTATTGTCTTGTTAACTGGAAGTGTTTGGAATGGATTGGATTAGATGAAAATGTCCATTATGAAAAGGCCACTAATTTTCAATATTTACCACACCGTGGTGTCTGGGATACCACAGTTTCTCCCTAAGCTCACAATAGGAAATAACTATGGTAATTGTGTGGTATGGGTTGGCAAATGTTGATTCTTCTGAATGGAAGTCATTCTAGCAACAGCACATAAGATTTGCAGCAAGTTTGCAGTCCTAAGCATACTGAAAATAATAGGTGGACATAGTCTGCTTTGAATTCCACCCTAGGAATAGCTTTCTCACGGAGACTGCCTGAGACTCAAATTATAGTCACTTCAGTTCCTGAACAAGTATGTGAGCTACAGCTGCCCATATAAAACATTTTTCATTGCATTTTTTGTTTAAATAAAATTAATAGTCCTAAGGGGAATTTTTTAAAGTATAAGTAACAGGTAAATGTTACTTCACCGATTTTCACCAAGGAGTAGACACCTAATTGACATTTCCTCTCTGAGTCCTGAACACTTCTATAAAAACTTTAGATCCTCTTTTTTGGCTTTTTGGGGGGGTTTTTTAATCCTTTGGATTAAAATTGTTCTTCCAGTGTAGTTTCCAGATTTGGGGTGCAAATTTGGGAAGATATAGGTGACCAAAAGTCAGTAGGACTGAGTCATCTAAGACTCTTAATGGCTTTTGAAATTTTTACCCCTGAGGAGCCTTTCCCCTGCTGATTTTGGCAGCCCTCATCCAAAATCTACAAATGAGAGTTCCTCCTCTCAGCTGCTGGATTTCTGAGCCATTTTCTGTATAAATAGAGATCACGTGGCCTTTAATAAGGTCAGGGAATGTTTTTTAAATGTCTGTGATTTTTTTTCCCCCCTCAAAACTTAATTTTGCCCATCGGATTTCTGTGGAAGTGGGAACAGATGCCAGAAGCTGAGAACTCCGGCAGCTTTGTGCTCATGCTTGCAGCAGAGCTCTTGCGGGATTGGGACCCTCAATTACTATCACATGTAGAGTTACATACTGGCTCGTAGCTGAGATCTGCAAAAGCAGTCTGTTGCTCCTGCCATGTCAAACTAGGGGTGTTTAAGGAAATATGGATGTAGCTTTGCTCTGGTTTTGTCTGTTCATTTAATGAGTGAGATTACTTCATGAAAGAAGGGATAAATGGAGTGCCTTCTTGAACATAAATCCTCTGTTATGGACGCCTAAACTTAAGCACCTAATTCCATGTTTAGGCACCTTCAAAATTGCTCTTTATCTCAGAAAGTTAGTCAGTTTATAGCAAAGTCTAACCGTAGGTTTAGATTCACCATTTGAGACAGCAAAGGTTAGGTAGGTTTCCTTTGTGCCAAGAAATAAAAGAGCTAGAGGCATTTGCAGATTTCTTGATTTCTCTTTCAGTGTCCTTCGTTCTGAGGATACTACTTTTAGCCAGTTACTGATCAGAAGAAGAGTAGTCTAATTTTGTGTATTTTATACCATTTCGTGTTGTGTTTTTAATTTGAAACTATAATGCAAGAGACTCATAGTGACTTAGTTTTATTTTCTAACAAAAGCTGAGTTTGTTTGGAAGCACACAGTGTTTTGGAGAACCAGCGATCTGTGTGTGTGAGCACTGAGGTTGCAAGCAGCCATTCAGCATTGGAGCTGCTGCATGAATCTGTTGCAGCAAAGTGCAAGCAGAGAAAGATTTAGGGGCCAGGATCGCAGTTCCCAAACCTGTCTCCCTGTCCCGCTTCTGCACACTAATGTTCCTGCCTAACCGTTTTTTGTAGGTAATATTCTTAAATTGGACTTCTTTTATAATCTTATTTTTGAATGCTTCATATAAATAGTGTTTTAAAATTGCCTGAGTGGTCAAGCTGATTTAGAAGAGTGGGAAGACATATATGCAGCAACTTAGCAATTTTTACATCAGTACCTAAAAAGGACTGATAAAACCTGTTGGTGTGCTAACTTCATAATTCTGGTGAAGATCCTGAGAGATGCTGCTGGCAGATTTTTACTGTGTTAGGTGATAAACTGCGAAAAAGATGACAGGACACAAATTTAGGCAGACTTCCGAGCACACTTCAACAAGGATAATGTGTTACCTTGAGCTGAGGTACAGGAGGAAGGCAGAAAAATGGTGCTACATGGAAAGAAAACAAAGACAATCAGGGCTTTCTTCTTGAGCAGCTGCAGCCAGTTCCACTAATGGAAGTGCAAGAGCAGAAACTGGCAGCACAAGGTATGTGTTCGTTTTTACAGATGGCAATGCAGACAAGTTGGTAATTGAGAAGGAAGTGGTGTACGTGAGCTCTTTGACGGGGGACAGGCCATTACAGTACTTTCCTGTGTAATTGACTCGGTGAGTTATTGGAGGCAGAATTTCTATTCCTCTTGAATAGGTTTCAGTTGTTGCAAAGTGACATCATTCTTGTGCGGAAAACTCAGGTTTCCAGGTTAATTTTTTTTTTTTTTTTTTGCCATTGGTGTTAATAAAACCTTCAAAATAAATTTTTGGATTGCCTTCATGGAAGTCTGTCGTACTGCTGGTAGACAGTAGCGAAATACACCAGAAGTAAGCTCATACCCCATAGTGTGCTAGCTGCTGTTTAAGGCACCGGAAGAGATTTAATGAGAGTCACTTCGTGTGAGTTGAAGGCTAAGACCATAAAAATACATTATATCTAGTAAAAGATGGTTTAAGACAACTGCTTTCTAAAAAATGATACTTTGTGTGGAATTGTTAAATAAATATTTAGGTCTTTGTAAACCAGACTAACATATAGTTTCACCAGAAAATATTTCTTGGTGCTCATTACAAATGCCTCATATCATAAATATGTGGTATAAATATACAAATAAAAATACACATAAATAAATGTATTTGTATCTGTTTAGTTTGTGTGCATGTATTTGGCCCAACAGAAGATCACATACATTTTTAACATATATTGTTTAATAATTAACCACCACTAACTGAGACAAAAAAATCTAACCAGCACAAATAATTTTTATCATTTCATATTTGTGCCACCGCAGATCTTGAGGGGGAAACTGTGAAATTACCTTCCATACCTGTTTGGACTGACAAGAAGATACAGTTCAAACTACGCAATTGTCACATTAATGCTTGAATAAATGAAAATTAATAAGTTGTGGTAAAGTGTATCGTGATTATTCAAGTGATCCCATAGTTCCATATGGCTATTACCAGATGATGAGAGCAATGGTAAATTCCTGCCTGTGAAGGTCAGGCTCTGACTCAAGGTGGTGGCCAAAGCCAGGTGCTTCCAGCACAGTAGCAAAAGTTGGGTCAGCTGTACCTTGAAGGAGGATGTGAAGGAGAGGAGTGAACGGTGGTGAAGAGTTCCAGCAACAAGTGATTTATTGGCTTTTTTTCATAGCTGTGTTTTTCTTAATTAATTTTGATCAGCCATTGTTTTACTTTGGTAAAAATCATGACATCCTAAACTAGTATCTTACTAAATTATTCTTGCTCAGTAAGACGTAAAAAGATTGTAGTTTACTGCTTGTTTTTTTGAGGTGGAGTTGGGGTTGTTTTTGAGTAGTTAATGCCATGTCTCTAAGGTAGCTTTACAAAATGCAGGAAAATGCTTCAAATGCTGGGACAAAATCTTCTCATCTTCGTTTTTGCTGCTGATAAAAAAATAATTGCAGTTTACATGCACATTAAAATATTTACTCTTCCTAGGGGATCAGAGGTAGGATTCTGAAAGTCTGCGCTAGCAGTAATGTTTAATTTACTGTCTGGGGTTCTTTTTCTCTCTGAAGCCCCCCTGATTCTTCTCATTAAAATTTATAATACAGCATATATCATAAAAAGATGCTGTCATGATAGAGCATTAAAAATTCCACTAAACTTTTCGTATTAAGTGTGTGATTTCAACTTTCCCCTTGGCATTTTTACTTTCTTTCTACATGGTTTTTCCTAACATCTTTCTTATGCATCTTTCAAATACAGCTTTTTAATGCAATTTTTCTTGAAAATGTCTCAAATGAAGAGTTTGACATGCTAAATTGACTTGAAGAGACATTTATTAACTAACAGCTAATGTTGAAAACAACTTCTACTTTAACACACTGCTTTTCGCGTTTCACTTTTTCTGACAACTTATGCTTTAGGGACAAAAATTTACTGTGCCTGGTATATTCCTGAAAGCTATTCAGGTTATAAAGGGAAGAAAACCCAATGATTTTCTTTTAAATTTAGACATATTTACAGCAAAAGCAGCTGAATTCTTAAAGTGTGAAAACTTACAGAGACATAGTTGTGTCTGTTTTCCTAGTTGAGAGATAAAGCAGAGAGGTCTGAGTGCCTCTGCAGCAAAAAGAAATGAGGGCTGAAAGATCTCTTTCCCATCTTAAACAGAAAAAAGTAGCACTTACTCCAACACCGAGATGCAGTCTTGCTGTACAGGTTTGAAACTTCAATTAATCTGAGCCTCACCAAAACTCAAGATAATCAAATAACTCCTTCTATAAGGAGAATAAGACAGGAATGACCTAACAGGTGTGAAACAAGAAACTCCTTCATACTAACAGCAGTGCAAATGCAACAAAGACAGATGCAACTGTGAGTGCATTATACTGTTTTTCTGAACTGTGTGATAGCAGCCCAACAATTAAAAGTATTGAGACCAGCTGCTTACAATTGTACTTCTCCACAGCAAATCACCTGGCTCATACTGAACCAAGCGTGCAGGTTTCCTGGAGCTCCCCTTTTGGACCTCCCATGTTGACAGAGAGCATCCAGAGACGGTGTTTTGCCTTTTTTTCAGTGAGGCGTATATGGTTGTATCCCTCAACTTGGTTGTTGGAAATATGTCAGTCATATGCTTATTCTTGGGAAACATCTATGATTTCTCTGCACCTCATGTTCTGGAGCCATAATTACAGTGTGCTCTCTTTCTGGCATGGTAGACAGGCCAGAGATGGTAAAAAGTCCACTTAGGCTTCATCATACCATTGTTTTGTGATGAGGAAGTGAAAGTAATCAGCAGTAAGACAAGTTTTGCTGTGTCCAAAACTAAGAGGGTGATGTAAGAAAAATGCTTGGCTGCCCCTTGTGCAGCCTATTTGAGTTTCTAAAAGCATCTTCTGGCAGAAATTTTGAAAACAGGATGAATTTGGCACTAGCAGAGTGTCAGGAACCGTTGCTTAGTCTAGCTAGCTAAAAAGTCACAGTTCCTGAGCTGTGTTTTTGGCTGTGCTTTATAGTATATATTTTGCTACATGAAGTTAGTTCCATTGAAATAAATCCTGAAAATTTTAAAATACTTTTTAAAATACTAATTTAATAAGAAAGTACAGTTTAAAATACTTTTTGTATAATATGGAGTGTAATCATGCTTCTGCATGGCTACAAAATTTGAAATAATGTGAGCTGTAGAGTCAATCTTTTAAAAACTAAAGCAGTTTTTATGAAAAAAAAGGGCCTGATCATGGCAAGATGCCTGAGTGAATTACTTGTTGTGGTATTCTCTGCTGATTTATTGCTTACCAGAAAGCACTACTAATAATTGCCTTGTTTCAATGAAGTATTGGTAACTAGTGAAAATCATTTAAGGAGTTAAAAGAAATTAGGCATTCGGGCCTGATGCTGTG
>WEIV01029089.1:165308-191661 GCA_013390005.1 Calyptomena viridis | reverse complement strand
ATTAAAGTAAGTATATATACCTACATTATTCTAAGGAACAAACCAATGGGCATGGGCATTAAACTGCAATCTATAAAGCCTGAGCTAGTTATTGAAGCTCTGCTTGTTGAAAATTCAGTTTTCAAACCATTTTCGTTTGGGGGAAATTTTGCAAAGCTAAAACAAATTCACAGTATAAAAACAAAATAACCATTTACCTTCACAAATTCCACAGCAAAAAGTTTTTTGTATTCCATTTCCATGAAAAAACTACTGAAGATAAGTTCATGAAGCACCTTCCTTGCCCCTGCAAAGAGCCAATACAATGCACATCACTTCGTTATACTAAGGTGCAGCTTTTGGGGAAAAAAAGGAACTAATTACTAAACTATAATTAAAAATCATTGAAAGCCTTGAAATGGTTATGAAATATATAAACAAAGCTATTCATTTTTTTCTGTTTTTGACATTTTAAATGTATGTATTTAAAGCACAGGGTAAGCACCAAGTCACTTCTAGGCTACACCTTGTGAAAAGATTTTTCAAGATACATAAAGCAGGAGAAATTGAAGGGGCAAATACATACCCCAACTATCAATTAGCTCAGCTGTAAAAATAAAGGCTGTATAAAACCATAATATAAAAACTATGAAGAAATGTAATTCTACCTGCTTAGCACTTACTTCTATCCATCTGTTAAACACCCATGAAAAATTAATTGGCCTCCTCAGTTTATAGCACCATGGATACACAAACCTTTATGAAGTTTTGCATCCCATAGCATCAACTTGCTTATAAAGCATGGCTTTTCAGATCCAGCTTCTTCTTTGAGACATATCTGACAAAAGATCTGGCGAAAGCCACCTATAAGGAGAAAACCATTCATTTGTACCATGTTTCAATAATTAAATTATGTGATCCACAAAAAAGAGAATTACAGAATTCTGTTTTTTTAAAAGGAGAAAGAAGCCACTTGAGTATGAATTTTTAACTATGTTTTTTCTCAATGCATATACTTCCACATACCCTTTCCCTTACTAATTTCTTCCTATTCTTCTTACCTGATTGATTTAAAAAAATCCTGTGATGCAGAAGAGTATTTTAAAAGGAAAATCATTTAGACAACTTTGCGAAGCAGATCCAAAAGAAGAATTCATTATGTCAAATGCACAGGGTAGGCAAGTCTATGCTGGTCCCTGCCTTGGGCCTTGAAAGTCACTCTTTTGTAGAAATTCAGAAATTATTTTGAATTTTCTTGCACCTATCAGTAAATATAGTACTTGCTGAAGTAGCTTTGAGGATCAACATTTGCAGTCACCTGTGGGCTATTAACATTCAGAAATGAGGCCTTATACTACTAATTTGAGAAGGAAAAATGAAGTGTCATGAATCAAGTTCTTGACAACCTGGAAATAAACATTATTAAATGTTTCTTGATTCATGTCCTACCACTTTAAGCAAAGCAGGAAAAGATCAGACACCACCAGGCCACAAAAAAGTTCCAGCCTAGCAAAGAACCTCAGGCTCTTAAAGACTCCATGTATATAATCCAAACCAACAAAGACAGGAATGCTTGAATTCCATCTTTATAATTGAACACTCTCCTGAAAGAAGTAACCATTAACATTTAACAATTTCCTAAAATTGTTCCAAAATGCTACACCCAACATGGGTCACTCCTTTTTAGTTTTAGTTTAACTCATAAGCTAAAAGGGTAATGCTTAAAAACCTAGAGTTTTTGGGATTTGCTGGGCTGCTGACACCAACTTGTCTAAATTCATGCAGAAGCAACAGCTCAATAATTAGCTGTCAGCTGGCACTTTAAATAACTTCATGAAACTTCATGAAAAAATTATCCAGGAAGGAAGCTGTAGATAAAAATCAAACTTCCACTGGAAACCTCAAAATAAACCACATAGTCAAAAACTTGTAATGATAAAAAGAACTGAGGAACTCAGATCAGCAAAAAAATACCATCGGTGAAAAAAAAACAAACTTGAACAGAACAGAAAGCTAAAGTTTGTAAAATACTGCAAAGAATTACAAAAAAGTAAAGTTCTGATTTATGTATTTCAAGGGAAAGATTGGCGAGTGTTCAGAAAAAAAAAGGTAAGAAATTCACTCTATTATCCAAGCTTACAAAAGAAGCTAAAGTGGGCCACCAGATTTACCCTATCAAGGAGGAGTGAGTAGAGTTTAATCTACATATATTTAAACTGTGAAGAGAAATTCTATAATGGCTTTAGTGTGGCAAAGCACAGGTATGTAAACAACAGCAACAGAAATCAAAAGTACGCTGATTCAGAAATCTTCCTTAAAACCATGAGCATCATCAAACGCCAGAACAATGTTTGAAAGCATAAAATAGACTTTCCACTACTGGACAATGTCTTCAATTAAAACTTCACTTGTTTTACTGACACTGTCTAATTAATCACACCTGTTAAATCTGTAGCACGAATTAATTCAAGCAGAGGATACATGTTTTCAATGATGGAGATGTTTTGCAGCTTTTAACCAGCACTGGGGATAGCAGCTTTTAAATAAAGAAGTCTCTGAAACAGGATGTGTGATGCTGAAACTAAGAACAGTAAAACTTCTAGAGGAACAGACAGAGCTCAAGCCGGAAAAATATGTATTTCAGCAAGCACTGCTATTCATAACCACACTGAAGGATATCAGCACCCACGGTACTGTATCATTTATTTACTAATTAGGAGCAATGTGAGAAATATGAGAATATTCTTATTAAGAGAAAATCATGTATAACACTGCTTCTACAATTTCTAAGATAATTAGTCATTTAAATACTGACACGGCATTATCATAACCAAACCCAGTTATGCTTACTTGAATAGCTCATGAGTTTGTTCAGCCAAGAACCAAGGCGCAAGGCAAACTTCTGGTGTGCCATAACATCAGCATGCAGAACCTCCACGTGAAGTGGTCGTTGAGAAACATTTTCAGAATGCCTCTAGGAATCAGGTAAATATTAGCACATATAAAGATAACATTAATTTCATTATTTATCTTCACCACCCAGTATCTCTCCCAAGCAAAAAAAAGGAAAACAATTTGACATTTTATTTCTGAAGGTATCTATCTATCTCCCCATCCCAAATGTGGTGGGGTAAATTAAATTTCAAAAAGTTCACCAACAAGTTATAAAACCATGGAAGTACTAAGTTAAAGACTCTACAGCAGACAAATAAGTCTCCAGTACTAATACTGATGAGGCTGATTTTTTTATGAGAAAAGTTTTCGGAAGTTACCTTTATTTCTTCTTTTGCTTCTTGACAAGAGGCATAATGTCCTGCCTTAACAGCTCTACGACCCTGTTTAAAAAATATTGAGCATGAGACCAATATAAAGCAAACCCCAAATGTCACAAGTCTGATCCTTTCTATTATGTTTTTTATACATAATAGAAAAACAGGAACCAACATCACCCATCTAGAAGCACATTAAATTAACATAATCATCTTTAGGAAAAAAGCTACCGAAATTAACAGCAGAACAATACAGTAAAGTCTGGGTATCTTCTTATTATTAGATAAGGAAAATTTATGTACACATTAAAACAGATGAGAAAGTTTTCTGCAGATTACTTTAAATACAAACCTCATCAATTTTCTTCCTAGCACACAGTACACTCATCTTGAATTGCTCCTCTACAATCTTTCCTACTATCTCTTATTTTTGTATATGAAATAGCAGGATATATTGTAAGCCGGGGTTTAATAGCTCTTTCAATAAAGCCAAGAACAGATCCAGCTTAGACCCCAAATTTCACTCAAAACAAAACAGAGGTATGTGCTTCCCAAGCAATTTCTCCACACAGCAGAACTTCACACAAGAAGAGAGGTACTAACTCTTATGTTGTAGAACTGTTAAAATGTTATAATCTAGTCCTGTATTGTAGCTGGCATTTTGTAAAATGAAAAGCCTGATTCAGACTTAAATCAAAAGGAATCTTCAGAAGGGGAACCTTTGAAAGTTATTTGACAAATATGCATATATATACACATTTTTTACAAAACCTGCAACTACAGGACAACGCTTGTAATTATGTAAGACTGACACTTCTAACTAAATACAACTAAATTTTCATTACTTGACAAAGAGAAACAAACAGAAAATAGTTTTTACAGATTAAAAAGAATCTAATATCAGTAAGCTATTTTGTATTTAAATATACGATAAATACATATACAGCTTTAGACAAAGCTTCTCCGTGTGCAAACATGAAAGTTTTATACATCTGTGAGGTAAAAATATATGGTTGCAATTAAGATAATTTGAATATGGATTGTGCTTTTTTCCCCCACCTCACTGCAAAAGAGTTTACATTACCAGTATAAGGTCTTTACGGTGGATAGTAATTTGATAAATGAAGTAGTAAAATTGGCAGGTTCAGCCAATTGAAGGAGTTCCTTCATTGACTCCTCCTGGTTTTATTTCCTCAATTTGAACTTTTAACATTTTCAAATTAATTCTGAGACAGAACAAGCACTAACTCTTGCAAAATGTAAGATACATTTCTGATTAAATGTAACCGAATATGCTTATTTCTGACTTGCATAATTTTCAGAGAGACACGACTAAAATAAAACCATCAGCTTTTTCTCAGCTGAGAAAAAGAAAAGATTAAGAAAATATGGTTGATATGAAAGGAGCAAAATCAACTCTTCCTTTTCTCGAAAAACTGGCCCTTTGTCCTGAAAAAAAAAAGGCAGTTTAAAAAAAACCACTTTCTAGACGCAAGCACTGACTAATAGTTACTCTGCAACGTGCTTTTCTCTTCTCAAGCTCCAGCAACCAAGAAACAAAGATTCCATAACCAAGTGACTATAGTGTCAATTCTTAATGGTTAAAAGGTGCCTTTCTCCCATATCCCAAACGCACTAACCTCTTTATCTATGGCAGTAGTATGCAACTGTGCCTCTCCAAGTTCGCAGCCAAGTGCCCTTTGCAGGCTATAGATGACATGATCGTAAGAATGGTGTTCATCATTGAAAAGGACACAGTAGTAGCTGTCTACTTTATCTCTACTGGGAAAAAGGAAACGTATCATCATACAATTAAAAATAAAACTGTAAATTGTGTCCCATCAAATACAAGCAACAGCTTACTTGATAGCTGAAGAAGAATGTCAAATATAGAAGAAAAATTATAGAAGAAAAATCAAGCACATTCTTCATGTCAATGGCACACCACCCCTATTGATACCAGAAAAAGCCACAGAAACCATTTATCATGCACAAAAGAGAAGTTTTTAAGTTATTTGATATTCTATTATTGGTTCCTTTCTCTGCTGTTTTATTTACCCATTCATCTTTTAATGTGATACAGAGACTTTTTCCATTTCCATACAATCATAGAATGCTTTGGGTTGGAAGCAACCTTTAAAGTTCATCTAGTCCAGCCCGGCTGCTCAGAGCCCCATCCAATCCGACCTTGAATGTTTACAGGGATGGTGCATCTACCACCTCTCTGAGCAACCAGTTCCAATGTTTCACCATCTTCATTGTAAAAAAAGGTCTTCCTTGTAAATCTATCCTCCTTTAGTTTTAAACCATTAGCCCTTATTCTATTGCACCTTTATCTATAGCTAAAAGGTTTGTCCCCATCTTTCTTATAGCCCCCTTCAAGCACTGAAAGGCTGTAATAACTTCTGCCTGGAGCCTTCTCTTCCCCAGGCTGAACGACCTCTCATCCTTTCTTCACAGGAGAGGTGCTCCAGCCCTCCATGAATTTTGTGGCTCTCCTTTGGACTTGGTCCAACAGGTCCATGTCTTCCCTCACAGCTTTTAGGAGGATCTGTTCCATGATCTTCCCTGGCACAGAGGTGAAAGTGCCTGGTCACTTCCAGGATACTCCTTTCTATCTTTTTTAAAAATGGGTGCAATGCTTTCATTTTTCAGTTACCAGGGACTTCAACTGACTGCCACCTAACTTCTCAAGTATTGTGGGGAGTGGCTTGGCAACTACATCAAGTAATTCCCTCAGGACTTTGGGATCTGTCTCACCAGGTCCCATAAAGTTAAGTATAACCAGGTTCCTCAGGTGGTCACGAACTATATCTTCTCTTACAGTTGGAGGGACTTTGCTCCCTCAGTCTTCATCTCATAGTCCATCCACTTGAGATATGTGGGAAGAGAGATTGCCAGTGAAGACTGAGGCAAAAAAGTTGAATACATCAGTCTTCTCCTTGTTACCATTTTGTTAATCTTGCTCAGGAGGGTATGATCTCTTTGCCCTCCCTTTTCTGGCTGATATACCCGCAAAGGCCCTTCTTCTTATTCTTCACATCCCTTAACAACCCTTGACCTTCCTAACCCCATCCCCACACAACTGGGGACCATCCCTCTGTTCTTTCAGGGACACCTCTCCTTGCTTCTTCTGCCTATGCATTTCCTTCTTGCCCTTTAGTTTGACCACAGGTCTCAACTCAGACACATCAGTCTCTTGCCTCTCTTTACTGATTTCTTACACCTGGGAACTCTTAAGCTCTATGGAAAGCATCCTTAAAGATCTGCCAGCTGTGTTCTGCTCCCTTGTCCCTTAGGTCAGGCCTCACTGGTGCCTCCTATGAGAGCTACTGGCTCCTGGCAGGCCTCTCCACTGCCCTGGCATTTCCTGCCCTGTACACCAAGACCTGCCACTGCACTACAGATTGGGCTGGCTCAGGAGCAGTTCCCTTCGGTGACTCATGGAGTACAGTCACACACTAGTTTTTCCCATGAAGCATCAAAACCTTTTCTCTAAATAAACTCTAGGCCAAAAATGGTACAGTGCTGTTTACAGGGATTTCAGCACTAATACGTCTGCACAAGTATGAGAATATCCTAGGAAAATTATAATCAAAATTTCTAATGCCTTAAAGAGAAAGTTGGAAATAGTCCCTACCTAGTTGTTAGCTCCAGAGGCAGTTCCTTCTCTTCTTCCCAGATAAGCATATCTACAATGTATTTTATCACAGAGGGAAACACTCTCCCAGAGTGCTCCATAATTTCTTCATTCAATTCACATTCAGAATTCTGTAAAACGTGAGACAATATTAATATGGAAAAGAACTTTAAGAAATTTTAAAATTGCATTGGTAGAATACTTTATGTTTGTTTCAGGAAATTATCCTTTTAACAATTTTCAAGTAAATTATCCTCACCTAATTTCTTCTTTTCAAAATTATTTCATTCCAAGGGCTCTCAGTAGTATTCCAACAGTTTCACCTGCATTTTCTCAAGTACTCATGTTTTCTCTAGGACTACACTATGAAAGGTGTTATCAAATGTGTTAGAAAACTTCACTTTTTTTTTAAGCTTACATTTAAAAGAGCTGTTTAACAGCTTTCTGTATATCCACAGATATTAAAAGTTTGCAGTCCAGACTGAAATTCTTCTCCAGCATTCTTTTCTTTTTTGTATAGCTATTCTGTCAAACAATCAAACAATTATCCAAGGAACACTAACTCTGTTCTTTTCAGAGATCCCATCCCATACTTCAGAACAATTCAAAATACCCCTGTGAACTGACATATTCCCCATCAGATAAAGCCCATCAAGTGAATAGTCTACATCATATAACATTATCAATAATTTCTGTAAGCATTAAAGCAGGAGAGAAATTCAGGTTATAATCAAAAGAAATGATTACCAAATCAGCACCTAAGAATGAATATTGAGGTACCAGACACAGATACATTGCAGTGACATTGTATGACAGGAGGGCTGTAATCCAAGGGCCTGGATGACCTTTGCCAAGTATCACATTCCTTTCAGTGTACTCATACAGAAATGGCATATAATGTTGTTATTAATGGTAGTGCAAGCAAATCCAGTAATTTCATATACAAACATGACAAAGAAACAGAAGCTGATGTCTTCCACTGTTTGTATGAACTTTCCTATAATTTTAGGTTAATCCAAAATGCCAAAAAAATCTGAATAGGGATGTTTTTGCGAGAATGAAAAAAAAAGATGAGAACCACAGATGCTTTCCAGGAATAAAGCTTTTCACACATGACTTTAAATCCCAAAGTGCTAAGGTCCCACACGTATGCAATACACAATCTGACATATATTAAATACTAAAGAACAAAAAGAGTGATGCGTTTAATACAGCTAAGAACCGTATTTTTAAAAATTCTTGAATCAACTACAGTCACATTTATCCATTTATTAGCAGACAGCTGTTAAAAAATAAAGTAAAATAAAGTAGAATGTGTTAATACGACCAATTACTTCTAAAGCTGTGAAAAACAGTCTTCTGATCTGATAAGCATCAGAAAAATAATTTGGAGTCAGACATACAATCTAAAAGTGTCTGTCAATTAAATGATGGTCTATAAATATCACCATGAGTACATACTTAATTGCAGATAAGCTCATGGTAGATCTTGGTAATTAAGAATGTAAATACGTCTGGGGTAATTATTTTCTACCCAGATTGACAAAGCTATCATAATCCTCATGTTTGGAGAAGAATAGTGCTAAGAATAATCTAACTGAACTGAGTTGTAAATACATATTAATTTTGCTGTTTTTTTCTTAAGAGTTTGGCTTTTCAGGCACTAATGTATGTTAAGAAAAAACAAGAGAGCTGGAAGAAAGCTCAGAGCCGTGCAGTTACTCCAAACCATAACTCTGTAGTAAGACATGCTGATGTCCTTCAGCCTGCAGAAAAAAAAGAAGGGAAAAAAAAACCCCAAAGGAAATCACACCAACGGATTTATAAACTATCAGCTTCAAGGTCAAGCTTAAAAAAAAAAACCTGTGGAAGAATGAACAAATTATGTTCAATTACCTAAGTTTTAAAATAATTAACCTTTTTTTTTTTAAAAAAAAAGTGCCTGAGAAGTATTGTTTCCTTATCTCAGACACAAAACTTTAAAATTAGCTTTTTTAATGATACATTTAGGCAAAAAGATTTTTGTATTTCTGGCATATGGAAGACATTAATTCAAAATCATTAGGAAATGGTTAACTCCTAAAATCCTGAAGTGAGGATTCTAAAATTATATATTCTCTGCACTTAAGAGTAATTAAAGGAATACTGGTCAGGATCATCCAGAAAAGAGTGCTTTTTGTTTCATGAGCACAGGAACTTCTGCACTATCAGAAAACATGTTGGAAAAGAAACATACAGCATATCTGCACCAAATGCCACTCATTTCTTTTAATAAGCACTGTATGCTGAGAAAATGTCTACATTATGAATGTCCTTGATTCTCAAAACAGAGAACAAACCACTAGGTAATACAAACATTCAGAAGCCTCTTTGTCAGAAAGAATCCATGACAGACAAGCCTTTTAGTAAAAAAGAAAGATGGTCATGCAATGTCATCTTTCAAATAGCTACATATAATATATATTTATGTGCTAATACATTGAATTATTGTAATGGTTGTATCTCTACTCTTTTACTAGAGAGTCTGCATATAATGACTCCATAATAGCTGCATATATTGACAAAAAAGAACTAATAAGCAATCTTCTACTTCTTCAAATTCAAATAATTGTCTAACTTCATGTTTTCTATCATTCACAACTCTCAGGTGGCACTTAATGTAGGAGTATGTTCCAGTTTATTTGACAGCAGTTGTAACACAGCTTTGGATTTCCACAGCTCCATGAAAGATGTGATGATCAAACAAATTCATGCAAGCCAACCAAAGATTTTACCAGAGATTGGTAGAGAAATATTACTTGAAGAAGCATGGGAGGTTCCATTTCCTTATGATCATAGGTATGATTATAGTTCTCAATTAAGTTGAAAATTAGCAGATACTTTGTTGGCTGCTGCCACTATTGATAGGATTTATCCTCTAACCTTATCTCCATTGTATACAAATGCCCTGAAGAGTATTCTGAGCTTATCTTCATCCAAACAAACAAAATGCTGAGGACTCTTGAATGTATGTAGTTTCCTCTCAAGCTTTGTTTAAACTCGGTTTTGGAAAAAAGCCAAAAAAAATTTGGACAGTGTGATTTTAAACAAGACTGAAACAGCCTTTTTTGGCAAAATTCATAAAGGTTTTGGTGTTTTTCTCAATATTTGGTTTTTATTTCATTACTATGAGAAAGCTGTTCTAAAGGAAATGGAGGCATGAAGCACAATATGCTGTCATAGAAGCAAATACCAGATGCCTAAGATCAAAATCTGTACCTTGCAGAGAAACACATTCTCCAGCAGGAAGTAAAAAGGACTCTGGTCAGAGTTGTTGGAACCTCAAAATACTATTAGAGTGCTGAAACAACTGTTAAAAGATCTCATGCAGACCTAAATTTTAAAGCTAGGAGAGACAACTTATTTTGTTTAGAATCTCTTTGTCATATTTCTTGCTGTGCCTCATAGGTCCATGTTGATCCAGGTATTTGCGTGATTTTTTTTGGCGAGTCATCACAGTTGAAATCCATATTGAACACTAGCTCTCCTTGTGATATGATAAGGACCTCTCAGCACTCAGCTAGAATAATAGTATAATATTATTACAATTATTGGAATAATAGTAACTGATACTGAGCATCTGGTAGCATAAATTTCCCACAGGTATCCAAAGGTGGCTTTGAAGCTGGTAGACATGAGGTCTTTACCTTCCCATATGTCTTTATCAACACTATCAGCAATCCAGCGTTCAGGAAAAAATCCTGTTTCCCTTCAGAACACAAGGATGAAAACTAATCCTTCCCAAGGAGGAACTGTGCAAGCTTCTTATGCTGGAAACACCTGCAGAATGTGCTGGAAGAGCTATTAATATGTAGTAATGGTGAAAGGAGCAAAATTAACCATACCACAGCTCGTTTGGGGTATTCTAACACAGAGGAAATCATTCAGCTCCTTTGATTACAGGTTTTTTAAGTTCTATGTATGTATCAGTCACAAATATATCAGAGAAATCCGTACTCAGGCATAGGTACCACACAGGAGAATAGACTTGACTGAAGTAGAAGCACGTAAGGTTTACAGCAACAAGCCCCAAGTAACAAATGGATGACCCCTTCCTGAAGCTTCAACTACTTTTATCTCTGAAATCCATTCATTTTCATGGGTTTTTGAAGGATGAACAAGTGAAGGAAATCTATGTCTTGTTTTTCTGTAAATCCAGTGCTCTTTATTCGTTTTCCATCTTACTTTTTTGCCAGATCATGAATATAGCAGTTTTGCAATGAAACTGTGAGAAATTTCTACTGGCAATGAAAATGTTGAGGTTTTTTGTCCTATCTCAGCACATCTCTGAAAAAAAACCCGATTTTACCTGAAGCAAGTGACCTGCCTACACTCTCTTTGAGAATTCCTTGTAAGATTTCTCATTAATATGCTGCTTTATGAGGTACAATAAGCATGAGGCATTGTAGCATAAGAGGTCAGTTTCAAGGCATAGAAACATATTTTATAGTGACGGATGCCACGCCAGAAGTAACTGACAAAAACAATTGTTCAGTACTGCAGTAATGTGGAAAAGAGAAAATATTATCACAATTAAGTATTACATTTAAACGTTTACTAACCACTGCGAAACCAATTATTTGCAAGTAAGAACTGAGTAATACACATAGCAAAGAAAGGAGCAAGAGACTGCAATTTTAATTCCAAATGACAGACTGAAATGCACAAGACAGGTACATGAAACTGTGTTCAAACAAAACCAACAAACAAACAAACAAAAAAACCACACACACACACAAAAAAGAAGAATGTCCAATACACATGTTTGATCCCAAAAACCTTGACCAAAGAAATCCTGATCCAACTTGACTGAAGTTGCTACATGAATTATACAATCCACATACAGGAATAAGCATCTTTTTAAAATAAAAAAGGCAATATTTACAATATTATTCCTTCACTTTAAGCAATATTCTTACTTCTTTTGGAGAACTTGATGATCCAGGTTCATGCTTAGTACACAGTGGTCCAGCCTTCCATGCCTCTGTATCCCCACAGTCACAAAATCCTCCTCCAGTGGAGCTATGCATCTGTAAAAACCATGCATTTCAATCATGAAACATGCACATAAAAAGAGAAAAACAGAAATGCACATTATTTAAGTCAAACACAAATCTAAATACCTAAAAAAAAAACCCAGATGAGTCACTACATAACCAACAGACTTACCACAACATTTTTCTTTTTTTTAGATAAAAGAAGATTTATCAGTGGAGCAGCGGGGTAAAATGTAAACTTTTCGAGCAAAAAATACAGAAAGAAATAATTTGCTGCTAGAAAAAGGTATGCAAGTCTTTAATAAATTTAACTAGAAAGTAGGTGAAAAGGCCTATGACTGATGAGTAAATGCTTCATAAACGGCAAAATAATAATTTGGGTTTATTCCCAAAATTATAGCAAAGCTGCTTACGGCCTTCTTTACAAGTAACTTTCATAAAGTTCAAAATATAATACAAAGAAGAATATGTACACATTAAACAGACATTTAGTAGTACTCCCACTTCCAATAAGAGTGCCGCACGCCCTATGGAGGGGCAGCAGCGGGCCGGGCCCGGGGCGCTCCTGCAGCGCAGACCCACACGGCTCGGACCGCACCGCACCGGCCGGGGGTGCGCGGCGGCGGCAGCGCACAGGGCATTACGTGTTCCGGACCCGGCACGTCCGCGTTCTCTTTCCCTCTCGGCTCCAGTCAGGAAGGCAGCGCGGTTTCACTCTCCAGCGTCCCTGGAGCAGCTCTGCCGCCGTTTTGCCTGGATCCAGTTCAATCCCCTCGGAGGACGACTTCACAGACAGAGGCTTTTCTNAACAGAAATGCACGTTATTTAAGTCAAACACAAATCTAAATACCTAAAAAAAAAACCCAGATGAGTCACTACATAACCAACAGACTTACCACAACATTTTTCTTTTTTTTAGATAAAAGAAGATTTATCAGTGGAGCAGCGGGGTAAAATGTAAACTTTTCGAGCAAAAAATACAGAAAGAAATAATTTGCTGCTAGAAAAAGGTATGCAAGTCTTTAATAAATTTAACTAGAAAGTAGGTGAAAAGGCCTATGACTGATGAGTAAATGCTTCATAAACGGCAAAATAATAATTTGGGTTTATTCCCAAAATTATAGCAAAGCTGCTTACGGCCTTCTTTACAAGTAACTTTCATAAAGTTCAAAATATAATACAAAGAAGAATATGTACACATTAAACAGACATTTAGTAGTATTCCCACTTCCAATAAAAGTGCCGCNCTCGGAGGACGACTTCACACACAGAGGTTTTTCTCCCCTCTTCCCCACCCAGAGCGCCAGTGAGATCGCTTTCCTCCCCCTGCACCTGCTCACGAGGGAGCCCTGGACTGCCACCCACCCTCTGTTGTGGTGGCCGCCACCTTCCCGTGACCACCAAACTGGTCAGAAACTTACAAATCAACCCTAACAGGGGAGAGGGTTTCTTTTCATTCGCTTCAAGTTTTTCAGTGTTTCTGGAGATAGTGTTTTGTATTCTGTGTTTTTCTCATCTAAATATATAAACATATATAGATATTTATAATATTTATATATACTTGATAAAAGAGCTGTTATTTTTCTTCTCTGTATTTCATGGTCTCTTGTTTTCAAATTTAAACAGCATAATTGTCTTTAAACCAAGACAGCTTCCAAGGCTTTTGAAATTAGACTTATCAGTAAAGAGGGCAAGCAAAAAAGGAAGCCTGGGAAGGAATTAGGAGATGACAGTTTAGGCAGTAAATTACCTAGAATTAGTTAAAAGAACCTTCTTTAATTAAAGCATGGGAATCTCTCACAAAAAAACAGATTTGATTCAAAGAGAATCAATAGGATATCAGGAAGAGAAGATCCAGTTCTAAAACAATCTCTTTGATTTACAAAAAGAAGAATCAATGCTTAACATTTTGTTTAACTTCATCATAGCCCACACTAAGGCACTAAGTAGTTTATGCAAATCTAAATGGAGGAACAAAGTGGACATGCAGGAAGTGCTGAAGTAATGGCTGTTGTATTTGCACACTCAGTCTAATAACTGGGACTTAGGACACGACTGTCATTTTCAGTCACAATTTTTTGCTCTCACCTACACTTCTGTGATATTGCCAAAGAGAATAACAATGTATGCATTCATGAACACTCCTTTATCCTTTGGTTCTTCAATTGGGAAGTTGGTGTTGTTAAAAGAAGCTTTACATAGTTAGAAACACTAGAGAGACTAATTCACAAATCTTTTTTTTAACAATAAAATTACTATTGGTTTATATACAGTTTATTATACCCTAAAAAAGATTTCTCTAAAGCTACAAATACCATTTCTTAAAATAAGATTTTCCTACCTTGTACCGATGGTTCTTGTGAATGCTATTCTGGAAGCAGTCAATACAGAGCACACAAGTTGGATCAACTGCACAGTCTCTGCAACAAAAATAGTAACTGGAAAACTCTCTAAAACAAACACATGGACTTTTCATGAAGAAAAAAAATTGAGATTAACAACTGATTCAAATTATAGAAACATTGGCTACTCCATGTCACAGAAAGACTAAAGTCAGTCTTGTTAGGTTTGAACCATGTATTCAAACCTGTTATATCAAATTGTGTCAAAAATATGCTCCATTTCCACTTATAAAACACTGCTTTTTCTGATTTTGCTAATAAGCAGCTATTTAAACCCATGAGGACTCCGAATTTATTGTTTCCACCATCTGTAGTCAGCCTTCCAATTAAACTTTTGCTACGCTTTTGCTAGGTTATGTTTCTAACTTTTAAAACAATTACAAATTAAAATCTAAAGAGAATTCCTTTATTAAATGAGCCAGGAATATATACTCTGAAATTAATTTCAACAGTTTCGCTCATGCACTTAAATACTGGAAAATCTGGAATTACACTCATGGACAATATAATTCAATTTTTTTCTGTGTTTCTATGTACATACTTTTTTTAGATTGCCCTTTTTCCTTAACACATGGTCACTTTTTTTTTTAAGTACTGTTTCATTCTATGCAAAATGTGGATGACTGGTGCTAAATGACAACATACTAAGTTTTTTACTTTATACCATTGTTCAACATTTAGTTCAAGCCTCTTTTACAATACAACTAAAATAGGATGGTAATTCTGATTGCAGAAATAACTTCCTTTCAAACCTTCAGATTCTAATAACCATTACAATCTGATACTTCAGTAATATTCATTACCATAAATCTACTGAAAGTTGAGCTAAAATAATGAAAAATTAAGCCAGAAGTGCCTGATAGATTTGAATGCCCAATTCATGATGTTTAGACTTTAATACTTCCAAGTTTCTAATATTTTTAGCATTTTAGAAGCCTAAAGCAAATGTATGCCTGGCTTCTGTTGAAGTAGTACATATGCACAGTATCTTGTATAAATCCCACCACATTTTTGCAAGACAGGAACTCAAAAAAAAAGAGAAAAAGAGACCACCTCTGAGACACACAGCTTCGTCTTTTTGCCTGCTATCCCACAAGAACTCTGCAGAGGTAGGAACAAAATTATTCCTGTTACAGCAGCACTAAACTGCCTTGCCCATCCTTTTCCTTTGTACAACTGTCACACTCACTACACACTTTCTAGGACACACAGAAGGACTTCTTTAAAGGCTATTCTCCTTTCATACACAGCACTTATTCCTAAAAAAAAGCTGCAGAGTATGCAACTGATTTACAGCGTCATTCATAAACACAATGCCTACAGAGAGCTTTCATTTTGACATTTCCTGAATTCTAAAGCCTGCATTTTTTAGCCATAATAATATTTTTCATCTTTAATAGTATTCTTTCAGTATTTCTGATTAAATTTTCTGGGCTTTTAAAATAAACTTCAAAATAAAATAAGCTATGACTTTATACTATGGCATCATACTAATGCTTATGAATTGTCAGCACAGTTGCAATATTTACATTCACCACAAAGACCACTGGCTTTTTTTTATATTAATGTTTTAATTATACCAATTGCTCCACATAATTGTATTAATATGAATTAATAAAATTAATGCTATCATATCAGCAAGTTGGCATCTTTAATATACCCCAGGATGTGAAAAAAGGTGAAAAAATAAGCAATAGCTGTGTGACTAATGGTCAAGCAAAGGACTGATGACACTCAGAAATGCTGAATTCTGTTTCAGATTTCAAAGAGCAAGTAGAGTACTGTGCACAGATTTTTATGCCTCTTCCCCCTCAATTCAGGTACAGATCCCATACTCATACCCTATCATCCAACATCCTTAACCAAGGGCTTTCAGTACCTTTAGTGTCCTTCCCATTTCCTTCCCCATTTCTCTGCCAGAGCCTTCTTTTCATATGCAATTTTCCTCACTCTAAAATGATTGGAAATGTAAAAGCAAATGCCACCATCAGTTAAACAAAGACCTACTATGACACAAGCAATGACTTGTTAGCAGCACAACTGATTTTATTAAACCACTTTGCTGCATTATCTCACATGGGAACATTTATTATAACACAACTTTATTCTTACCTGCAAGAGTATGTGGTCTCCCCTCCTTTGAACACCTTTCCACAGAGTTGGGACGTTCCACTCTGTTGTAGTTTTTCCAGGAATATATCTGGGTCCTCCCCAAACAAATAACATTCCAGGGGGTACAATATTGCTGCCTGGACCATTTCTTCTTGTTTCTCCACCAAGGGGTCCATTTCAGCTGAGTAAATATTTGGCACATGTTTTGCCAAGCACTGTAAAAACGTAGCTTGGAAGTCGAATCTTTCATCACACCACTGCAACAAAAAGTATATCCATAGATAACATAAACGAATAATAAATACAAAGAAAATAGGATTAAGCACTCCTACTGTGAATTCAGAAGTCTTTTCTACATCACAAGTTAGGTTCTGTGAACCATAAAAATCCAAGAAACCATGGTTTCCCAAGAATTTCTCTGCTATTTTCCTTTCAGTTCCTAACAGTAATCTCTGTTCCTTCAAGGTCTTCTATTAAAACATTCTAAGGCAAGAGCTTGCAAGTGTTGTATTACTGTGGTGCAACCAGTGCACTAACTAATTTTCAACTACATGCTTCCCAACAGGCCAACCAATACACAAATCTCAATGTCTGCTCAGTTTTCAACAAATGGAAAGAATAGCAATCACAGCTGGGAAAAGCCTGTACCAGCTTAATGGCCTTTGAAAGTCTTGTTGAACTGGTCATCAGAAGTCAACTGTTACTGAGGAAACAAATGAACTCGCTGCCTTTTTATTTTAATTTGTTCAAATTTTTTAACTACTTAGCAATTTTTTTTGTTAAATAAAAATTACGTTCAGCTGGGGCATAAAGACACCAAATTGTAAAACGCAATTGAAAATTAAATTCAAATTTATCAAATACTTGTACAGCAACACCTAAAGAAAAACACCACACTAAGCTGGTGATTCTGAGAAAGATACTAAATTGTAAAAGTTAACTGAAAACTGAATTACTTGATCACGTTTATTATTTTTATATGTCTAATTTAATGAGTGGAAGTGAATTATTTCCATCATAATTAAACTCCATAATTTAATGTTCCTCCTTAAACGTGTTTCCTCCTGTAACTCGTTTTTGTTTTATGTTACCTTTGCTGCACTATGGCATTAGCAAACTCCCCTCCCAATTTGGTTACTGTATTTTTTAAATGTGGGAGGGCGAGATGTGACCCCCTTGGCATGTTCTCTTTGCAAAGCACAAGAGAATCCCAGTTTGTGGCCCTTCTATCTTAATAAATCATGTTCCCAAGAGATGGTATAAGTTTAGCTTCTGCACTGCTGGTCCAGAGTATGTCATAGCTTCAAAAAACATAGGCCTAAGCTTTCCCAAAAATCTGACGAAAGCGTAGAATGGGTTCTCCCACAGTCTAACTCACAAGCATTTCAAGAATTCCTGTGCAAAGCTTTTAATTCTATTTAAATGTTGTTCTGAGAAGTGAGGACAGGAAGTAGGGAAGGAGGGGGAACAAGGGAAGAGAGAACTCTCTCAAGTAGGCTGTCTGTCTTCTAGTAAACACACTAAAATATATCCTCAATCTATACATCACCCACGAAATATCCATTATATTCACAAGAGAAACAAAAGCATTATTTTTCTCATTTCTAAAAGCGGCACCAGGGTAAACAGCAGACCTATCCCATACCCTCTGTGCCTCCTAGGAGAAGTAATTTATTCTTTTCATCAAAATCTGTTTAGTATACTATATTCAACTGTACAAAATTACACACAAAACTATCAACAATACGAAAGCTGCCAAATAAAGCACACTCCTAAGTTAAAATTGACTGTCCAATGCCAGCTGGGTCTCCCTGGGCACATATACTGAAATTTAGGTTTGAATACCTCAACTAACAGTTTCCACCTGCCCTCTGCTCACTCACTCCCTTACCTGAGCTCGTATCTGTCAAGTGCTCAATTGCTACAGATACAAAAAACCATACAAATTAATACATTGATAGAGTTTTTTCCTTTTATTGCCAAGATGAGCTGGAAATCTAGAAAAGCCTAGCAGATGTGCAAGACAGCTGCAACCCAACATGGGACTTGAAATGTAGCTTTCTGTCCATCACTGACACAGGCTGCCCTTAGAGGCTGTGGAGTTGCAAAGCCAACGGGATATGGTCCCAGGGACCATAGGTGACTGTGCTTGAGCTGGGAGTTTAGACAGAATGACCTCCAGAGGTGCCTCAACCATTGCGTGATTCAAATCCCTTCACAGGTAGGAGTCTTATTTCTCAGTCTCTGCTGATCTTCCAATTTCTCCTACAAGTAAGCCCTACAGAAAAGTAATTTTCAGATTTGATTCCACTCAAGGATAAATTTGAGATAGAGTACTGAAAGGGGCAGAGGTCATGAGATAACACAATTAAGGAAGAAACACTACCATGTTACCACAATACCACTGTCAGTCAGCTCTCCACAGCCCCCTGGCACTCACACTCTACTCACGGGCGAACACAGACTTTAGATAAGAGAGGAAAGCCCAGAGGAAGCAGGCCTGGATACAGTCTACTACAACTAACAGTACTCCACTGGAAAACAATCTGAATTCAGGGGAAAATAAAAAAAACTTCCACATATATTTGGAGCAAATTAGAGCTTCCGCTCAAATTTGAATTCTGAAATTTCTCAGCTTTAAAATATTTGTATTAGTGACCTTAGTAGAGTTCTTTCGATGGGTTTCTCGGTCATTTTCTCACTTTTAATGAAAGTTAGCCAAAGAAACAGCCAGGCCATCACATGGACGCTACAGACATACACATGGACCATAAATAAACCCCTCACAACCACCTACTAGAATGAGTCGAGGGAGTTAACACTGCAACAGCACATCACCACCTTTCCTGAGGAGGGAGCAACATCCACACCATGTCAATGGGCATTACCAGGTATTGAAAACAGCAGGCAAAGGGGGTATTCAGGAACCTGACATTAGTGAAGAGTGTCAAAGACATACCTTGTCTCCTATCTCTTCTTTTCTACTTTATATCTCTAACTTTCTCCAGGTCCATGTCTTTTCCTCCTTTAATCCCACATTCCTGTCACATTCACCTCTAAAATGAGGATAATCCTCAAACTGAAAGAAAGAGGAACAGGAAGGGAGCCAGGAGTTCAAAGTATGTTTCTCAAGTGTAAGCAGTTTTGTCAAAAGACCAGACAGCAACCATTTCTTCCAAGACAATTGATTTGTGCTGTATAAGAAAAACCATCATCTGTAATCTTTAATGGCTCTTCAGAAGAAACTATGACAGAAGCAGTACCTCACAATACCACCTGAAAACGAATCATTAGGTGATAATCTCTTGTCTTACATGGGAAACATGTCCTCTGTGAGATCAGACTACTACGCTTTCTTCCCATGTGCAAGCATATAGACATCTTCCCAAAAGTCAATTCCAACCAAACACGTAGGTTTCTCCTACATGTAAACGGACAGTTTGTAGTTTTTTTACAAACCTTTTAGAGAAGCATCATGCAAAAAGGTCAGAGAATGAGGAATTATATTTGGCTACAAATATTGTTATAAAATATACAAAATATCTGTCATTGATGTCATCTGTGGTCCTCCATGGGCTGCAGGGGCACAGCTGCTCCACCATGGGCTGCAGGGGAACCTCAGCTCAGGTGTCTGGGGCACCTCCTGCCCCTCCTTCTGCACTGACCTTGGCGTCTGCAGTGTTGTTCACATGTTCTCACTCTGCTCTTCTCTGGCTGCCATCTTCATCTGCCCAATGACTTTTTCTTTTCCTTCTTAAATATGTTCTCACAGAGGTGTCACTATCACTCTGGGTTGGCCTGGCCTTGGCCAGTGCCGGGTCTGTCCCGGAGCTGCCTGGCATTGGCTCTGCCGGACATGGGGGAGGCTTCCAACAGCTTCTCACTGAAGCCACCCCTGTAGCCCCTCTGCTACCAAAACCTGGCTACATAAACCAAATACTGCACAGTTCTCTTTGAATTTTAAATTCTTTTCAAACTAACAGCTTGCATTAGGCAATAATATAAAAGCAGCTCTACTTTAATGGCACTGATTGACAAGTTGATTTTTAGTGCAAAAGCAACTGCCTATACTTCAAGACTGTATTTCTATATCAGTGAAAAGAAGGCATGTTAACACTTACAAACATTAAATAACAAATTATGAAGGAAGAGACACTGTAAGTTGCACAAACTAAAACCTGCAACTGGTCCAATATCCCAGTTAAAAGGAGTAATAAAAAAGCTTAGTTTTGCATAACATAAATCTGTCAAGCATGAGATGACCACACCAGCCGTCTGTCAGAGCAGCTAGTAGAAGAAGGATTTTAAAAGTAAATATTTAAAATGCTGGGGACATACTGATTTCAAGCAGGTGCCATTTAACATAAATACCAGATGCAAAAGGCTGCTTCATTTTAATGCACAGAACAGTTATTACTAGTTAAACAGAGACCAGCAGGACAACAGAGGTCAGAAAACTTTTATTCTGGTATCATCTAACTAACTGAGACCTTTTAAAAAGGCAAATACATACAAGTTCTTTTCTAAGTATGCAGAATACTTAAAACTTTTTTGGAAAGGAAACTTCAAAAGATTCTGGAAGTAACACGTTCATATTAGGTTACGCTTTTTGAATTTTAGTTCCATTTTTCCTTCTCATTATTTTGGTTTAAAATTATCAGTTTTCTAATGCACTGAAAATAAGATCCAACTGGAGTATGGAACACCTAGGCATTATTTTTAGTAAAAATAACAAGGAGACAAGGCAATCTATTTCATCCTTGAAGATACATATTCCCTAAAGAAAAGGCTTCAAAAATAAGCACTAGAAATTAATTAGCATATTACTTCTTCCGTGTCTTAAATCAAGCTAATTTTTTTTTAAGGAGTATAAATTCTACTCTCTCTGGAAGGGCCTAGTTCAGGCAGTTAAAATGGAAACTTCTTCATTTGTTTTGTCACATTCATAATGTTTCACATTCTCCAACAAAGTATAGGCAATGTTTTAGCAGAGAATCTAAGCTTTAAAAATCATTGTTTAGAAATCAAATACAGAATTTCTGTTTTCTAACACATCAGTCACACAGTTCCCTTCTATAACATAGCTAAAGAACCAAACCATAGTACCAAACTTTGGTCCGCTCTGGATATCAGCAATTACATTGAAAGAAGCAAGTTTGGGTTCAAAAGTTATTTTCTATTGCCACAACATGGGTAAGACTCAAGACTGTCTAACATTGTCCTAACAAAACACCAACTCTGACTTGAAGACAAAAAAAAGAGCTGTTTGATCTCTATATTCATTTAAATCTTGGCCCCTAAGCCAAAGCACGGTGCCAATTCATGTCAAAAGATGCTTTAATGATGCAGGTGTTTGCCCACTGGGAATGAGATTCAAAACCAGTGCAGACTAAAGCTTTGTCTACAGTGCAACTAACCTCAATTCCAGTAGTTGCCAGTGACTACCAGTGCAGCTGAACCAGACCAAATGAGCCACCAGAGAAGGACAAGTAACCACCAGCACCATCTGCTACCATTTCAGCTGCTGGACAGCTAGTTATGTCTTCTGCACAGTAAGCAATACACAGACCCAAGGTGCAAAACCTCTTGGAAACTGCAGGTTCCAGGTCACTTTTAAATCACAGACATTTCCAAAATCACACGAGAGCAGCTGCAGTTCATGGGGGTAAACACCTGAATGTAAACGGGTGCCCAAGGAGAGGACTGGAGTTAAATCATGGTTCTCTTTGCCATGGTCCAGGTGTCTCTATTGTACCTCCCTACCAAATGGACACTCCAGCCTAAATATACTACAAAATTATCAGGACAGTACCAAATAGGTTCAAAAAGCAAAGCACAGTCAGAAATTCTAGAACCAATGTCCAAGTCTTTGAGGTATGCAATCTAACCACCTCTCATGGTTCAAATTTTTTTTATCTACTAAATGTGCATTTGGTAGATAGCAACATACAACTACCACTAGAGAACACAGGAATTCAGTATCACGTGGTAAAGCAAAACAATGGGCAAAGCACATATTTGGGGAAAAAGTTATTCTCTATAAAAATAGCAAAATCATCATCTTTGCAGAGTTATTTGCAATATTCTGTGAGATGAAAATTGAATTTTTTCTTTATGTTTTGACTATTCATTTGACAGATCATTTTTGTTTCTAGAGAAACAAAGGAAAGAGTTTGATTCTTTCCTTGTTTGATCCTTAATATCCATGCTCTGATCTCCTACCCTTGAAGGAACAGGTTATATATAAAACGTCTTAGCACCAGGCTGCACTTCAAAACTTGCAACTACAGTGAATATTTACAAAGAAGAAATTCATTAATAGAAGCAGGAGAGAGAAAACAACAACAGTAGGTTTTTTAATTAATTCCTGTGTATTCAAACTCATCTTACCTAATTTTCCAATTATCATTAATTTTAAGATCCACTGTATACATAGTCTAATTCTCCAGTGAATGAACATGTAATAAAATTCAGGTGACACTATCTGTATTTAACACTCACTCAGCATCTCCCTAATACTTTCCCTTATACACCAAATCCAACCCGTTTATCCCTAACTTCTGTATTGTTCTGGCACCTAGAAGACACTGAAACAGTCACATGCTATCAGGAACATTTGCAGCTGTGTACTCCTGGAGCCACATACTTCTTGCAACTGTAATACTCTAATAGTATTATAGCAACCATACCTTGTGCACTTCATGTGGTTTGGAGCAAAGATAACAGATATCTTTACAGTCACAGTTCACTCCTGTGCTAACAAAAGCCACAAAAATTACCAAGAAATACAAGTAAACATGAAAGAGACAAGGGAGGAAAAAACTACTGCTCAATGCCATAACAAAGAGTGCTAAATATATAGGGATGCAGACAGGACCTGGGCAATGCTCCAGCTACCTGTTGCAACTTTCATGGACTCCACTTCCTGGACGCCGACACAAACGTACAGTACACACTGTCCTGCTAATATGCTCCACTGTTTGAAATACAGTGGGTTTGACTATATGCACTTCAGGGCTTAATTACACTAAAGGATATGCTAGTTTACCTAAAGGTGAGATTTTAAACCAATTTAGCTTACCAAAGTTACATAAAATTATATGGTTATGTCATGGGGTCTAAGCAGGTTAATTCAGTTTAGGAGAGTTTAGATTTAAAACTGGAAGTCATTGCAACTCCAAGTAAGATGCCTGACTGAAATTTCACCAATTTCAAGAAATAACCTACACAGGAATATTAATATCCCCTCCATACTGCTATTTGATTACAACACACCTACAGTAACGAGACTCCTCATATGCATTTTCTCAACTACATAATAGCATTGAATGACCCAAAAGACCTGAAATACTTTAGAATGTACAAGTGCCTGTATCATGTTTTACTTTCCAAAACTGAAATTTAAAATTTTCTTGCCTTTAAAGGAAATATCCTGATAAAAAAGCTTTTCTGTTCTTGTACACCACTACCCCACTTACATCTTATCTTTTGTTTAGGATTATTGACTGATGGCAAAACATGGGACTTGAAAAAAAAATCCCTTTTCATTACAAATATTACTAAGAAGGTACGCATGTATCAAAATTTGAAGATTTAGTATAAATTAAAATCTTTAAAATAGTTTAGTATCTAAGCCCTGCTCATATATTCCAGGTAGCAGCCACCAAAGCAGGCAGGAGTCAAACTGGAATTTGTTTAGAATACAGATGGACAAACAACCAAAGGGCTGGATCCAGCCTGCAAAGCAGGCTTTTGTTAGGCCACCGGCAATGCCTGCTAGCCAACTCCTAGGCAAGCCAAGTCCAGCCCATCCATCAGCCAAGCAAACTGCAGATGCTGTCGAGAAAGAAAAGCAAGTAAAGTTTGGTAGACAGGGTGTATTACTAGGTCAGTACCCAAATTCAGCCCACTCTCTTTCAGAACAACTCAGGAAGCCACTCTGGAGAAGCAGGAGGCAGAGACAGGAGCTGACTGCAATTAATGCAGTGAAACATCAACTCAAGTATTTCCAACTACAGTCATCCAACCCGAAGAGTTGGAGTCAAGTGCAGAGAAGAAACCACAGAGTTGGGCTGGGATGAGAAGAGTTTATTAGCTGAGTCACCACTATCCATTCCAGAATCAGACTGGCTCCTACAGAACTATCCAGGTAATCCTGCATCATGTGCCCAGCATCCTGGGAAGGTCTGCAGCCAGATGTGGTGCTGCACTGAAACCAACGGCACCCAAAGCCAGAGATGAACAAAGAGAGCAAAAGTCAGTCCAGTCAGGCTGACACTGAGATAGATCTGACAAAGTCAGTAAGGCCAAAGCTCACTCTATTCAGTCAGTTGTTTTGCTCCAGACTCCCCAATTCTAGCAGCACAGCGAAAAACATTCAGACGAGCCGTGCGCAGTGAAAGCACAAGTCAGTCAGGCCACATTAGTTTCACTCGACCAGTTCCACCTTTAGTACAGCACCAAACTGGGTATACAGCTGTCTCTGGCATCACCACAGCCAGGTTTGCTACCTAACCACGTATCCTAGGCTCCTATTCTCCCTTATTATAATATACCCTCACCCCATACTCCCTGTCAAAATTCCTGCCGTTTGCTTGGATAAATGCCAGACAACACAAGTCTGAGTGGCCAACCACCTCTCTTGGAATAATGGTAATTCTGTCCCAGAGGCTCTCAATTAGCTGAAATCACATAAAAAATAAGAAAACTCAGTGGAACAGCATTACCTTTGAGCAGCTGAGGATCTTTTTAACGTCTGAGTTTTTCACAACACCATGCTTACCAGCTTTATGCATTCCTTGAGCCAACTCAGTTTCTTATGTCCCCAAATAACAAAAGGTTGATTGCACTGCTTTGCTGTTGATTGCAACTATCTCCCTTAGTATCAGTCTGACTCTCAAGCTTAAGAAATCGCCTGACATGGATTGCAACTGTTGACGCTATAATGCAATCAAAGTATATGTTTCCTAGTTTAAAATCGTTTTTCATATAGAATAAACCCACATATAGGCCTGTTATGGCCATGAAGTAACTGCACTTAAAGATGCAGTCTGTGACGACAGAGGCATTTCTAATTATTTGCAGATATCCTTGCAACTCTGAGAAAAAGTACAATGAATAATGGTGGCTGGCTTAGTGCTGCCATGTGCAACACAAATTTCATCAGTAAACACCTTCCAACTTTTAATAATGCTGCGTAGCATCATGTAAAAAGTAGCTATTCTAGAGGCTTGCCAGGGCCCAACTTTTAAACATCTGCAGTCAAGAATTTCAAAACTATACTATGTGTGCAGATTGTTACAGAAAAATGGAACATAAAATGTAAGGTTTCTGATACACATCCGTCTGACTTCCTTTCTGAAATTGAGAGCCTTTGGTTTTAATATCTTCTAGCAAAAGCATTTTGAACATAGTAATCACCACACAAGGTTGGGAAGGAAAGCACAGAAGACATTTATGTGCTGACACTAGACAGGGTCAACACCAAATTCTGTTCAATAATGGAATATTAAATCCATAGGTGATTAAAGTAATTCACAGAAAAGAAAGAAAAAAAAAGATAACATTTTTATTCAGCAAATAAACAGCTGTCTTCATCTACATCCTTTCTAAACAACACTATCTGCTGAACATTCACATTCTGCAGAACAGTAATTTGTTACTCAGTCTCTTTTGTTCCGTAGTAGTCATGGTTAATAAGAAAGGTAAAGGCAGAACCAAGATAAAAGATGCACATACACACCACAGCGTTTTAAGGACGCAGAACAGTCTCTGAAGGTTTCTAAAGTTTGATCTCAATTACGCAGAGGTCAACACAGACACAGGGGGGGTGGGATGCCGCTTTCCTCTGGGCCGCCTGACAGCGGCTCGGCGGGCCCAGGGCAGGGCTGGCTCCGCTCTCCCGGGGCAGAGCCG
>WEIV01029089.1:0-161637 GCA_013390005.1 Calyptomena viridis | reverse complement strand
GGCGCGGAGGCTGCCGGCCTGCTGTGGGTCGTGCAGGTGAGTGGGGCCGGGCGGGGGCCGAGCCGGGGGCAGAGCGGGCACACCGGAGGCGCGCAGCCAACCCAAGTTACAGGTGTTTCGCCAGGCTTCCCGAAGGGCGAGGCTGCGGAATACATTGGGTGCCGGTAGCTCGGTGTGCAGTTGCACTGGAGCTGTACGTTGAACTCTGGGGGGCGGGAGCCCGGCGAAAGGCCGTGACCTGGCGACTCTTTGCATGACAAAGGGCGCGGGGACCTGTGGCCCATCCAGGTGACCGGACACTCAGAGACACGGCAGGAGCCGACGTCCCCCAGACTTTCCCACAGTAAAGACTGTGAGGGTATAAAAGCCCAGGGGTTCCTTTGTTCGGGCTCCCTCCCCGGAGGCACTGGCTCGAGCTGTGATTTTATTTAGTTATTGCACTAAGACTAAATTAAGGATCTGGGCTTCTGAGACTCTCTTATGGGAAACCTGGGACTGTGCCTGTGGGGTGTGCAGCTGCGAGGGGACTTGGGTCCCAGCTGAGGTGGTGTGAGTGTGACTGCCTGGGTGGCTCCTGGGTGGTCGGGCACGGAACTTTCCTTAACAGATAATGTGTGTGTTGTGGAAGCGGGTAATTAGACATCACCTAGTTGTTACGCTATCCTATATATTGCATCAGTACCTGATGCGCTATTATCTAATACTCTGGTGAGAAATGCAGGCTCTCTGCCTGTCCCTTTCCCTTTCTAAAACCTAGAAATGTTGTGTGACTGAGAAAATAGTTGCACCAATAGTTGTACCTTCATACTGGGCTACCATTCAGAAAGTTAAATGTACGCAGCTTTGTTTCCAGGTTAAACATAAAATCCAGGTTAACCTGGCATAGTCCTAGAAGCAAATCGTCACAACTGAGTGCTTCTGTGGCCTCCTCTGACTCTTCTCCCCAGAGCATTCCCGAAGCACTACCCGCAAAAAAACCCTGTTTACACGGCTGAGTTGTCACAAGGGTCGCTGTGCATTTCCTTCTAACAAATAAGCTGCTTTTACTGTTTTGTTTTTATCCTCAAACTCAAGAACACTTTGCCTACATGTATTAACTGCAGGGTGCTCTTAGTGCATGAGCTGACTTATTAGTCCTTTTGTTCTCTCCAACTGGTGTGTATTTTCAAAGTAACCTTTTTTCAGTAATACTTCCTTAAGTGACTTTAGGCTTACTTTTACCGCAGAGTAGATTTCAAAACAACATGTATGCTGAATTAATGTAAGTAAAGCCCCTATCCTGAGTTGCTATCTTGTGAAGAGTCAAGTGCAGCAGCATATAGCAGCTGCAGAGCTATACTGATATGCAGCGTGCACAGCTCCATGCTTCTTTTGCAGTGTTTTCTCTTGTTGTGTTGCTGCAAGAGTAGTTCTCCCAAGGATAGGTCACAGCACAGCTAATTTGGGACTTGGCTTTACTTTCAAGTGGTTATATTCTCTTTCAGACGTGCCCTTTAACAGCTGCTTTATTGTTGACCTAATTTGGAAATTAATCAAGCACTAAATCGAGCGTTGTGCCTGATTGTGGGAAACAGGCTTCAGGCTCCCTGGGGACTCCATAGGTCTAGCCTAGGTCACTGGATAGAGCTCAGGATGATCCTGCTGTTCCTTGCCTTGTTTTCACTCCCATCCACAGGACTGTCTCTTCTTAAGCTGATGTAAATTGCAATCTTTGTACTATAATCCTCTATTAATTGCTCTTTCACCTTTCTTATATCAGAGTTTCTTTTCTTACCCAGTGCCGAATAGACACTCCAGTTCAAAATTTGACAAGCTTACAATTATTTCTTCTGTTTCTGTCAGCTGGATGCATTCTACTTGTAGACCTTGTAATTCTCCCTTCTTAATGCCTGCCTGTCCCGAAACACATCTTTGCTAGATAAGGAATGTTGATGGTGATTTCTTCTCACCCCTAAATCTCTTCCAGTCCATTTTGATTAAAGTTAGTGCTTATGGTGCACTGAGGGAGGCTAACTATCCACATCAACCAGAGGGAGGGGAAAGACAGAAGTGCAGCAAGTGGGCTTTTACTTACATTATGGAAATTAAATAAGAGCATTACAAGCTTTTAACCTTGCCCACTGTCTTCCCTTTTATTGTAATATCTTTTTAAGTTAGTTAAAAAAAAAAAGCGCAACCCCCTCTGCCTCAAGTCTTCATACTTCATGACCTTTAGTGGTGAGAGAAACTTAGTCCCAGCTCTCAGAAGTCCTGGGACACTGTAACTCTTAGAACTCACAAGTTGAGCCTTTTTTAAATTTGAAACTCACATCATAGTAGGGGAAAAAAGTGAGAGGGTCTTTGTAGGAAATCAGGCTTCCCAACCACACTGGTGTAAAGGCTGAAAATTTAAATTTAGTTATCGGTAGAGCAGGAGTGAGTTTTCCTTTTTTCCTCAAGGATAAAAACTATGGAAGTTTTTATTTTCTCTGATTGCTGAATTATATGAACTGCACATCCACAGGCTGAAGACAAGCAAAACAGGATGGTGTATCCTTGTCAGGGATTAAATGAGGTTTGATGTATTAAGGTAGTTTTACTGTGCTCTTTGATTCAGACTAACTTGAATGTATCAATAAAAGTGAATATAAGGTTACGTCTAAAAGTGTTTGCCTTCTTTAACATCCAGTTCTGATTTAGGCAGAAGTTCAGTGTAATTCCAGGTGGGGAATTTTCCTAAGCAGAATTAAAAAGCTGTGTTGAGGTAATATTTTCTACATATGCAGATATGAAGTAGAAGTAAGGCATTTTGTCTGCAAGGTATTTTATCTGGATTTTTCAAGAAAGTAAAAGCTTTACAAGAAGAAGTTTGTTAAATTTAATGTAAAAAATAATGTTTTTATTTCCAAGTGATATTGTTAGATGGGCATGTGCTTACTGTTTTAGAGCATCAAGTACTATTTGTTTAAACTGAGGAAGACAATTTATTATTTGATTGAAGTGGAATGGAATGGGAATGTGGAATTGAAAGTATTCACCCAAGATTTATTTTCTACAGCCCTGAAAAGCCACAATACAAAACAAAAACCCCTTACTTGTCTTAGTCTCCCCATCCTGCCCCAAATGGCTCATGTGATGTGAGGGCTTTGACTGGTTCAGAAATGAACAGCATCTTTTACTGTTATGTACAAGTCATATTATCATTTCTCAGACAATCTTTGTCTTCTTGAAGGCACATGGAATAGGATCTAAACACACTCATTAGATCAGTTAAAATGCCTGGATAGAATATTGACAGGTACAAAATGAGTTATTGGTATATTTCAAGTTCAAGGTAACTCCAGCCTATTCTTGCTTTGCAGAGCTATTTTGTATTTTCGCTTGCAGCAAACCCACTGTGTTACACCCAAAACTCACAGAATTTGAAAGGCAGCAGGCCACTCTACAGTAATCACAACTTACTGTGGATAGCTAAGTATCTCCACATATTTTTGTATGCCCTTAGTTTTCAGGAAATTTTCTTGATGTAAATGTGATTTTAGGGATTAGAGTTGCTTGTTCTGCTTTTGTTCTCCCCTAGTCACCCACTTCTTGTGTCTCCCTATATCCCTTATACTGATAGGAATCACTGTGATTGCCCTGATACTGCATTCTTATGTACTTGGCTTTGCAGAACAATGTGGGTAGCAATAATCCTCTGCTTGGGACAGTGTTTAATTCTTCTCTTTCACAGGTGTCAGATATTCATATCAGCAGATTTCGGGATCCTAAACGAGCTCCTGACTTCGAAAAATTCTGTTCTGAAACAATTGACATAATTCAGCCAGCACTTGTTCTAGCAACAGGTAAGCAATTCAAAAGAGTGAATTTCCTGTTAAGTGTGCTGTCAAAGGAAATTTTAGGATCTCAAGAGAGAACTTTAAAGTGTTAAGGAATCTTAAGCAATAGAAATGAAATTGCAGCTGAAGATAGACTGCTAGAAGCAGAAAATAATAACTTCTCAATACAAGAGAATTTGTGTTTGTTCAATGTCTTGAGTCTGATGGTGAGTTTAGTGTGTTTTATATGTAACAGACACAATTATGCAGGATAGCTGTTGTTTTCCTAATACTTATTGCTACACCTTAGTCCTTGCTAGCAGCTACCTTCCTTCTTGTCCTGCTGGCAGTGAGTCTACCTCTTTTGTATTTGAAGTTACAGAAATGAGCAATGTCTCTGATTGGTCATTAAAAGCCAGTTCTCAGAACAATCTCTCCTCGTTTGTATGAAATTTACTTGTGAACTAATGTAAGATATCATTGCTGGTTTCCATTTGAACATATCATACCAAGACAGGTGAAATAAGCCTTGCCATTTCATTTGATAACTTGCTACTGAAATGGATTCAGTTTTGTCAAGCAAACCAAAAAGACTCTGAGCCATTACTATATGCACAGCTTTAGAATCTTAATGCTAGACCTGGAGTTTTGTTTCCACAGAGAATTACTTCTCTAATGCTTGCATTTTAAGTTGGCATTTATCTTTTAACTAACAATGCAGGGAGGCATTACTATGTGAACAGAAGTGGGAATGGTTCAAACTTTAATTTGAGCTGGAGGGAATAAAGAAGCTCTGAGGTTAAACAAAGCTCTTATGATTGGAATCTTCAGATATAGTGAATGTGTAACAATTCACTTTGCTTTGGAATGGCATTAGTAGAAGTGTTGCAGTGGTGTGGTCGATAGATATCTGATGAGGCTGCTGCATCTACATGAGAAAGAGTTTACCCTTATAGTAACCTCTGGGACCAGATTCAGGAACGTCCAGATTGCACTCAGGAGGCCTGCAGCCACTTGCACTAGGAGGCAGGGTTTGTATGCTTGTCTAGTTGCAGTATTTGTATAAACTGTGTAGGCCTCTAGTTATAATCTCACCTTTGTACCCCTCCAGGTGACCTGACAGATGCTAAGACAAGAGATAAACTGGGGTCTGAGCAGATAGAAGAAGAGTGGAAAACTTACCAGTCAATCCTCAAGAGATCAAGGGTCATGGAAAAAACCAAGTGGATAGACATCAAAGGGAATCATGGTAAGAAGTAATGAAACATCTCTGTCTTTCCTGTGATTGCAGATCACAGAATATATGTTAAAGGTCATTATGAATCAGAAAGGCTTGCCATCCATGTGTCCACTGAGGGAACACTTTGTTTATGGGCACTTACTGAAGTTTTATTAACAGAAAAGCAAGAGTCTTTTGCCTGTCAAGTGGTAGAACATAGCTTCAGATGTTAGTTTCTAGGTCATTAGTTTATATACCACATTATTTAAGGGAGGGACAAACTGCAGCCTTACCTTACTGAAATGGTATCAATTTACTTTTCATGGATTCCCCCCTCCCCAGGTTTAAGTTAAAAAGGTATCACCTGTTCAGCAGGTAAAGAAAATGTGGATTCTTTTGAATAGAAAGGACTCATGGAAGTTTGTGCACATCACAGTTGTTGCCACGTTTTAAGCATTCAAACACAAGCTAGCAATGTTGTAGGCTATATAAACCAGCTGCTACAGGAAGGGCAGAACTAGAAAGCCAAGCACTGGGGAAGAAAAGTGTGTGCTTTGTTACATATACCCATTTCCCTATCAGTCTTCTGTTTTTAGTCTTAATGGAGAGGTGGAACTCGGTTGCAGTGCAAACCTCTCCAGGTTGTTTTTTACATGCTATTCTCTGATGCTATTGTTACTTTATTTTCTGTGAATGAGTTATGTCCTACTTAAAGAGAATGCACCAGTCCACAAAGCTTCTGAAAAGCTCTGTGGTTGAAGTGGAGACACATTTAGCTTTTAGCCACTAAATAACAATTTACATTCCCACAGCAACTTTATCTAGAAAATTCTTGCCACTTTTAGGTGAACTGCATCAAGTATATAATGTCTTCTCTGCACAGTTAGTCTGTTTGTCAGTTACAGATGTTAAAAAAAATAGCTCTTCAGTGCCTGCTGAGATTGCTTCATCTCAATATTACCAAGTAAAATACAGGGGTCAGTGATAAATTTGATCCGAAAGTGCTCTAATTTCCTTTTTCTCTCACTTACAGATTCATTCAACATTCCAGACCTGGACAGCATTCAGAATTATTACAGGTACTTTTATTTACCATACAGATGCAGTTATATGCAAACTCACTAAACAATATTCTGTTTTCAGTTATCACATATATACTTTTTCACTGACTTTTCTATAGTCCGGGATCGTATCTGCTATTCCCTCTGTCCTTTTGCATTGTCAGTTAGTATAGCAGAATAGATTGATGAAATAGAGAATTCTTTGTGAAGACTTTATTGCTTATTATTCCGTGTTTTGTAACTGAATGTGTTAAATATGTTCATGTCTACAAAACATTCTGTGTTGTGTTCAGTTTCCCCAGAACAGTCGTGTGGTATATTTCTGTAAAGGGTGTTCCCAGAGAATGCTTGTTCTACTTAAAATATGTGAAAAAAAAGGAAAGATAAAACTTTTTTCTCTTCTTCAGCTGGCTCCATTGGTTGTACATTATAAAGGTAGCCTGAGTTGTAAATTGTGTTTAACTTCTCAGTTTCTTTTGCCCTTCACATTTGAACACAATATCTTGTCTCATAATTCTGGTGGCGTGTTCAGCTTTGACTCTTTGGAACTGGAGGAGGAATTGGAAATCTAAATTTTGCCTTAATCCAGGCCTTTAAGCTATCCACTTTGCAAAAGGAACACAGATCTAACATCAGATAGTTTGTCGTGCTTCAGTTCCCTGTGGCCCAGCAGGAGCAGACACATTTTCCCACAAATTATGTGGGATAGGATTCTACAGCAGCTACATTTGCAAGAAAACATGGAATTCACATGTGCAGGAAGGGATGAATGAATGGTGCTAACAAGGCTTTTGGATGTGCTAGTGCAGTGGGCATCCCTGTGCCTTTCACCACAGTTGTGGCTCCATGACAATCTGGTATCAGTCTCCCACTGTAGTTTAAGGCTGCAGTTGGAAGTCCTAGTGAGACACATGGGAAGGTGTTGCACTAACAAAATTGCCAGATCACCCCTGAGTTGTTTGGCCTGAAGGAGCCTACTGTTTTAGGAATATGTATGGATCACCTGCTCTAGTCCACACTGAAGATGTATTGATAGCAAAAGGAATTGGAAAGGATTCGGGTAAAATTTCAAAGCAGTTTAGACAACCTAGGAATTTCTGAATGAAACTCTGAGTCAGGGGAAAAGGTCTTTATTTGTCCTCATGGTGGCTTTGCTTCATTCTACTCTGTCATCATAGCAAAATAAACAAACTTCAGTGAGATTTATCATACTTTCTATCTAAGATCGAAGAAGAGCACTAAGAGTCCTCAAAAGCTATTATGCATCACTCAAGGCAGAACTATCATACAGGGATAATTTTGTTAATCTAATACACTAATTGAACAAAAATATTAAGAAATTTTTTAGTCACACTCTGGGAGAGAAAGTGGCAGAGTGAAATGGAGTTGGTTTTTTAATATGTAAAATATAAATAATATAAAAAACCTAAAATTGTAGAAATTGCAGAAATAAAAAGAGAAGCTAGGGAAAGCAGTTATTTAGCACCAGATTCTGTTCATTATGTATTAAAATTAAAGCAGCAGGTTGTATTGAAATACAACAGTATTTTTACGTAAAACTATGGGTTCCTATTTTATGTCCACAGTATTAGCAGAGGATGATTTAATTGTTACACGTATTCTAAGAGGTACTGAAGGTAGAAATTTTAGGATTATGATACTAAGCCTTTCCCATTTTCTTATTGAAGTTCATGAAGGTAACATTAACTTCAAGAAAATAAACACCGTAAGAGGGTTTCCATGGCATTAGAAGTATAGATTTATGTTGGAAACTTGTTTTAATATATTGGCTTTTATTCTATTCAGGTCAACCTTTCAGGCAGTTTTATTGTTTATTCTGATTGTTGGAGCAATAGTGATATGAACTGTTTTCTGAATAGCTGTGTTAAAACTGTACTCACCTGAAATCATGAATATTTTAGCTTCCATATATGGGAAGTTAAGAAACCCCAAACACACAAAAAAACCCCAGTCCAAAAACCCAAAAGAAAAATAAAAAAATGCCCCTCAAATGAACCAAATAAATTTTAGTTAATCTTAGATTTACTCACAATCATTTTAGTTTCAGAATTTAATTCTTAATAAAGCAATTTAGTAGGTACTATTACTATGAGAATGTTATCTGTCTTTGCCAGTAGAAGAGATATGCAATTCCCATCTAGCATAAAGTAGCAAAAGCAGTTCAATTTTTTAAGTTAGAAAAACTGAAATTATCTGTTGCCAATGGAAAGAGAGAAAGCAACTTATATATTCATTATAACGTGTTTATTGTAGCCAATGTTAGAATAAAAGCACGGGGAAAAAGAGATGGAATCAGTTGACATGTCTTTTAAGTCCTTCCTTGTTTACAGTTCCTTCTTAGAGTATTTGAAGATTAAGTTTCAAGAGTTCAATTAACCAGTTAAAGTTCAAAAGAATAGCAACTGGTTTTGTGCTCTGCTTTTACTCTTTGAATGGAGAACTCTGATGGTATTCCACAGGAGAACTGATAATGACATTACCAGGAGAACTGGTAAGATTTGCCATATCAAGAAACAAAAAGAAATGCTGCCTTCTTTACTATTTATAGGATGTAATGTAGTTTCTCTGTTATTGGTCTTTTGGAAAATAACTGAAAAGGTTCAACATTTCTTTGCTTCAGTATGATATTCCATTAGCCAAGAGCTGATCATTCTGCATCAGAGTAAACTAAGAGTTCTCTAACAAAATAATGTAAACAAGACTTGATGTCCCTGATATTTCTAGGTAAGCAAGAAAAAACTCTTTTGGATAACACAAAAAGCACAAGACTTGTTTTGGTTTTGCTTTGTAGTTCTCTTTTAATTGAGTTGTATAAGATCCTGCTGTCCCGTCATCTCACCTATTTGTTTTACACTGCTGGCCTATCCTTTATCCTTAAAAAAGTACTGTGTTGCTCAGGGAAAGCATATTTATACTAACATTTTTTTAAATGTTTGTGTGCTAACCTGCTGTTGTCTTAACACGTAACCCATGTAATGCATCTTCTTTGAAGTACAGACTTTTCAATGCCATTGACTTTTAAGAAGAGACGACTGCAGTAACAAGACAGAGCTAGATCTCATGCCAGAAATCTAACATTTATACCATGCAGGTCATTTTTGTCATTGCTACAAGCTTTCTTAACAGCAATATTTCCATTTTATTCTTTTAGGAAATACTCTGCCTGGCGTAAAGATGGCTCTTTCCATTACATCCACACTACCTCTTTTGGGAACTATTCATTCATATGCGTGGATGCCACACTCAGCCCAGGCCCTAAGAGACCCTATAATTTCTTTGGGATTTTAAACATGGTATTGTATGAGTCTTGGCATTCCATTTTGCTGGCTGTTTTACTTCTTTAGTGGTATGTTTGGAGTCTTTAGTTGTTTCTACATAGAAGAATGGTTTGAAAAACTGATGTTTATCTAAGAGTGTTTATGTTTTTAAGTTGTTATGCATGTGGGACATTTATTTAGAAAAATGGATTTGTCATTAAATATGTAGAGTATTTTCTTAAGAAATAATTCGGTACAAAAATGTCAAATTATACATTTTGAGGACACAGTCAGTAATTTCCTAGTATTTAGCTAGACTTCAGTGATAATTTCCTTATATACTGTAAAATTAAAAAAAAACCCATAAACCCCAAACTTAGTCATTTCATTCCTTTTTGCCTTTTTAGATGCTTTTTTCAGTAATATTACATAGGAGAGAGTTGCGCTTATCAATGGAATATGAAAGATACAAAGAACTGTGTCATTTATGAAAGTGAGATCTGACCTTCTGAGACCATCAAAATTACATTGTGTTGTTTTGAAAGAGTAACATTAATCCCAGTGTTTAAATCACGTCATTTAGTCAACATTTTGCTTCCCTTTGATTTTTTTTCTCTGTAGTCTGCTGATATGATACTGTTTTTGAGATTCTCTTCTGAAGTGTTGGCAGAGAGTTACTGTGTTCCAGTAAACAGATGTCCTATATTACCTGTTTGCCCAATGAAAAGTATAACATTCCTCTAATCTTGTCTAAAAGAGGCTTGGCATTTAATTGTTTGTAAAGCATCTGATGGTGCTTAGATGAAAAATGATGCAGGAGTGCCAAGTACTGTTCTCATGTTTTACTGTGATCTGTATTAGGTGCATATCAGGTGATTTGCAGATAACTCCATTTCTTAGCTCCTCAACAGTTTGAGTCTAGAGCTCCTGTCCTTGGCTGCAGTAAGTTGAACATTTGCTTGCTAATTACCCAGCAGCAGGAATTTTATTCTAGAAACTAGAATTTTTTTTTTTCTGATTTTTGCACAAAACTGCAAGTAAAGGTAGATACCTGAAATTTTAAAAATTTAACATCTGTCAGGAAATACAATTTCATTTAGTAAGACCATGACATTAAACCAGAATGGTTTAATACTGAATCCATTCTTTTTTATTATACCTTTACTTCTGTTACCTTTAAACATGCCCTTCAGCATTTTTTCAGGTAGGAGAAAAAAGAATTTGTTGGTGGTTCTCTCAGTTACCCTAAAGGACAATCTGCAAAATGGTGAAAGAGGGGATTTGTATTCTTTTCTGGTTTTAGTTTTCCTGCCTCCTCTGTTAGATTTTGAGACTTTGCTGGTATTGGGAGGCTCTCTGGACAGTAAGTGGTTGATTTAATATTGAAAGTGAAACAAGTAAGGGAGAGAAATTTTACTGCCCATGTGAAGCGTTATTTTTGCTTAACTTTAGCAGCAATGGCTGAGTAATATTTTTAAGATGCAACATCAGAGTTCATTGAGTTAAATGACTGCAGCATGTGGCATTGTGTCATACTTCTAAAAGGCCATCTAGCAACTCACGAAATAGTAGAGATGATAATTGTAAGGTAAAGATGTTTGTAAAATGAACTCTTTGGCTGTATAAGTAAGCAGTAGAAAGTATAGAAATATCATTAATTGGCATCTTTCTTTACATTTCATTTTTCCTGTATTAGATTGCCAAGAAGACATTGAGCGTCTGGTTTTCATTTTCTTTTTCCAACATCAGATTTTAGAGTTATGCCTAGTAGTATAGCTGTTCACACAGGTCCCTGGAGCAACTCAACCGAGAGTATTGTCTGGAAGGAAGAAAAAAGATATGAATTTCAATCTTCATTAGTTTCTGTCTGCTTTCTGTTTGCTTTTCTTTCACAATACCCTGAATGTTAAAAAGATTTGTTTGGTTGTCTTTCAAACACTTCTCCATTTCAGAATCAAATGGCGGAGCTGTCTTTGATGGCAACAGAAAGTCTGCACAGCAACCATACTATCTGGTTTGGTCACTATCCTACCTCAACAATCATCTCCCCAGCCCCAGGAATACGAACATTAATGAGGTAAAGTCTTTTTATCCTATATATTTTCAGTCTGAAGTACATTTCTTTACTCTCTTCACATGCTTCTCTCCCTTTTCAGGTTTTCTGCAGTGATATTTCCTTCTCACCCAAATAATCACAATTCTTTTGTTAGTTCTGCCACAGCCTATTTATGTGGACATCTCCATACAATGGGTGGGCTCATGCCAGTCTTGCACAGTCAGCACCGTGGTGGCACTCTGGAACTCGAACTGGGAGACTGGATGGATAACAGGAGGTAAGTAGAGGCTGTGTGAGCAAATTATTGTATGAAACCCACCTGGCTATACTGTGATTCCCTCTTAGGCCATTTGGTGAATTTGAAAGAAGCATGAGATCAGCCTGACAGGTTATTAGTATAAATGCTTTTGAAAAATATCTCAGTGTGTAAATTGGGGATTTTTCCCCATACCCCACAGTGTGTTAATAAATTAAAGAATTTTTCATTAATTCTTAATATTTAGAAGTTAAAAAGGAGACATCAAATGTCCATTTAGTATGTATTTAGTATTCAAATGTAGATGAATAAATTATAATAAAATTCAGCATCACTACTTCAAAATACCCATGCTCTGCACTAGCTGTTAGAATTCTAGATGCAAAATAGTCTACCTGAGAAGTGTTACCTTAGCAGCATATAAAAATACGTCTGATGCTGCATGGAGTGTGTAAAGTAGTATATTAGCTTTTATTCTGCAGTAATCCAAAGAAAGGTACTTGTATGTGTACAGAAAAAGGGCACACTGGGGTCTTGGTCCATAACTAGAGTACCTGCACAGACATTGTAGTAATGTACATTATATTTGAGTTCTTTAATGTAATGTTTATCAATCTGATTCCTGTGGAAAATTCCATCAATCTTGACATTTGGAATTTTGAGTACAGCTTCTGTGATGTATAATAAATAACCTAATCAGAGGTAACCAGCTGTACAGTTACTACAGCAGAGTTGGTTAATATAGAATCAACTCTACAGAAGAGAATAAATGGAAAATAAACCAAGGAAGTTCTCTTTAGGAACTTGAGAAGCACAGGAATCAGCTGTGCACGCAGTAGTTTGTATTAATAAATTATTTTCTCTTTCACTGTAGGTACCGGATCCTTGCGTTCGATCATGACCTCCTTAGTTTCGCAGATCTTAACTTTGAAGAATGGCCTGCAGTTCTTATCACCAATCCCAAGTCCTTCCTTTACAGCAGTTCTGCTCATGAGCCCTTAGTCAAAATTCTTTATTCCACTCATATCAGGTACCCTGTAATCTCTTGATTTAACAATATTTGACTATATGTATATGCACAAAGCTTTTTTTTTTTTAGATTGTGTGTCCATTGTTTTCAGAATTCACTTTTCTCTAGAAGATTGTTCCTGGGAGGTCTCTTTGTATCACATATGGGACAAAAAGAGATTGTGTAGTAGTAATTCATGTTTATTTATGCAGTTATTTCCCCTCAAGTCAATTGAACTTTTTTATGTGACTAAAGCTGATAGAGTTAGATTACTATGTAATCTATGTGATTTGTATCGTGTTGATGTTGTCTCTGCTGATTTCAGGATTTTGTCTGTTTTTTCTAAGTGTTTTCTTTATTCACTTCAGACTTCTTAGCCTCTTGTGTTGTTAGTTTTACATCCCTTATATATTAAAACATCAAAAGCCTCTGCTAATTTTCATATTGTTTTTAAATCTATCTTTCCATTTCTACCTTTTCTTTTTAATATTTTCATTTATATGTCAAATGTCTAGGCCCTTTTTGACATTCTGTCGTTGCTGTCAGACCAATATGTTGAAATATTACATACACAGAACTACAATCAAAAGAAGCTTGTAGTACTTTTCATTTAGGAAGCAGTGTCCCATAAGTGTCTGTACTTTCCAGCTTGCTATTCAGAACCCCATCTGAACATTTTTATGGTTATATTAAATATATGAACTAGTAGAATAGCTCACCATAACAATGAGACTCCTTCATTTGATTGAAACTGGAATGCCTTTTGTATTGCCAGAAATGAAAGAAATTGTATGTGTAATATTTCGAGTATACATTGGTATCACTGATTCTCTGAATATAAGCACTGCCAAGTGATAATACATTTGTTGGCATCTGAGATGTATAATATCAGTCTTGTGTTCCACTCCATTTCTCATAAATGCAGTTAGAAAGACTGAGATCGTGTTGTCTGACTAGCAAAAAGACCAAAAAAAAAAAAGATAAAGGGAAAAAACCCACATCCAACAACAAAGGACTTTAGAGAGATTGGCAGTTTTTAATGAAGCCATCTAAACGTGTTTGACTATGTGTGTACGTGTGCAAGAAGATGCATCCCACTTGTGTTAGCAGATGTTTTGACAGCCAGGGTTCTAAGATTATTTCTGCCAGGACCTTACAATCTCTGCCACTTTTTTGTCTGTTCCACAGCCATTTTTCTACCCTGTTCTTTTGTGTAGTATCATACAGAACTACATTTTTTTAACTGTCAGAAAGAGCCACTACCATCATTACCCTACAGATATTTCACTGGTTTAATTAGTAAATCTTTTGAATTTTTTAATACAAGGTAGAATAATCTTTAGGGACTTCCTTTCTTAAGGAAGCAATGAGAAGTCTGCAAGTCCTGTAACTAAGCTGTTTATTTTGCTCTTCTTTCATTCCTTAGAATTCTGGCATTCTCTCCTTCTGTCATTGTCTCTGTCAAAGTCTATATAGATGGAGTTCACTTGGGGAATGCACATCAAGTATCTGGTCCTCTCTTTGTGCTGAAGTGGAGCCCACAAAACTACAGTGAAGGCTTCCATCACATAGATGTGACCGTCCAGGTAAGGTTAGCATTCTTTGTATTAAATTCTTTTGTTGTTTTTATGGCTTCTCCATCACATAACTAGTAATAAAATACATAAAAACAGAGACTTCCTTTCATATTTGTCTGATTACAAAACCCAAAGGTCACTGATTACTGAGCACTAAAATATAAAGCAGCTGGACAAAAGAAAGATTCCATATTTTTCGTGAGAAATATAATAAGACATGACAGGAAGAGCAAGCTTTAATTAAAGTTGGTCAGAGATGTCAAAAATACAAGAGAGGGTTCTTGAGATACATAAACAACAAGCAGAAACGGAAGGAAAATACAGGCTCACAGAGCAGAGGTAGATTAGTCACCAACAATGCAGCAGAGGTTCTCAACACTTTCTTCACCTCTGTCTTTACCAGCAGTCTTGGGCCTCAGGCCTTGGGAACAAGGATCCAGGTTGATGCAAACACCGACTCGCTGCCGGTGAAGGAAGAGTTGATGTGTGAACTATTACAGGAGCTTTACCCTATAAATCAATGGGCTCTGACAGTTTCCACCTGAGAGCATTGAGACCTGTTTGTCATTGTTGTGAAGCTGCTCTACATAGTCTGGGAGAAGTTTTAGAGATCAGGGGACATCCCAGAAGACATGAAGAAGACTAATGTCACTCCCATTTGTAGGAAGGGCTTAAAAGATGATCCGGGAAATTATAGGCCCATCAGTCTTACATCAGACCCTGGGAAAATTATGGAACAAATCCTTGTGGGAAGCTATCACAAGTCAGCTGAAGTGCATGACTGGGAAAAGCCAACACTGGTTCACTAAGGGCAAATTGTGTTCCAGCCAGAACATTATGAAGTTCAACAACAACAACTGTAAGGACTTGCATCTGGGAAAACGTAATCCAGGCATGCAGCACAGGCTGGGATCTATCTATCTGGGATCCAGCTCTGTGGAAAAGGACCTGGCAGTCCTGGTGGGCAACAAGCTCAGGAGTGAACAGTGTGCTGGTGCAGCCAGGTGGATGATGCTGGGATGCATGGATGAAGGCATCACCAGCAGAGATAAAGAAGTCATTATCCCACTCAGTACTGAGTGCTGCTCAGGCCACACCTGGAACAATGTTCTGTTTTGGTCTCTGCTATGACAGGCTGGAGAGGGTCCAGAGAAGGGCCAGAAAGATGAGGTAAAGGCTGAGGGAGTTGGCTTTGTTCAGCCTTGAGAAAAGAAGGCTTGGGGAAGACCTTATCACCGTGTTCAGTATTTAAAGGGTGGTTACGAAGAAGAGAGGCTCTTTTTACAAGGAGTCACTTAGAAAAGGTGAGAGGTAATGGGTACCAGTTAATCCTGGGGATATTCTGATTAGACACAAGAGAAAAATTTTTCAGAATGAAAACAATCAGCCATTGGAAGTACCTCCCCAGGGAAATGATAGATTCTTCAACACTAGGCACTTTTCAAGATTCGTCTGGACAGTGGGCTATCTTGTCTATACCATGCTTTTGTCAAGAAAGGTTGGACCAGATGATCATTGAGGTCCCTTACAACCTGGTATTCTATGATTCAATTAGTTGATCAAAAATAATTTTTTAGTAACAGGCAACAATTAACTTTTAAGGTTGTCTTGGGGAAAAAGAAAATAATTTGGCCTGATCAAAGGGAACATGAAGTAGCATCACGTTAGCTCAGAAAGCAAAGGAGCTGGATCTGGAAGATTAGAATGCTATCTTTGATTATCTGTTTGAAGTTCTTTTTATGTTTTCTTACAGGCTGACAGTGAAAACAGTTTCTGTTTTGCAGATATAAAACTTAACTGATATTAGATAACTGCGTGCAAAAAAACTTTTTAAGTGAATGGTTCTGTTCTTAGTACCATATTTTATTTTTGAACCTTCAAGTGGTCTTTGAAGAAGACTTCACTGTTTTAACATTCTGCACATTTGCACAATAATGATGGGAAGGAAGGCTTTGTCCTGCTTGATGGAGCCAAGCTAGGCATTTGTTATGGTTTGATCTCCAGCTAAATGCCGAGAGCTCACACACAGATCCAGAATTTCTCAGGAAAGGGAAAAAAACTTCGACCTTTGTGATAAGGATTACAAGCAACTGTTTATTAACTATTTCACAAGCAAAACAGGCTCTAACTTAGAATATTAACTACTACTACTACTACTAAAATCAGAACTTAAGAGTTTAAGAGTGGGAAGTTTGACAGTTGTTACAGACACCTTTCTTCCCCCACCCCTCCCTTTTAAGATCCTTCACCTTCCCCCAGCAGCTCGGGAAGGCAGGTGTGTGTGTGGGGGGGGGGGGTTACAGTCAGAGGTTNTTGCTGGGGCCCTATTCCAGTGTTTAAGGCATCTTCTCTTTCTCCTCTCTCCAACCTTGGTGTTAATCAAACTTCTCCCTCTCCTCTCTCTTAAGTGGCCATGATGTTCTGCCCAGCGTTTTTTTTTCTCTTATCCTTCTTAAATATGTTATCACAGAAGTGTTGTCGGCTGACCTTGGGCTAACTTAGAGCAGAGAGAATTCCAGCAGCTTCTTAAAGAAGCCTCTCTCCTAGCCCCCCCAGCTAATAAAAAACTCTGGCTACTTAAAACCACAACAGCATTATTTGTGACAGGACAAAAGCAATACTGCTTTTTTTTTCCCCAACAGACTTTCTGTACTTCCCAGTGTTTTACCTTTTGCCTCATTAACAAGTTCTGTGATGCTTTACTTCAGAAGGTGGTTTATTTTGTTTTTTGTAATTATGATGAAAACATGCACAAAACTGAGTAGCATTTGAAGAAGGTTACACAGGCCTGTATAGTAGCAGTTTGCTTGCAAATACATCCTTGTTATCAGAATGGGATTTAAAAAAAATTACTTTATCTCCAGTCATAAATCACTCTTACATTTAGTAACTGAATAGTTTTGGGAAAGTGAGGAGGATGAAGTTGTACCTGAAGAAAATATGAAGACTCAATTGCTGTACATTGTTTCTGGGATTGTCCAAATAATATTTCAGCTATAATCACACTAAACATACTGAATCCTTATTTATAAATAAACCATTTCTTAGGTAATGGAAGATGTGATGTTGTGTTTGGTTTGTGTGGCAAAGTATTGATAGCAGGGGGCTATAGGGGTGGCTTCTGTGAGAAGCTGCTGGAAGCCTCCCCCATGTCTCATGGAGCCAAAGCAACCAGCTCCAGGCCAGACCCACTGCTGGCCAAGGCTGAGCCAATCGGCACTGGTGGGAGTACCTCTGGGATAAGGAATTTGAGATGGGGGGAAAGTCACTGCGCAGGAGCAATGGTGGACAGAGAAGAGAGGAGTGGGAATATGTGAGGGAAACAGCTCTGCAGTCACCAAGGACAGTGAACAAGGAGGGGGGGAGGATGCGCTTGAGGCACCAGAGAAGAGATTCCCCTGCAGCCTGTAGTGAAGACCATGGTGAGACATGCAGCCCATGGATGTCCATGATGGAGCAAATATCCACCTGCAGCCACTGGACGATCCCACACTGGGGCAGGTGATGCCTGAAGGAGTCTGTGACACTCTGGGAACACTGCCCTGAGACAGGCTCCTGGCAGGACCTGTGGAGAGAGGAGCCCACACTAGGCCAGGTTTGCTGGCAGGAATTGAGACCTGTGGGGTCTCCTGTGCTGGAGTAGTCTGTTCCTGAAGGACTGCAGCCTGTGGAAGGGCCCCATGCTGGACGAGATTGTGAAAAACTGCAGCCCATGGGAAGGACTCAGGTTGGAGGAGTTTGTAAAGGGCTGTTTCCTGTGGGAGGCACTCCATGCTGGAGCAGAGGAAGAGTGTGAGGAGGAAGGAGCAGCAGAAACATGATATACTGACTGCAGCCCCATTTCTCATCCCTTTGTGCTGGTGGGGGAAGTAGGTACAGAATTTGGGAGTGAAGTTAAACCTGCAAAAAAGGGAGGGGTGGGAGGAAGGTGTTTTTAGGATTTGAGTTTTTCTTGTTATTCTACTCTGATTGGTAATGAATTAAGCTAATTTCTGCAATTTGAGTCTGTTTTGCCCATGATGGCAAATGCTGAGTGATCTCTCCCCGTCTTGATCTCAACCCATGAGCCTTTCATTAAGTTTTCTCTCCCTTGACCAGCTGAGGAGGGGTGGTTATGGAGTAGCTTTGGTGGGCAACTGGCATCCAGCCAGGGTCAACCCACCACAAATGTCAGAGTTACACATGCAGAAATATCAAACTGTTGAATAAATGAAGCACTGTTGTTGTTTATCAATACCAGTGTGTGGTAAATACGCCAGAAACAATGAAGCTTCAAAATATTTTAGTATGGCTATTACCTAGAATTGAACTTTCAGAAAACAACTGGTTGTGGGGCCAGTGAACAGTCACTGTCTTCCACAAGTTGCTGAATCTCATGACAGGTTCTCTTTCATGTGTAATGCTTTCAGATTATGATCTTGTAATCGCCAGTTTACTTGAAACTGCAAAATTGACAGTAAGTAATGCTTTGTCGGTAGAAATATTTAATACAGCAATATGCCAGACATGCATGCATTGACTGGATCTTTCTAGAAAAGCTGCATTGATAATTAGGAACTTCAACTAACTATTTTGTTTACTACTAGTATCTAATTGTTCTCTTATATCAATCTAGGATGCTTCTGGAAGAATTGGCACGCGGGGCCATATATTTGCTATGGAAGAAAACCTCTCTCTTAAATTTGACTTTTGGCCATCTGTTATTCTTCTCACTGACCACTATGTTCTAGTAAGTACTTTCAGCAAAAGAGCTGCCATTCTTTGTTGGTTTCTCAGAGCTCTAGTAGGCATTTTCCTAATTCCTGGTAGAGTCAAATGCAGTTTACTTTTTCCAGATATGACCCCATTGGACTTCCAATTTTAAGTTTCTCAAGTAGAATGCTTCAACCACAGATGTGCAGCAATGGTTCATGCAAACAGTTGACCTCCTGGATTTAATCACAGTCATCCATTTTTGGGCATAGGTGTACACACATTTTGTGCAAGCAAGAAATTGAAAAGGAGCTACTAGACAGGGTAGAAAAAGGAAACATTAAATAAAAAAAATTTGACTGTGACCAGTTGCAGTTGTGTTCTGGCAAGAATGCTGGAAATATTCTCTGCATCAGCTGCTGTCATTATAGCTGTCATCATAGCTAGCTCCAGCAAAGAGGAGGGCAAAATTCCCATTGACTTCAGTAAGTTCCAGATCATATCCCCATATGTTACAGCTCAGTTCATGCAAAGAAGTCATGTCATAATAGTTTAGGTGCACTTTTAGAACACGGTAAGCAAGTCCACATGACTGTAATGGCATTATAATGGGCTCAAAGTTATATTAGTTCTATTAATCAGTAACCGATATTCTACACAATCTCTTGAACTGCAGTTCTCTTCAGTACAGCACTCAAATAATGTTTTGCCTAAGAAGTGTATTTGCACTTTCCAATGGATGTGTTTTACAAACACCTTTTTTTTAAAGATACAACTTTAACACTTTCAGCCATTCAACTGAATTTGACTGAAAATTAGACAAATTCAGTAACTTAGAAACTCTTAAGTTTCTTTTTACTCTTCAATGACACCATGAAGCTTCGAATAAGTGTTTCAGGTAGAAATCTTTGTACCTTTCTATCAATGACCATAAGGAATGTTCCAAGGCTGCTACTACTCCAGAGCTGGCTTAGAGTCAAAACTGTCTTTTCAGGCTCGTGTGCTCTTTGGACTGATTGTGCTGATTCAGATCACCTTGCTCATGATTTTCAGATACCTCCAAAAGCCAGCACTCAAAGGTATGAACTAATGTTTGTGGGTTTTAGAGAATCTGCTTTCCCCTAAACTTTTTACTGTTTATCTGTGTGCTAACAATAGACAAGTAATTGTGCTGTTAATCACCAAGTACATTTTGTATCTACTACAGTGGAGTTCCATGCATTTCTCACAAGCTGCTGTTTTGGTCTTAAAGGTACCTGGGAAACCTCCAGCATACCAAATAAAGTAAATTAATAACTTGAGCAGGTATCTTTGTTTAAACAAAAATTCAATTGATTGAAGTCTTAAGGTTTCATTTTAATTTTCTCACTGAAGAATTCAATGCATAGGAAAAGGAATGTTTTATTTTTTATTAATTCTGTATGTGTGCTTGTTTCACTACAGTTGTCACCTGAGTAAACAAACAGATTGCCTTCTGCAAAGATAATTTTGTTGATTTTTGCAAAGAACATGGACAGGATTGGGTCTTTCTTATTATATTAAGGCCAGTTCTGTCAAAACTTGATTTTTTTTGTGATAAATCTCGTAAATGAAAATTACTGCTGTTAAGGTGGTGTGTTTATCCTTTAAAAAATTGAGCCACACCTTAACTAATATTTTTCTGGAAGCCACCTCCCTTCCTATTCATGTCAGTGTCTGTCCCTTCCTTTATACTCCTAATCACGTAGCATCCTGAGATAACTACAGCAACTGCTTACATAGAAAAAGAACAGATTTTCAGTTGCCTTTATGGAAGTCAACAGCTAAAAATTAAAAGAGCTGACTCTGTGGTCAGGTCCCTGTGGACCATGACAAATGTTTTACAAATTAGTGAACAAGTTTGTTAGAGCTGTTGATTTCCAAAGGTCAAGCTTGCCCTCTGGGAGTTAATTCTTTGTGAGAAGAGCAGCCACATTACAGATGGAACTCCACAAGCTAACTTCTATAGGAAGGCTCTTTTGATCTCAATCTATTAATTATTTGCTTCAATTATAAAGTTAATACTGCTTTTTTCTGCTAACACCACACATGTGTCAGAATACTGTCATTTTGATGCCTGGCCCTTATTTCATGAGTTGCTATCAGATCTCACTAAGTAGATGTAATAAAAAAAAGTCAAGTTAATGCTGGCTTGTCTTTCTGGGTTTGCACGGTTACTGTTCTGATTCTCTTACTTTTCATTCAGTATGTACTTTCTCCATGTTTTTCATTTTAGCTGACTTGATTTTTTGAGTATAGAATGGTGGTTCCATTTTATTTACATACAGTAAGTGTAGTCATTTAGAATGGCAGCTTACTCAGCTATTTTTAAATATAGATTGATGTATCTATCAGTTCTTTACTTTCAGTTATCACAGTAAAGCATTCCTTTGCATTTGTTCTGTAGACATACCAAATATTACTATATTTCTTATTTAATAGAATGAGTAAATAATGTGCATATTTGTTTCAGAAAGACCAGTATTTTATATATATACACAAAGGTGGGGTTGCTGTTTGAATTAAATATATTTTTCTTAAATGTTGTCTCTGTTTAGAAAAGCCAGGATTACTTACTCTGACTTCGTATTCTCTTCATGTCTTCAGTAAAACAAATACCTTCTATTATTCAATTCTGGTTCTGAATTTATACACCATTCTGGGTAAGTAGCATAGAGTAATGGAGGACATAAATTAGTATTTGTAAATTACACATCAGATCCTGATGAAAATTAAGACTTGTAACATTTTGGAGAATGGGGAAAATCTAATAAAAGTTACAAAACCTATGTGGAACCTGATGAGTTTATATTCAAAGAGACTAAAGATCTGCTTATAAGAGCGTAACTTGGAACCCTTGAATTAATTAAACACTTAAATTGCTGTACCTTGGTGTAAAATGAGTATACGGAAGGTACCTATCACATGAAATGTCACTAAGGCTTCTGATGCTCACAGTTTTAGCTTATTCTGCTCTGATACTACGTTACTAAAATAGCTACTTTCTTGGCAGTCAGTGTAGTATGCAAAACATACAACAACCTGCCCGTCTTTACTTCTGCTGAGCCAACCTGGGATTGTTAGTGGCCACGTTTTTCATATGTCTTACTGTAATTCTGTGAAAAAGCTAACATTTGAAAGGATTTACCTTTTCACCTCTCTCATAAGGAAAATGTTATATGTGGTATTAAATTGTCACAGAGATGAACCTGACTTAGAAATATTTTTGTTGCATGCCACAACTCACTGGTATACCATGATACTTTCACATCTGGGATCATTTTGCAGTTTGTTGAACCAATAAAGAAGTCATTTTCCCCAGTAAGCCTCTTTTTGCTCAGGAGTACAAAGGGCCACGTGGAAAAGGGCCATGTCTATATTGTGTTTCCTGATGGTGCTGTATGTTTTGTTGCCTCTCTTGCAGGACCGTGGTTTGTAGGTGAACTGATAGATGGCCAGTGGGGAGCCTGTTTTTCTTTTGGGGTGTTCGTTGGTGGTTCCTTCTTACAGGGCAGTATGACATTTGTGGTTGGGATTTTACAGGTATGTATTACAAAAATTAAAGGTAAAAAACTGCTTTTTGTTTTTTTTGGTTTTTTGCTGGGATTTTTTAAAATGTTTTTTAGTAATTTTATAAACAAAGGAGTTTTGGAGGGATAGAGGAGGTTAATGGCCATGCCTACAACAGGTCTTTCTTATCTTTCTGCAGACTTAAAGGGCAGAAAGGAAGCAGGTTGTGCATTTTTTTTCTTCTCTTTTCCCCTATTTGATGTTGCTTTGGACTCTCTGGATGTCTAGATTAGGGACCATCTCTCTAGATTTATGGCTCTAAATTTTCTGGGTTTGTCCTTGGCTCATGCACATGTTGCAGTGATTAAGGAAAAGACACTGAGTGGCCAAGGCAGCCCTTGCGCCCTGAATTACCCTTCAGATCAGTAGGTGTCACTCTCCAAGCACACATGAGTACAGTTTACCCAGCAGTGGTTTCTCCAGCTGCCATTCATCTGAAAGAGAGTGTGTAGTTGAACTCCTTGGCATTTAAGCCAGACTAAGCCAGTGTTGCCTCCTCCTTCATGGTCCTTCCCTTACACCAGTGCTAGCACTTGTCTGACGCCACAGTCAGCTGGGTCAGAGGGTTGAACTGACATAAGGACCTTCTGTTTTTATCGTACAAGTTTCTTGCCGGGTCTGTCTCCCCAAATTAACTCCAAGAAAGGTCAGATGCATGTCAGTGCCTTTTACTGCAAGGATGTGGGCAAGAATGCTTGGCATGAGACAGAGGCAAAGGTAGGCGCAGCTCTATCAGCTGCAGAGTCCTGGAAGTGCAGCCTGAGATTCCACCCCTGCAAACGGTGTTCAGCCCTTAGAATGGACAGTTTTATGTGCTTGTATCTTTCTATGCCCTCTTTCTATAGGTTACCCAGAACACTTGGCTTGCTCATTGTCGTATTTTTCTCTGCTCTTCTTTTCAGATGTTGTTTTTCAACCTGCCCTTAATGGCCTATCTGTGCTGGTGCCTGTTGCTGCGATGCCAGGGTCACAGCTTCCGCTCCCACATCCGCCACGTCCGACGCCTCATGGCTGTGCTTGTTCACCTGGCAATGGCACTGCTCCTGGCTTGGCAGGTCTATTCCTGCTACTTCCTGCAGCGAACCTATGGCACCTTGGCTTTCTTCCTCTCCCCAATGAGAACATGGCTGGTGGCGCTGACTTCAGCTCTCATTTATAAAACCTGGACACTGAAATCGTCTGAGCTCAGAACTTACATATTAGAAATCAAAAACTGTCAGAGCTTCTGAAGTACAATACAAGTGCTCCAAGTTCTTTGTCTTAAAAACTCAAGTCCAACCTATCATTTTGTGATGCTGGAATTCCATATAGCCAAGCATTAGGTGGTAAGACCTGAAGCTGCACTTGCATTGCTACAGAACTGTATTAATGTACAACAGTACGTTATACATACTTTTCTTACATTCTGCCATATACTGTATAATACATGTTACATAATGCAGTTATACATTAATACATTATCCATTAATAATAACAATAATATCTTTAATGAGTTTTGGTGATACAGAAGATAGGTATGTCTGCATAGCTCACAAATGGAAATGTTTGTCTATTACTACTGTGAATGGAAAAATAGTTTAGATTCATTAAATTCTTGATTTTTATAATGCTGGGAAAAAGAAGCATGGATCTTGATAGTGATTTTCAGGATTTTTGCTTAACTTCAATTTTTATTTCAAGATTTACATATATTTTTACAAGTCTACACCAGATGTCTTTATGAAGTAATAGTATTTGCAAAGGTGCTGTGGTGGCCTTCACAGTAAGAGTCCTATGCTTATGCACTTTTTTGGTTCATAATGCTATATACAAACAGGCTGTTAGGTGTGCATATGTGTATTTGTGGTCATATTTACCTGAGCTATGGCCTATTGCTCTTGTCCTGGGAGTGCTGGCTAATTAACAACCTTGCTATCTGGAAGGAAGGAGTTGTTTTACACTACTGAGGTTGCCAATTCTCCCACACTTGACCAGTGTAAAGTCAGTGTTGCTGGGATTCTCAGCTGTTGTCAGAGTTCAGCTTCAAAGCAAAGAATGGAGACAATGTCCTCAGGATGAGAGAACCTGAAGGGTTAAATGTACTCTGATGCCTATAATGTCTGTAACTGAGTGGGTCAGGTCTGTGTTTCTAGGACTCAGTCAAATGCACTAAAGAGTGACCTAAGACAACTCATTTTTTTGTTTTCAGTTTTTTATAAGTCCAGAAATGATAGCACACTTAGTTACATTTATGAAAAATGCAGTGATCCAGAGCCAAGAGAGGTGCCTTGATCCGTAAAGGAAAACACTGGGTGCTTCACAAAAGACTGCTGAGAGTGGAACATTTAAAATACTTTTGGTAATTTTACAGTAACTTATTTATGGCTCCACAAGAAAAAAGCAGGGTAATTTTTTTATAGCCTTTGAAAAAAACCCAGCAGTGACTGTAGTAGAACATACAGGAAAATAAATTGAATTGAAAGAAAATATTAACTACAACACACACTTTTTTTCTAATGGTGCCAGTTTTCTTACTCTTTAATTCATGTTCTTCAATTATTTATGATAGAGTAGGAAAAAGAGAGTAAGAGCTTTCATTTGCACAAGTTTAAGCTACTGTTAAGACAATACAGAATGTCATTTGTTGCCATGTAAGTTTGTTTTGCAAAGCTGTTAGAAAAAGAGACAGGGCACAAAAACTATTTGTGAGAAATGCTACTGAAAAATTAATAATAAAATTACACTTGACAATTACTTTTATGTGATCAGGGAGCATAAGAAGTGGCAATAAAGTATGTTGTATTTCTACCCTGTGACAAGACTGTTCTAAAATGAGACTTTTTGTTGTGATTTTAGTGGTTGAATTGCAACATAAACAAATCTCAATGTAATCGTGTATCTGTGGACTTAAGGATTTGACAAACTATCTTTTGGCTCAGTGGGCTGTGTTTGGTAGATGGAGGGAATTCTGTTAAAAATCTCTCAATGCTATTCTTAGTGTGGTGAGCAAAGGTGTTTTGTTTGTAGATGCATTATCCCTGGCTCTGACAACCCAAATAAGAATCACATGCTCCTAACATGGTCAATATATGAATTCTCACATACATATGTGAGAATAATGGAATAAATTTGGAGAGAAAGGGACTGTCCTAGTGAAGAGCACACTCTAGAAGCTTAGAACTGTACCCTGCATAGGAAGCATCTCTGACCTCATGCTCTAGACACACAGCTATTGCAGCTTTTTTGTTGCCTAAAAGACAAGTAGAACTTACTTTGTTTCACGTTAATTTGGTTTTTCTCCTTCTTAAACCGTTTTCCAATATTATAAAACTTTAGTAGGAAAATCCTAACTTTCTTACTTGATCTGTGCTCTTTAACACAGGAAGATTTTATTTACCAATGCTGCCTTTGAAGTTTCTTAACTCTTTATATCTCAGTTCTTAGAGGCTAACCTCTAGTCTGTGCTTCTAATTTAGCAGTTCCTGTCACATAACAAAGGGTTGCCCAAGTTAACTATAACAAAATTCACAACACAGTCTGCTTTCCCTTCAAATTCAAACAAAATAAATGGGTTTCATAAAATGCAGCACATGTCCCAGAACACATCACCACTCAAAGAACCACTGATACCTGGCCAAACCTCTGACAAGTATGCAGGTATAATAAACCTGGGAGCCACCCTTTAAAGAAAGATGAATTTGCTCCTCTGTTGACCTGTGGTACCCAAAAGGCACAAACTAATAAAGCAGACTGAAGGGACACATTCCAGTGATAGCAGGTCCAGTGTTGTCCTGGTAAATTGCCTGGGTTTGGTCCTCTTTCAAAATAAGGTGCTTCTCCTCTCTGAAAGGCTGCATCTCTACTGAGAAGATAACACGCTGTTGTGCTGTAATGTGTCTTATCATTTACATCATTTGGCAGCAGTGTAAGGTCTCATAGTGTTACATGATTTATGACTTTTTTCCCCAGTTTATGGATGAGTAATGGATAAAAATATTGATATTTTTTTTTTTACTTGAACAGAAGCAAAAGCCTTTGGCATTCATTATTGTTGGCATGTAGTTCTCTTTGGTTTAAAATAGTACTGCTGTTACAGAATAAGCATGAGAATACAGAGGTCTGCTGAAGTCAAGAGTCCTTTCCAAGCTGTTTATTTGGACGAATCAGAGCTATGTGATGTGAGCAAATCAAGTAGCAGATCATGGAACCAGACTGCTAAACTAGGTACCATACAAACTGCTGGGGGACATTAGTATGATCTGTGACAAATCAATCGTAATATAAAAGCTTCTGTTGCAATAATGTCTTGGGTTTATGTAGCCAGGTTTTGGTAGCAGAGGGGCTACAGGGGTGGCTTCAGTGAGAAGCTGTTGGAAGCCTCCCCCATGTCCGGCAGAGCCAATGCCAGGCAGCTCCGGGACAGACCCGGCCCTGGCCAAGGCCAGGCCAACCCACAGCGAGAGTGACGTCTCTGTGAGAACATATTTAAGAAGGAAAAGAAAAAGTTACTGGGCAGATGAAGATGGCAGCCAGAGAAGAGCAGAGTGAGAACATGTGACAACACTGCAGACACCAAGGTCAGTGCAGAAGGAGGGGCAGGAGGTGCCCCAGACACCTGAGCTGAGGTTCCCCTGCAGCCCATGGTGGAGCAGCTGTGCCCCTGTAAGAGAAAGCTTCCTGGGACAAAAACAGGATTACTTACCTACTACATCCAAAGAATACTGGATTTTTGTTACCTGTTATTTGTCACCCTTTTTTAAATGGCACCTTTCATAGTACAAGAAGTATGATAGCTGAAGAGCCACATTATTAGAATAATTGAGAAATTAGAACAAGGTGAAAAAAAATTTCCTGTAACTGTTAGCACTTCGTTTAAAGAATCTTCTCTGTTTTTTGTTTATTCATAAGAGATAACATAACCAAGATTCACAGGTAAAGAAATACTTCTGTGAGAATCCTAAACATTGGGGATATGAAGTTTGACTGTCTCCATCTTTTTTTTTTTCCTAAAGCTATTTGACTAATGCTGCTAGAACTTCTATTGTCCTCCATAGCTTACCTACAGCTTAACTACAGAAATACTGTTGCAATCAGGCTGCTTTTATTACTGTAAAAAATCAATACCTTAGCATGATCTCAGTCTGGATCATCCCTCACATCATAAGTCTTAATAGACTTATGACTTATGTGGATTACTAAGCAATTGCTGTAAAGGTGGACTTCTGGGAATGTTATAATATTATATTTTGTTTCAGTTGTGAAAAATACCTTCCTAGAAGGTGTGTCAACTCACAGTGCCAGAGATGAGCTCACTCTGGAGTAGCTCTTCAGCAAATATTGTTGAAAACAATACAGAGAAATGGACAAGACAGATCTGTGGAAATTTGTTTCAGATGGCAAAATGGGAATACCTTACAGACTTTGAATTCTAGAAATGGAATTTTTATTGCAATTATTTAGAAAAAGTAAGAATAGTTATGTTCTAAAATGATGAGCTACAATGATTGGACTGTCAGGGAAAAGTTACACTAATAAACTACAAATTCCTAGAGAAGTTCCTGGGCACTGAGAATCTAGCACGGGAATGGTGCACATCTACACTTGTAAATTGTAAATTGTTTTTCAGTAAATTGTTCCAAAACCAAAACAAACTGCTTACCAGAAATTGTTCCTGGTGATATCTAGTCCCTCAAGATTTGAACCAAACTTTGGAATTTTTTTGTTGTTAAGCAGTAGCTATAGCTAGGCAGATATGATTAAGTAATTGCACTGTGAAACTTGTTGTCTTGGCTAATCCTTTGTTTTATGGAAAAGGGAACACAATCCTAAAATGAACGGGCTGTCTGGACGAGTGCCACCAGGAGTGAAATCAGCAGGACTGAGCAGTAACTGGAGGAAAGGTAATTCCAGAAGGGGAGAAGGTGACCACCAACCTATTGACTCCCTACTCAAAATGGACCCTTGGCTGGAAAGTAGGGAAGAATTGTACCTGCATAATAATTACTATGAGAAGCAGAAATAAAACTGGAAAATAAGGGTTTGAGTACTAACTAATGAGAAAGCCATGTAAATTGTTACCAATGAATGCTAATGCCTTTGTTTGCTAAAATGTGTAAAGTGTAAGGTTTTGATGATGGTGGGCCAGCCTTTCGTGGGTTTCCTCTCAGAGTGTGTGGTCACACGTGACTGGATGATGAGTGAGTTTGGAACAACACTGGGATGTTCTAACTTTCAAACTACACCCACACAAGATTTGCAAGTGTTATAGCTAGCAACTGGCAAAATCACATCAAAGAATGTAATACTCCATTTAGGGTATAAATGATTGCATTCCCGTTTGCAGTTCTCTTTAGTTTATTAGCATCCCAAAATCTCTGCTTTCAGTACATACAAAACAACTTCATGGTTTATTTAAGAAATAGAAATTAGTATAAGTGAAAGCTTACTCACTATTAGAGACAGAGTTCAATTATTTTTCTCAAACCAATGACTTTTACTTAGAAACTGAGACGATCTGTTTTCCAATATTGCCTCCACTCATCATGGACTGGAAAGCAGCTTCAAGAGAAATAATGATATAAGTTAGTGCCAAGCAAAATGTGCCACGTAACTTTTAAAAAGAAACCACAATGATAGAAGCAAATGTATTAAGCAGCTCCCTGAAAAGGAGAGATCCCATTTTCGACCTAAACATATTTATCCTTAATGATGTGCTAAATTCTGAAGTTAAAAAAAAAAAAAAAAAAAAAAGCTAGTCTGTAACAAAGTGCTAAAGGCAGCTTTGTGTAATAATTTTAAAAAATCTGATTTTTAAGCAACTCTGACTCTACACAAGTTAACGGTTACATTTGCTGCTTTTGTGTTCTCTCATGCAAATACCGAAGAAAGACGAGGCATGACTGGAGAGCACCTAAATGCTGTGGGTTTCACAAGCCTTTGTGAAAGAAAAGGGTTATAAATATTGTACAATAATGCGAGAAGCTGGTACAAAAGAATATACCTTTGAGTAAACAAAGTATGAAATACGACTGCTATATATGACCAAATTCCTTCAAATACATATGCATACCAGTAAGCAGCAATTAGCAATGACTAGAATAAACTGAAATCTCTAATATTTGGTTATCACTTAATTCTACTAATGTGGTAGTTTTTAGTGGCCAGGTTTTTTTCTTGTTAGCAGGGGGGCCTATGGGGAGGCTTCTTTGAGAAACTGCTGGAAGTTTCTCCATTTCCAGCAGAGCTCATGTCAGTCAGTTCCAGGCTGGACCCACCGCTCACCAAGGCCAGGCCAATGAGGAGTTATGGAAACGCCTCTGTGATAGCATATTGTAAGAAGGAAAAAAAAAAAAGTTCTGGCAGACAAACATGGGCGCTTAGAGAAGAGCAGAGTGAGAAGTTGTGATTAACACCAAGGTCAGTGAAAGAGGGGGAGAGGAGATGCCTTAAGCACCGGAATGGGCCCCCTGCAACCCGTGGCGCAGACCATAGTGGAGCGGGTTGTCTCCCCTGCAGCCCATGGGGGACCACAGGGAGCAGATTCATCTGCAGNCTTGGCATTTAGCCAGGGTCAAACCACTACAACTAGTTTCCAATTTTATGGAACTAAACGGACTAAATAATACTCTTCCCTCTTACTTGAAAGGGAAGCATTCTTATAGCACAACTTCGATCACACAGCTCATGTCACAAGACCCCCTTTATTTTTATATTTACTTTGTTATAGATATCTTGAACAGGATACAGGATATTTTGTTCTGTTAAAAGAAATTAATGTTTACTTTCTTCAGTGATCTCTAATATGCTTTCCCCTTTCTTATGTGTACTTTTCATTTTATTCTTTGTTAGCTAATCTAATAAAAACTTCTGTTAGATATGGGGGTTTTTGATGTATAATTTCAAAGTTTTCAAAATAGCATTTTGTTACACACAAGTTCTAAGAAACAGGCACCACTTTAAACCTGTAAGATCAGAATGATTATCATCAGCCACTAAGGTAGCAGTCTAAAAAAAATCTAAATTTCTGTTCAATGATTTTTTTAATATAAAATCATTTTCTTACGGAATATTTTAATACCTCATGAAAAAATTGTATTATAACAAAAATCATAGTTTTGAAAAATACAAAAATCTGAATTAGCAAATGAAACAAAGGAGCAGTCTAACCTCTAATGTCATTATATTTATTCAAGTTATTCTTAGAAAATGATGTAAAATGATGTAAAAATCTTACCACCAATGTTTGCTAAGCCATCTACCATGGTCTCTCTGACCTGTCAATGCAAACAAGACCTTTTAGTTTTCTTCAGTCAAGATTAGAATTTCACAATTCTTAGAAACATGCCAAGAAACTGCCACAGAAAGTACCAAAATCTAAAGACTTCTCTTGCTACAATGGACAGTGCTCTTTTTGGACATGATTCTTTCATCAAGAGGTGTGAATATTTTCTGATAAATATGCAGGTGATTTAATTCTTTAATCAAAACTGGAACTGTTTCATTCTTCCATGAGATCCCTGCCCCTGCCAAAATTTCACATCTCAGGATTTTTCCAGGAAAATTTACTGATCACAAGAAGAAACAAAAACTAATTCAGGCAGACCTCACAAAGCACAGATTAATCATATACCCATCACAAAATAATAAATGGTGTTTATAAAGCTTGAAATTAAATTTCAGACAGGATCCTCAAAAGCATTCAGGACACTTAACTACTCAGGTATTTGCAAGTTGTATTTTTGAAGGCCTGATTCTTTAAGTAAAAATGCACTTGCACCCTATACTGAAATAAAGAATACAGATATGAGCATCATGTAATTAGAGAAGTCTCTCATACTACAGTCAGACTATATACTCACAGCTACCTTCTAAAACAGTGCTACCTTGTAAGCTTTCAATCATATTTACACATTCTTAATAAAGTCTGTTCAATTCTGAGGCACAGTAAGAGAGCCTCCCTCCCACAGTAAGGGACAAAGAAATTGGTCTTCTTGTAGTCAGACTATGATCTGAGGAGATTAAATCTGAAAGTTCTCACCTTCAGTTTACCCTCTTGGATCCACTGGCAGAGTTGCAGTATGCTAGCTTCTTGTTTGTCCATATAGTTCAGCACTAAGAATCTTTCCCTGGGAAAAATTTAAGAAACATTGGTAAACATATTTTAAAATCTTTACCAATCTTTTCAGGAAACAGCATTGTTGAAACTGAAGGGCTTTGAGTATGAATTACAATGAGATGCAGCTCAGAGCTTTCCCAGCTTGTTGTGACAGCTCCCTGCAGTGGGAACTTGACAGAAGCATCAGTCTCAGACAAATAATTCTGTTCAAGGAATAGAAAGAAGAGTAATATTTTCTACCTTTCTTTTTTTTCCTTTTTTTTTTGGTTGTATGGAGAATATTTAATGGGCTTGCAACTAGATGGTGACTATAAATTAACTTCAGGCTCCTCAAGATTTTGCATATCCTGCAGTCACAGCTTTCTATAGCAATCAAGGAATCTAAATGATCAAAAACTTTGATTACTTGTAGCAACATACTAACTAAGTTCTCTACTGTATTCTACTATGCACAATGTAATTTAGTATTTTTGGCCATTTTTTAAAAGTGCAGACAACAGTAACAGGGACAAGAAAAGAATTCTAATTAGAAGAGGTCAATCCATTTGCACAGAAATCAAGTCTCCCCAACTTTCTGCAATGCAATGACTGAAAAGTCTCATAAGACTCTGCTCCTAATCTCTACCTTAGCTCCATCTGAATCCTGACAGGAGATTCAGCAATTCCTGGAATCAGAACAAAAGTGTTTTACCTGTATATGTCACACCTACAGTCCCATTACCTAATAAACCCTCAAATACTAAAAATGTAATTTCAACAAAATCACTGCATCAGCTGCATCTTTACTTAAAAAATCTTTGATTTTCTCTCTGCCTGAACTACTACACTTTGAAAGAAGGCACTCTGCAAGACATCTGAGAACAGAACCACGGCAACACTTTCCCTAAACCACTACAGATTCTGTTAAAAATTCCAGGACTAAATCAAGCAGCCACAAAAAAGTGTAGCAACAGCCATCTATGAGTCTATTTTACACGGATAAAGACAAATGTAAGAGCAAAGATTTACTGACATTGTGATTACAGTTTCCATTTTAGGCATGGCAACACTCTGTTCTGATTACACATGTCTACAGACTACCTTCCAAACATCAGAGTCATCACATGTGAAATCAGCCTGGAACCTGGTCACAAGTTCTTAAGGAGAAAGGTACCTTGTGATGTTCCTTTCTTTCTGTATTTTTTCTATGTCAGGAGGCAATGGAGGAGGATAAGGCACATCTTTGTTGTACTGAGAAATCTGTCCACACAGGATGATATGGCTGTTCTGATTCATCTATTTGGGACAGCACAAAGTGAGAAAAGTTACATTCTTTGGTCTCAGAAACTATATTTTTCAGAGATGGAATAGATTATATTGCAAAACTTGCACATGAAGCACATTTCCTATAAAAGAGTGTGGAAAATTGCATGCAGTCCCATTCAACCTATGACAACATTCAAACAGGTAAATGGAAAAAGTGGAAAAAATCAATGCTATACAGCCTAGTATAATTTAAAAAGGCACTAAATAAAAGGAATATAAGAAATTGTTCTCTGTGTGTCCTTTTTGTCAGGAGGAGCAATAGGACAAAAAAGTCTAATACAGCTGTGATTTAGAGCTCCCAAAGATGGCATTGCCAGCACAGCCTCCTTGCCATGACACAGTGGTTGTATGTTAACAATGAAGAGCCTTTATGGAAGCTTAGCAGACCTGGTCTTTCATGAAGCCAGAAAATCAAAGCTGACAAAGCACAAGATTACTGTCCTGATAGACAAGGCTTTTATAGAATATTACTAAGTCTCCTGGCCTAAGATGTGAGAGATGAGAAGCAGAAATTGTTTTTCTATTACTGTACTGCCAGGCTAGTCCAAGTGACAGACACTGATTACAAATATCTGATTTCATCTCAAGACCAGGATGAGTACCTGGATTAGATCACTCAAGTGGAAAACCTGCTCTGCTGTATTAAGGGCTGGACTACAGTATGAATTAATTCAAAGCTGGCCATGCAGACACTGGAAAATGATAGAATAAGCTGGAATAATCACCTGACTTATAACCGTATCACTGATGTCTCCACCAACATTGTCAAAGTAAACATCCACACCACCTGGGCAGAGTTCACGTAGCTGTTCTGCCACATTCTCCTTCTTGTAATTGATAGCAGCATCAAACCCCATTTCTTGGACCAAAATGGAGCACTTTTCATCTGTGCCAGCGATCCCCACCACTCTAGAGCAGCCCTCCAGACGGCCAATCTGCAGGCACACAGGTAAGCAAACAAACAAACAAACCAACTAAAAACTCCAAACAATAATGACAAGTTAGATCATTCATCTGCATAAAGGTACCAGTGGGTGAAAGGGGACCTTAGAGGCTGTTACAGTTTCCCCCATCACACTGAACTCCAGGCACCAAAATCCAGCGGACACTCCCGTCTCATGTGACACAATTGTCTCTTGTCACTCCCTCCTCACACCTACATAAGGGGCAGGTACAATCAATATTCACTATCTTTGCAAACTCACTGACTGCAGAAGATTTAATTTGTGGAGTCACCAATGACTGGAAGTACTGGAGAACCAAACATAGTATAAAATTACCATCTGCCAAGTACCATGACTTAGCTAATAAAAGGAAAAAAATTAGACAATATTTAGATACATTCTTCACATATTTGCTTATGCATTGTTTCTTCATAGCTTCTCTTTATTAGTAAGTCTTATGTTTGCTTAATATCTATTGTGTTTGCGTATATATGAGTGTATATATTTGTATATATATACAAATATATATGCACACGCACATTGCAACAGTGTGCAAAGCTGAGGAGACTAAAAGGGCTGTAAATATCAAAACACAAAGGATGTCATGGAACACAACACAAAGAAGGTTTTACCACATTTTTTTACTATTTTCTAATATAGAAAAAATTAAAGTCTCCACTCAATACAAAGGCAGTGCTCAAATGGCATGCCATTATTTAAATATATAATAAATGCATGTATTTATACCATCTGCTTTACTTATGTTAGCAACAAGTAACCACCATGGGCTGTTTTCTCCTACCCCAGTTTCATGACACTTAAGTTTCACACCTAAAATCTTCCTCGGTGAGAGTATGGGCCAAATCCGTGAAACTGGCCCTTCCCATGGGGTTCTACCTGCTCGTGTTTACAATGATTTTATCCACATGTTTAATAAGCAGAACGTTTCAGTAGACAAAATTTGATCACACAGTATGTTTGTCTGTGTTAAGCCAACCTACCTGGCCGGCCAAAGAGCCGCAGGCACCGGCAGCTCCGCTCACCACCATTGTCTGATTTGCACCCACAGCCACGTGTCCTTTCTCCCTGACACCCAACAGGGCCGTCAGCCCTGTGATCCCAGCTGCACCGAGAAAGTAGGAAAGGCGTCCATTTACAAGCTGTGGAACAAGCTACGGAACAGAAGCACCTGGTGGGGATCATTTGTTTTTAAGGTGAGGTTTTGCTGTTTGATTGCCTGAGGATGGAAGACTAAATCAGGATATTTACCAGGCAAGGCACAACTGGTAGGGAGGAGCTCTCTCTAAACTAGCCCTATCCCAACAAGTTCATACAAAAAATTTATATTTCCATAGTTCTAGAAAAAGTTTTTAAACAAAGTCACTCAAAAAACTTAAATTTTGGAAGTGTCAAGAAGCACTTGGGAGATAAGAAGTTTCCATACATGGTGAACAATCCCTACACTAGTATGAAGGATAAAAATGCATGATTTTATCAAATATTGTGATTGCAGATCAGTGGCAAAGGGTCCTAAAGGAAGGAGTTTATTGGGAAGTAAACATTCTCAAACTATAATAATTTTCTGTGTTACACGAGAACAATCAACACAATATATCTAATGCAGTTACCTCTCCCCTTTCAACTTAATAGTGAATACCCTTTCTTCTGTGCATGTAAAATCTCAAAAGCTTTTACTATCATATGCTAGTGAAATAAATTAAACATATCTAAAGCTTTTTATGTCTCACAACTAAACTCTCATGAATCAGGAATCCTACTAGAATTAGAATAATTATCAGAATTAATTAACAGAAGCAGCTTCAGGTAAATTTAGTAAAAAAACACTGTTGAAATACTACTTGTGTGTCTGGTAACCAACGAAAGCATTTACATCTCTCCTTATTATGGAAAAAGAGAAATTGATACATATTTTGTCACCTATGAGTCAATCTGCCTTTTGAGAACTAGTTGTTTAATAAAGTCGGCTTGGTTTTGACTTAAAAATAGTATCATTAGCCGCTATTTAGGAAAAAAAAAGTTTAGGAAAAGAAATAGTGATAACCTGGGCTTTGCATTTATATTACCTTTTGTAGCGAGCTTCCATCGAGAATTGCCACTGTCTGCCAGGGCCAGGTGAAGGATGTTACAAAGTCTCCTTTAGCCAGGTTGTCATGTTTGCTCTCCTCCACAACCCCAACTCCCCCACCATCAGCAACTTGAGAGAGCTGCCAGGGCTGGAGGTAATCAGAGCCTGTGTCCTCGTTCATTCGGCAGCGCTGGAAGACAAGGCTTTAGTGGAGGGCTCTGGTGGAACATAGCACTCATCAGCTCAAATTAAATTGGGGACGAGATGTGTTTAAAACTTCGACACAAAGGGCTACTCAAAAATCTCACAATAAGCCTCAAATATTCATAACTTTTTCTTGGACTCCCCTTTCCCTTTGTTTGCTCAGTACAAAAGGAAGATGGACCAAAGGCATCTGTGCAACCAAAGATGACTGGCTCAGGTCTGATGAGAATCCTAAAAATGACATTCCCTAAATGAATTAATCTTAGAAATATAGGATTGCAAAAACAACCACAAGCCATTTAGTACATGCCTGTGCACTGAAGAGCAGCCAAATATATGTAAACCATCCCTGACAGAGATCTGTTTAACAAAACATCTTGAAATCAGAAGTATTTTCCTTACATGTCTCCCTATAGCCAAAGTTAGTACTTCAGGATTATTAAACTTTTTCTTAATTCCCAAGCTAAACCTTCTTTCCTGAAATTTAGACTGTTTCTTTTCTACTATCTCCATCTGCGCAGGGAATAAATGATCAGAATTCTATTTATAGCAAACTTTTACAGACTGTGTCTGTCTCGTTCTTCTCCCCCCTTCACTTTCATTCCAACCCACAACTCTTCCAACCACATGATTTCTACAATTTTGCAGAAACAAAAAAAGGAAACATATAAAAAAGGTAATCAGAAAAAGCTGATACAAACAAATCTGTAACGGTATACCAGGGCTCACAGTCCTTTTCTGGTCCTATAAAGTCATATTCCTATATATATCCAAGGCACACTAATGCCACATTCCTTCCCAATACAACTCCATCAGAATGAATACAATTACTAAGTTATACTAGAGATATATTTGTCCTATAATTGGTAACTCTGGTGTTAAACATGAAAGGTACAGAGTTGAAGGTATTTTAAAAAAGAACTTCTGGCTTAGCTCTAAGTCCATCACCTACCATGTAAGGGTCCACAGAGAGGTAGAGGGTTTTAACACGCACTTGTCCCGCTTGGACTGTATCTGCTATTGTACTTTGTTCCAGTCGGAAGTTTTCAGCCACTGGCACTCCATTCTTACCTAAAATTATTTTAAAATCAAACAAATAAATGAATCAATACAGAGCTTCACTTAATCCATATGGGAAGGCCTGTTTTCAAGGTAGTCCTTTTTACAGTAAGTTAGGTTATATATTTACGCAGGTATAAAACTACCAACCAACTTTCAGATTTTGTATCAAACTACAATTTAACTGGGTGCACTGCCATGATCCATACTGAAGACATGTTGGTATGTCACCTTATGTCACCTGGCACTACCAGGTCCTTGCACTGACTGGCAATTTCCATGCTGTTTTCTACATGCAGTTTTTATGAATAATTAGGGCAAATTTAAAAAAATAAAATCGGGGCTGTTCCCATTGTTAACAAAGTATACTCTTACATGCTGAAAAGTCCCTAATCTTCAAAACTAAGACATGCACTGGGACTTCTCTCACATAACAAAATCATCATGCACTACTCTGCCAGTAGCAAACGACCACACATTTTAACCAGGTAAGTTTTAAACTCTCATCTTTCTGCTTCTTTTGACTCAAATGAGATTGAGGGAATACTGACCAAAGCTTCTGCAAGGGCATCCTTTGCAGGTACAGACAGACATGCTTAAATTAAAGCCTCTTGAAAATAACAAAAAGATGTGCCAAGAGCCTACCAGAACTGGAGGCTTCATCCTCATGTTGGTACCTCATGCAGCAGATCAATCAGACTGACAACTGGAACCACTGGCACTAAAAGGAGGCAGCCAGACACCCTTGTATACTTTAAGTCAGAGTGACTGTACAACTACAGCAGGCTACTGCTGTAACACTTGACTTATTTGCAGGTCACATGATAGTTCCTACCTTTTAGGGCTATTTTGGCATTAAGCAGCATGCAATACTCACCCCCAAACTTTATGTCTTCTACAACAGAAAATTCATGAACTCACTATTCAAAATATCGTGCTAACACCCATAACAAGGCAAATGTGTAAGTAGGAAAGTAAACAAAATTTCAGGAATGTAAGTTTAAAAAACAACCACTCCAAAACATGGGAGGAATAAGATTCAGTATTTACCAAAAGGAAACAAAAATGCATAGTAACACAATCATCTCTTAAAATGCAAAAAGAACAAATGTCAGAACTAAAGAGCCATGCTTGATAACCTTTCTTCACTTTGAGCCCCTACACTTAAGAGTTTTCTCATACATTATGCATTAACTTTTTTCTCACCCAAGAGTTTAGAAATCTGTATATACAGACTAAATAAAAGCCCTTCACAAACTTTATTTATTGCTGCATGCGATATTAAAATATACAGATGTCAATATCTCAGGTTAGTGCCTGTTTCTACCCTCACCATTTTAGGCAACCATAACAGACACATTGCTTCTTTATTGAAGAGAAATACATACCAGGCCGTGAATTCAGCACTACTCTCTGAATTATCATCCCTGCTTTTGCAGCAATTTCACACTGGATTTCTACAAAAGAAAACATTGATTGAAGACCAGAAACAAGTTTTCTTGAAAAAAGAATATGGGGCAAAGTACTTAGTAATTTGGAAACTGGGGATGAAATATGGGTCCCACCAACTTCAACATCCATGCCCACAATCATATAATCATTTAAACCAACCTCAAACATAAAACAAACGTTTGACTATGGAATTTCCCTGTCTATCTTGTTAAAGCCCTGATTTTATACAATATCACAGTTGCATCCCCTACAAGGTTGTAGATGTGTTTGGTTCAGTTTCCTCTGCTGACTGAGGACACCCTGTTTCCACCTAAAAGACATGGAGACAGCTTTGCACACAAAATCAGGTGCCACTCAAAAAAAGGCACACAGGCATGCCACAGTATCAGTATGCAGGTACACGACAAAAAGAAATTGTTGTGTAAGATGTTTTGTGTGAAACAGCAATTCTTTCTACTAGCAGTGCATTTTTCCCTAAGAAATTGTCTGGCCAGAGATAAGAAAGAATTAGATTACCATTTCATCTGTTTTACAGAAATACTTCTCCTTGAATTTCAACAGTTTAAAAGAGGACTGTAAATCTGTGAACTTGCACCTGCAAGATGCCAAAAGTGATTAAGAGGAAATTGCCCTGATTTAACAGGAGAAAAATCATGATCTTACATGCTTTCGGAGGCAATACGAAATAAAATTGTTACTACTATTCTCAGCTGAGCACCATAAATAATCAACCTCCACACGAACCACAGACATTACGGAATGAAACATGATAGCTGATGTCTTTGTCATAATGTTTATTTTACTGACAAGGACAGCAAATTGGAGTGAAGCTAAAAGATGAGCCTAAAACAAGTACATCATCACTACTTATCCAACACCTTTATTCTTTGAACATTGCAAAATACAGAACCTTCTTCTTTACTGTTACAGTGATTACATTACAGCACTCACAAACCATTCAGAACTACAGCCTGGAGTGCTGAAAACATAATAAAAAAGTTATTGGGAGAAAAGATGCACATTCCTGGCTTTTCCATTTCCTCTAAAACTTACAACTGGCTCAAAACACAAGTATCTTTTCTAAAAGCCCCAGAAAATAAAGGTTTAACGTTTGATTCTGTTTGCAATTGAAAAGCTACTTATTCAGCAAAACTTATTCAAGAGTTAGTTTCCTTTCAGTATTTAAAAACCTAAGGATGCTACAAGAAAATCTTTAAGGAATGACTCTCAAATGTGTCTTTACAGCATCATATCAGTGAAAAATAAGTGACCTGCAGAGTTCTTTAGACAAAATAACTTAGAAAAACAATCTACAATAAAAGGGAAAAAAAAAACCCACATTGATGAAGTTACTAATTACAGTTTATAAACAAAAAATGCACATTGAAAATAAAGGACGTAGCAATTAAAAAGAGAAATAAAAATCTATTTTTATACCCATACAGCTAATACAATCTCTGGAATATAAATAATGTAAAACTCTAACAGGAAGGATGGCCTGAGATAAACTTTGGCAGATGGCAGGGTTAGCATTGTACTCAGCCATAGACTTCCTGTGTGATCGTGGGAATATCACTCTATATTCACTTTAGAAAACATTTTTCAGAACAAAACTCCAAATTCCTCCTGGTAATATCTGTCTAACAAAATTACACTCAGGTAGTACAGTTGTTATCCCCAGAGCAATTGTCTTAGAGAATTTCTGCTAATACAAGCATTTTATAAACTGTCAGACATGCCTAGTGCAGTTTAAAAGGACAAGTCTACTTGGTAAATGATTTGCACACATTTAGAACTTGGATGAAGTTTATAACCACTAATGAAATTGCTCTGTGCAGAAATAATGAATGAAGAATCCAGTGAATATAAACCAACATCATCTGACAACTCACATGAATTCTGGGCAGATCATTCCTCGAGATATACTATTCATATCCGTGGCATTAAGGGTTTGATCAACTGTTTATAAACCACACAGAACAGGAAGAATTGCTGTACAGCTCACGCCCTACAGAGAAGCCCACTGTCAAAACTGACTCTATTTTTGTTTTCCTGAAACTAAATCCCTGTATTATTCAAACACAAACCCCCGATCTGAACAAGAGGGGATGAAAAAGAATTTTTATTGTCACTAATATATTCTTGAAATATCTGCTTTCTATGTTTCTACAGAGAAAAACAATGAAGTTATTCAAAGAAAAAAATCAAAGATATTAACATATTAAAATCAAGAAAAAGTAATAGAGTTGCATAGAAAGATCTAAGTGGAAAAGTATCCAGTGTAAGTTTAGACTATTTCTTTGAATGCCTGATATTTTGAGGGAACAAAAGTGCTCTGTTTCCCAGGTCATTTTCACAGCTTTTGTTTGAGGAACCTGTGTACTACTTCGGTTTGAAGATCTTCCAGATACTGTGAGTGGGTGGACAGAAAGGAAAGCTGGGAAGTGAATTGTCACTCAATTTATGACAATTGCCACGGTAAATACAACACTGCAGATGGCCATTTACTTCTAAATATCACTGCACTTACAGTGCAGTTAGTGAAATAAAGGGAATCTGTATCATATACACAATCCTTTGCAATACATGCAGAATGCCAGTGTGAAGGATGCCTTTGACTTTTTTTAAAAGACAACACAAAGCAATATGCATTAGTATTTTTTAGTTTTTCCAAACAAAACCAACCCACTTTGGTTTTACACTTCAACATGAAATCGAGTAAAAATTAATTGCAATTTTCAGCATCATCATTCCATGCCAAGATCATCTGACCCACCCTATGAGTACAACAGAAGCATTAAGCAACACAACAGCAGTATCTTCATGGGAGTCTCAAGTATCTTTTAGCCAAGTTTAATTCCTATCCCTTTCTCCTCTTGCCTTTCCCCATTTTTGCAGACACATAACCACCCCTTTTGAAAATGTTAAATAAATTCCTGAGTGCTAAAATGCTCTAGTGTGTTTGTCCTGGGCTTGGTTTGTAGAGCTTCTTGTTTCTGAAACTGCCCATAAGACAGTTTTTAGTTACATATACTTTTGCCAAAATGATTAACCTGCTTTCAAGCTGTTAAAGCCTACGCTGCCAGGCGTAGGCCAAGTCAAAAAAAAAAAAAAAAAGGAAGTGCAGGTTGTCCTGTATTAGGCAGCATGGAGGAAGAAAGTAAATCTAAACTGAGGACAAGATGACTTGGAAGTCTTCTGAAACTGCACTGTCAAAAATCACTGGAGCAAGGATCCTCAGGGGAAACTCAAGTAAAGAAATTTTAAGAATGAATTACTCTGAATGGAGAACATGCAGGAAAGGAAAGATCGGAAGAACTGGGACTAGGAATCAGTGAGCACAGAGAAACGTGGCAACAATAGCAACTTAAAGGCCAGTAAAGCAAAGAAGAAAGAAACAGAATGAGAAAAGACAACTGAAGAAACTGGGAACAATGAATGGGACAGAACCAAGCAAATCGAGATGGGAATGACCTGTCAAACAGAAAAAAATATAACTCTTCACCAGCAAGGTGAGGTAAATGGAAAAGCAAATGTAATGGATTAAGTACCAAAGTCTCCACCACACCCCTTAGAACCTCTACATTTGATGAATGTTAATTAATTAGCCAGAATCAATACTGACTGTCACGAATAGGAAAAAACGCATTCCGTAAAAAGGCTAAATACTTTTGTGAACTGAACGAATAAATCCAGATTTCCTAACATTCCGTGCCCCATCACTGAATTCTCTGGTGTGAAGTTCATCCCACAGTGTTTTCTTCATGTGGACTTTGACACACTGTGAGGGTTGAGGGCAGGCTGTAGTCTTTCCTCCAAAAAAGACGCAAATGCAAAAGAATGATGAATATAGTAGGATCTTGATCAAGCCCTCTTTTATATACATATATGCCAAGAAGCCTAATATCTTTAAGCTTTTTATCAGATTTCACTGACATACAGAGCAAAACTTCCAGTAAATATACCCAACACACAATACATAAAATAGGACTACATAAACTTTACTTTCTCAGATTCAGGTGCCAAAAAAAAACAAAACTAAAAGCTTTCAGGTACCGCATCTTGGACATTTTTTTATTTTTTAATAAACAGTTTTATTGCATTGCAGTTGCTGAAAATTGTTTTAAAACACCGTACCTGCATATAGTCTATATACCCAAGGCCTACTTTTTCTTGGCAAAATTTCACATAAGGAACGCAGATTGCTCCCAGAAAGGCAGGAGCATCACCTGACTGGGGTCTTTTGGGAAGCCTATGATGCATTATAGAGGCTCGTACGTGAGAGCGCACCGATTATCCACTTTCCCAGGCATGCCCGAAGACCACGTCGGAAAGCACTGCTGCAGAGGAACCACCGGAGCCCGTCCGGCGGGCGGGTCCCGACCAGTCCCAAGCGCGCACGGAACAGCCCGGGACAGACACCGAGGGGGGCGAGAAGCAGCGCAGCGCGNCCCCGACCGCCCGCAGAACGACCGGCCCCGCCCCGGGCCCTCCGCGCGCGCGTGCGCACGGGCCTTAAACAGGGAAACGCTGTTTAATCCCTTAAAGCGGCGATGCCCGGAGTGTGCCCCGGCTGCTCCGTCGGGGGCGGGGTAGCGGCTGGTTTCCTGAATGGCAGACTCACACGGAATCGGTAAGGCTGGAAAAGGCCTCGAAGATCATCGAGTCCAACCTTTCACTGATCCACACCTTGTTAACTTGACCATGGCACTAAGTGTCACATCCAGTTTGTTGAACACCTCCAGGGATGGTGACTTCACCACTTCCCCGGGAAGTCTGTTCCAATGCTTAACAACCCTTTCTGCGAAGAAATTCTCCCTGGTGCCCAACCTGAACCTCCTGTGGCGCAACGTGAGACTGTGTCCTCTCATCCTGTCTCTTGCTGCTGGCAGAAGAGGCCGATCCCCACCCTCCTTTCAGGCAGTTGTAGAGAGCGATAAGGTCTCCCCTGAGCCTCCTTTTCTCCAGGTCAGACAACCCCAGCTCCCTCAGCCGCTCCTCGTCAGACCCTTCCCCAGCTCCGCTGCCCTTCTCTGGACACGCTCCACCCCNCCACCGGAGCCCGTCCGGCGGGCGGGTCCCGACCAGTCCCAAGCGCGCACGGAACAGCCCGGGACAGACACTCGGTCCTGCAGGCTCATGTGGGGCTGCGCTGGGCTCCTCTCCTTCCCTCCCCTTCCCTCCCCTCCGGGATCCCTCCGCCGGCCCGGGAGCTCAGTAAGGCTCCGTTCGCCCTCCCTTTCTGGGCATGGGGCAATTCCAACACACTCTTCCAGCCGCCACACCTGTGCCCCTGCCCGCCCCGCAACGAGGAGGCGCTGATCCCTGAGGAAACGGGTGCCAGAAGGAGGCCTCGGCGGGGCTCCCCGGCTCCAAGCTTCCCCGGACNCACTAAGTGTCACATCCAGTTTGTTGAACACCTCCAGGGATGGTGACTTCACCACTTCCCCGGGAAGTCTGTTCCAATGCTTAACAACCCTTTCTGCGAAGAAATTCTCCCTGGTGCCCAACCTGAACCTCCTGTGGCGCAACGTGAGACTGTGTCCTCTCATCCTGTCTCTTGCTGCTGGCAGAAGAGGCCGATCCCCACCCTCCTTTCAGGCAGTTGTAGAGAGCGATAAGGTCTCCCCTGAGCCTCCTTTTCTCCAGGTCAGACAACCCCAGCTCCCTCAGCCGCTCCTCGTCAGACCCTTCCCCAGCTCCGCTGCCCGTCTCTGGACACGCACCACCCCTCAATGTCCCTCTTGCAGAGCGGGGCCCAGAACTGAACAGAGTATTTGAGGCGCGGCCTCACCAGTGCCGAGGACAAAGGGACAGTCACTGCCCTGGTCCTGCTGGCCACACTGTTCCTGATACAGGCCAGGATGCCGTTGGCTTTCTTGGCCACCTGGGCACACTGCTGGATCATGTTTATCCACGTACTTTTCCGCTGGGCAGCTCTCCAGCCACTCCTCCTCCAGCCTGTAGCTCTGCATGGGGTGGTTGTGACCCAAGTCACTTTGACGTACTAAACTGAGGTGCTGAGAAAAGGTGCTTGCAGTTTGTGAGGGGTTCTTATGTGAGAGCACGGGTAATGCGGGGAGACGTTTGCTTCTTGCATGCTCGAATGGATAAGATTTTGTTAGTTGTTGTAATACAGGGCTGTGTAATAGCCATTCCTAAAATTCCAGTAAAGTGGCTGTCGTGTGCAATATAATGTATTTACTATATATATGCTTCTTCTGTGCTTGAATACAGATAAAGATGTTTCTTTCCTTATAAAGCAAGCTGTAGGAAGAGCCAGAGCTTTCCTGGGATGGGGCTTAGGTCCTGGTGCTGCCTGACACGATTACTCTGTGTACACCCTATGTGGTAGTGACTCACCATGATGGAAGGGCAAACAGGTCTGTGAAGTGGCCACTGAGTTGGTGGCAATTACTATGAAGCTTGAAGTGACCGCTTAAGACTGGAAAAACTTCCAGGCTAATAATCCTGATGACTTTGCACTCTGCCTCTCGCATAAAGGCAGGCAAAGCCTTTCTATTGTAGCTTTACCCATAGCAGTGTAATATAGGTTTAAGTGAATTATTTATATTTGTGCAACCTTAATATACAAACCTTTGCACTTCACATTAGTTGAAAGTACATCGTTAGAACTGGGATGGTCTAGGGAGAGAAAAACATAGTATCTTAATAAGGAGATTTATATCTCCGTACTTCTATTTTTTTTCCCCAACTTATATCAGGGGTGTTTATGACAGGTCAATTAATTATGTAATAATTAATGTAATGCATTGAAAACAGGTCTTCAAGGTTGAAGTCATCTTCATAGTTTCAAATGGGGATATCTTGTGTGTAGGAGGTCTGCATTCAAATGAATGAACACTGACTTGCCTCATACTTGTGCAAGAAAAGAGCAGCACGATTATTACAAAAATAATTATTTCAGAAAACAATGTTACATGTCACTACATGAACAAACAGGAAAATATTATGAACATATTTACTGTAGAGCAGTTGTGTATCTCAATGACTCCTCCACTATTGAAAGAATAGTGGGGGAAGGGAAAAGGTATGCTGTATATGGGCACATGTACATATACTTTTCCCCCCTGTATTATATAATGACAATACAACTTCAGGTATTTTATAGAAGTACCAACCCCCCTGCCCCAAAACCCTAAACACAAACACATTAAATAGTATTTAAGAATCTCTGTACGACCTCACTTCCTCTTGCCTAGCAGGGTGGCCGCGTTTCCTCCACAGAACAAGGTTATCCTGGAATACAGTTACAGAAATCTTTTGCAGTTTACTGTTTAACTTGTATGGTCATGCCCACCTCCCCCTTGTCTCTTTTGTTAAGTAATTGTTAAGTGAAGCTATTCTAAAATAAGGTTAGGTGTGAATTTAAAGTGCAGTAGCTATTCTGCACTGACTTGCCTTGTGGATACATTTTCTACTCTAAAAATACCTTTTTGTGGTTTAGCTTGATTGACCTTGGACTACACCACACAAAGTCACCCCTTGTGTGAAATAAAACTGTCTATGCAAGTAGGCCATTGTAGAATAGTTGTTGCATAACAGATATTTACTGTTGTTACAACTTATAAACAAGGCTAAATCAACCTGGAAGTCATAATTTTAAAGTCAATCAGAGATGGGACAGAGATGAAATGGAGGATGTGTCTGAGCTGGGAGGTGGTTTTGGTGATTGTCAACAAACCCTTGCTGGCTACTCAAATAGGGAATGTCATTCAGTTGAGCCTTACTTCATTGAATTGGATTCTCACGGTATTCTCTGACCAACTTCAGTCAAATATGAGAAAGCAAAAGCACTTCTTGGCCACATGGTGGGCTAAAAAATTAGTCCCATTTGGTACTTTTAGAACAAAGAGGAAACAAAACAAAAAAGGTTCATGGATACAAAGTTGTTACCTCCCAAAATCATATGTAAGCTTGGACAAAGTGTCAAAATGGAACAGCTGTTTTCTTCAGAGTGGTTAAAATCATATTGCCATCCATTTTAGTGACACCAAAACCAATAGTTTAAATAGAACTCAAAAATCAGTCTCAAGGTTTTCTCTTTTTTTTAAAGTTCTTTAACTGATTGTTTAACTGACTCCTGATCACCTTTGTGTTCCTGTTTACCTGCCCTTAATATAGAAACAAACCTACATGTTCTGCCTATACTGTGAGGCTTAGATGTTTTTAAAAGTACAAATTAATTCTGTTCATTTTCCAAGATTTGCTGGGCTCATGAGTCATTTTGATGAGTGTATGTCATAATAATTCACTTTTTACACATTGCCATGTTCATGGGTAACTCGCTCTGCAGGTGTGGGCCCTTTTCTTTGTTATTTTTAATAAATGTTACTACAATAACTAGTCTTTAAACCTGTCTAGATAAATAGTACAGATGTTTCTTATGTAATTGAAGTGCAGGTGTGTTTTGGCAACCAAAATCCTCTGGGGTTTGCATGAGCTCTAAATGACACCAGATTCTTCAGCCTGTGTGTATAGGGAGCAAAGTGGTATATGAGGTCTTTCAGGAAACATCCGTCATGGATTCTGTGGATAGGAATGATCACTCGGATTACTCAAGACCAGCATAATTTAAACCTTTCCTTTTGATGTAGCAAGTCTCTCTTATGATAGGAAAAGAAGATGTCATCTTCTGCTGTGAGGAAGCATTTTTCTAAGGGTAAAGAAAGTTAGAGAAACATTTTTGAAACTATTTTTCAAAGAAGTGATGAAATGTTGATGGAGGTGTCTTGAGAAAAGGTTTCTCCACTGAAAAGGTGGCCTTGTGGAAGAGCTTGGTGAACCCCATGTTCTTGGGTAATGAAATCAGTTCACTTGTCCTGCAAATTCTGAAACACTCTTTCAGGTTGCAGTAGAAAAAATTATTGCAAAATCATCTGTGGTAGACTCGATACTTCTGGTTTCCTAAACTACTATTTTACTAGTCTTTAGTTGAGTTACTTGCTCTCGTTGCTGAGCCAGGAGACCAGACAATGAGAAATCTCATTTATTCACTTGATGCAATGTCAGCCAACAGCCTGAAATGCTGCTGGGTGTTACTTGAGCTAATCCACGTAGGTTTGCATGAAATGCCTTAAGAGTTTGCAGATGATTCATTCTGGCAGCTAAGCTGTGGATGCAATAACTTCAGCAGAGGACAGTAACACCATAGGTCATTACAGCCATTTGCAGTGACTATTTGAATCAGTGTAAGTGATGCAATAGATGAATGGTTGAACTGAGCTATTCATCTGACTTCATATCAGAGTGACATCCCATGCTGTGGAGTGCAGTTTAAAGGTGATTAGTGAGCAGCTCAGCTCCCTGTTGGCTGAAGATGTTGGAAAGGGTAGACAGCTGGGGAAAGCAAGTTATCATCTGACTCAAGTTACAGAATCAACTAGGTTGGAAAAGACCTCTGAGATCATCGGGTCCAACCTGTGACCTAACACCACGTTACCAACTAGACCATGGCACTCAGTGCCACATCCAGTTTCCTATTAAACACCTCCAGGGATGGTGACTCCACCACCTCCCTGGGAGCCCATTCCAATGCCCAATCAATCTCTCTGTAAAGAAATTCCCTCTGATGTCTAAGCTAAACTTCCCCTGGCACAGTTTAAGACTGTGCCCTCTTGTCCTACTGCTGGTTGCCTGGGAGAAGAGACCAACCCCCACCTGGCTACAACCTCCTCTCAGGCAGTTGTAGAGAGTGATAAGGTCTCCCCTGAGCCTCCTCTTCTCCAGGCTAAACAATCCTAGCTCCCTCAGCCACTCCACACAGGACATGTGCTCCTTTACCATCCCTTTTGCCCTCCTTTGGACACGCTCCAGCACCTCCACATCCTTCCTAAACTGAGGTGCCCAGAACTGGACACAGCACTCGAGCTGTGGCCTAATCAGTGCTGAGGACAGGGGAAGAATCACTTCCCTGGTCCTGATTCTGAATTGTTTCTGCTTCTGCAGTTTATATTCATGCATATCCTGCAATGTATCCAACAATGTACCCCTTCTGGACTGAACATTAGCTTGAGGTAGAGATATTTGTGTGAAAGTTTTGCAAGTGGATGCTTAGTTGTCATATGAGACTAAGGCCTATGGTGCTAATTGCTGTCTAATCACAAAGCGGGCTTCATCTGTAGAGGTTATGATACAGATAAGAAGCAATTGCTACTTTTAATGGTAATTTATTTTTCTGATGTTTAATGGCTGAGAATGCCCCAACCCATCTTTCTTTGTTGTGATTTCAAAATGTTCATCTGCATTGTGTGAGGTTCCAAGATACTAGACCGTCCTGAAAAATGTGGGGAAGGAAGAAATGTGGTCACAAAAGCTCAAATGACTCATTTGGAACACAAAATTATCTTCATACAATCAAACTTCCACTATGCTAAGACATGCTTCTTTAGTTTAAAATTATTGGCAGCAAACGGTCAAGACAAGTGTTTCTAGCTGAACACCATCATACGTATCATACTATCATATGTTTCTGAGGACAGAAAACATATGAACACCATTTGTTGAAAATGCTACCGATTGCTGCATCAGAGCAAGAGGCAGCAGTGGGTGACAGACTGTTCTGCATGGTGAAATCCTAATACTAATAGAATATTTCATAATATTTCTGTTATTTTTCATAATCAAAATTCAAATTCATTGTAAAACTGCCCTGTTCTTTTTATTTATGCATGCTAATACTAGAAGAGTTAATGCTAATGGCTTACAGAGGCACAAAGAGAAGAGGGTCTTCTAGAATCAGAAAAAAAATTTCATATGAGGGATGTGTATAAGGTTGTGGGAAGTTATATGTAGTGTATGTGGTTTAGCTTCCTTATAAGACTCCTTGGTATGCTAATCCTTGATCAAATAGAATTGAAAAATCCATGTTTTAACCTATCTGTTTGTGGAAAAACACATTTGGGATGTAGATGAAAGATGGAAGATGGTAAGAGTTGAATAAAGGCAGGTGTCAACAAGGAGGAAAATGGATGAGGAGGAAGCTGTAGTTGAAGGAACTTTTCTTGCACAAGCATTGTTATTTCTGAAAAGTGAGTACTGGTTTGTGAAAGAGGACTAGGTAGATTTGCAAAGTCTCAAGATAACCAAATGGATATTTTTGGGGCTCCATGCAGGGCTTGTTCCAGAGCTGCTGGATTTTAGTAGAAAGTTTCTCATCCATTCAACATATGGATGTTCCCTTCTGGAGATTTACAGCACTTGGTTGTGATCAGTCAATTATTAATGATTAAAATACCAGTAAATCATCTCTTGCATTTCACTGGCCTGGAAATGAGAATTTGCAGAGACATTAACCTGTTTCCTCTAAGGTAGAGAAGAGTGATCAGCAAGTACAACTGGCCTGGAAGGAATTAATGGTGTCAGTTACTGTATTCTTTGAGCCTGTGCTTGCCCTTATTATCATGGGTGACAAAGTATTTTACTGAATATGTCAAACTTAGATGACAACTGTTTTGACTCTCTGCCTAGCACAGCCCAGCAGCTGTAGAATGACTGTGGGGATTGTCTTTTAGGGGGTGATCAACAATCGGTAACTGGAAGGGCTGAGGCAGCTGAGGAAAACTGGCTGCACACAGTGTTTTACCAGCAGAGGTAGGCAGTAAAGTGGCTTTGTGATGTTTCTAAATGACAGACTCTCATGGCGTTTGGGGAGAACATTTGTACATCTACTGAGGAAATGAGAGCTTGTTTGGATGCCTTTCTCTCTCATTCTTTGTGCAGCTTTCTGTGGTGCCATGTAAGATAGTAGTAACAGGATAGTCCTCCAGGTCACTTAGTGGGCACTGGCTTTGCACACACTGCAAATTGCATCAATTTTAAATAGAATGGTGAATGCAAATTGACAGCAATAAATAGGCTATATCTTAGTTTTGGCAAAAATGTTGGATATTTTAATTACAGCAATACAAGACTAATTGGAGATATTGGGTCTACAAATCAAGAAGCTGTCCAAATGAACTTGTGACAGTACTCCTACAATTAGTCTTCTCTCACAGTTCCCAGCACTACTTTTGTAAGCTGAAATGGCATGACAGAATTTTGCTTGGATGTCAGAGAAATGTAATCAGGACGGTGTTCTCTGGAATAGACTGGAAGAATTGAAGGTCTGCTGGTGATACTTCAACCACAGCTGATAACTCTAAGACTGAATTGCATGCAGTAGGAGAGAGTTGCAATTTTTAAAAACAATGCTTTCCAAAAATACATTCCCGTTTAACTCCATTATCTAATTTTTATGTCCCTGTTCATTTCTGTGTGTGCCTCCAACACTGCAAAGGTCCACCCTTCAATTAGAAATTCATAATTTCATAATGAATTATGACAGTGTTTTGTTATGAGGAATTCTTCTTTCTTATCCTCTGTGTTGCTTTGAACCTCTGATAAAGTCTTCTGCTCCTTAGCCAATCTGCATTTTTCAAGAGCATCCACCAATATGCCACAGAAAGGAAAAAATCTACAAACATCCAACTGTAACAGTCACCTGAATTGAACATGAGTAAGTAACATTTGTTTTCTTAGTAGTGCAGTTATTAAGAATGATGACCCCATAACTTGATAACTTTTCTTACTATTCATAGTTTCAAGATAAGAGGAGGTTTGAGGGTTGTTTGTGTGGTGGGCTTTTTGTTGGTTTACTTTGGGTTTTTGGTTTGTTTGGGTTTTTTCTTTAATTTGGCTGTTTTTCTCCCTTGCAGATTTTGGATGCAAATTTCCTGAACCACTTCCCAGTCTTGAGAAACTCTAGAAGTGATAAGTTTTCTCTATCTTTTCTGTGATGCACTTTGAAATGTAAAGCCCAATGTCCTGATTCTACCATGATTCCTAGTGGACAGTGGATTTGCTACTCCCTGCATTGAGCAGGGTGGATTTCTGCTGTTTCTTGTGAGAGTGGCACCATGAAGACAACATAAGCATATCTAAAGCACTTCTTGTGGGGAGGAGATTCTGCTGGAGAGCAAGATAATCATTGCTTTTTTATTACTTGAAGCAGTAGTGATATTGGAGGATGCCTCTCTCATACATATGAATAAAGAGCAAAGAAACTAATTTACAAGTACCTATAAACAGGGGCTATGGTAGATGCAGCAGAGACAGAACACTCGAGCAAGTGGTCTTTCTTGGTATTTGAATAGTTTTTCAGTTGTTGCCTTTGTAGGTCATGTGTATTCCTGTCTGTTCTACTGTAGATTTCAGTTACATTAGTCTACTCTAGCTCACATCCTTTGCTTTCTCAGTTTGCTGTGGCTTCAAGGAACTAGACAAGTCTCTGCAGGAGCAGGGGCTGGGGGAGATGAGGGAGGAGCTCGAGTTTGCGAGGAAGGAAAGGTCATGGTTAGTTTATGGAAGGGGAGGGTTTTGAGGGTACTTGCAAATGTCTGGGATGCATCCATGAAAGACATCATTGCTGCCTGTTGGAATTGCTGCTCCCCATTCTTTTCAGGCCAGCAATCTTGTGGCAGCCATGAAGGTATGTGTTTCTGTTGATTAACAGAAATACACTAACTAACCACATCCATATTTGGGAAGCATTCCTGCCTTGGAATACCACATCCTAGCTAGGGCTGTTGCTTTGAAATTGCATTTTATGCCCTATGCAGATATTGAAAAATAGGTCTAATTGTAGATTGTACTATAAATGTAAACCTTTTAAGATTCCTGTTGAGGAGAAAAAAAATTGCCAAGTTTCTATTAAGAAAAGAGAATGGGAGGAAAGAAGGGAAAAATCTATAATGAGATTTGTACTGATAAACATACAGAGAATATGTGAATTAATTTTCCTTATAATGGAATGTGCTATGTACTTTATAAGAGAACTAAGGAATATTCAGAGATCACAGAGATAAACAGACCAGTTGGTTGGGATGGGTCACAATTTGATATTGGAAGGCATCTTGGAGGACTGCCAAAATACTTCTGGAGTCCAGGCATTGATATCAGTATGATGCAACTTGGTCATGAATCTGAGAAGAATCAAAACTGCACAGCAATTCACCAAATACACTGCAGCGTAATAGTGATGACAGGAAAAGCTCTGCAGCCTGGTTTGCACCAGTCCAAACTGCCAGCACAGCCAGGCATGGAGTGTCAGTAAAGAAGGATTGAGGAGTAGAGGGACAGATAAGGTCATCAAGGTGCATAATGATGTGGTTGCAGATTATTTGGTACATGCCTGTCAGATATGTCTTACATGTTGGTGTCCTCTGCTGTGATTATGTCTCCCTTCCCTTCTATCACTTATTTATGGGATGGAATAGGAATGTGTCCTTATGAGAGAGAGTACCTATAGAACCTGATGTTAGCAAATGCTTGCATTTTGATTCCCCTGCTACCCCTAGATTTATGCTGCATGTGTTTCAATTTGATTACAATGGTACTGAGTCATTGTCACTAAAACCTGTTTAGGCTGAAAGCTCCTCGAATGATTGTAAGTGTCAAATGATTTAAAATGGGCTATAAGATTGTTACTTGTAATATATCAGCTGCTGAAGCTCAGAAGTAGTTCCTAGTTGATATTCTCCATAAGAGATGACTTTAAGGATGCTCTTGTATAAATGCACATACATAAATATATACAAACTGTGCATAAAAATAAGACATAATAGAAATAGTCCAGAATCCCACAAATATTTTTATACAATGCACCATTAGTTATGAGTAGTTGCTTGATGTCAGTGGGGAAAATGATCTTATTTTTATATTATTAAATAGACTAGTGATCAAATCCATTAGCTTCTGCATGCTTCAATAAGAAATTGGTCTACTCATACTATTAAAGGAACAGACTAGACTGTCATCTGTAAAATTAATACCTGGAAAATAGCATTAATGTTATACAAACACAAATATTCCAGCTCATTGTTTCAAATTCCAGTATTTATTTCTGTTATTACATTAAATTCAACCAAGCTGTGACTATTACCCTGCAGTACATGCTGTCAATATTTCTTTTTCTTTCAGTTGTTGTTGGAACTCTGAGTGCTTCTAGGGGGTTTCTCTGCCTAGGATCAAAGCCACCCTAAAGAGAGCACAGCTGGTTATCCTGGAGAAGAAGACAGAAGAAGCTTTATTGCAAGTTGCCTGCCAAAACAAGCCTCAGTGGGGGTTTCTGCCATATTTTCTTGAGAGCTGCTTTAAGCTGAGGCTCTTGCATGTGGCCCTGCCTGAGCTACATTGCAGCTGCACTGCAGCCATGCCTGTGCCCAGCACCTGATCCTGAAGCTGACCTGTGAACTTTTCTTCCCTCACCTTCAGCTTGGCCTCATCTCCATGGAGGTGCCTGATGTCCTGAGTTTTGGGCTGCCTCCCTGGCCTGCCCTGCTTCTTCACTCAGCATAGTGGGACCAGCCCCAAATGGTGAAGGCCCTGCCTTGCCAACCTTGGGAATCTCCTTGGCTCCTGGCCCTTTGGGAGCAGCCCCTTGGTGCTCCCTGACAGTTGTCCACTTAAGTCTTAATCAGATTATCAACTTCCAAAAAGAATATTCATACATTTGATTTCTGGACAGTTTTGCATACAAATTTCACAGAAACTGTAGAACTACTTTCATATTTCATAAAACATTCACTGTGAAGCCAATGTGGTGCAGAGATCAATGTAGGTGCTCCTGAAAGCAAGTCTACAAACTTCTAAAACTTCAAAGTACTGTGAAGTATTCTTGATCATGTTGAGAGCTATTAGTCTGTATTATTTATGTTATTGAAATTATAATGATAAATAGCCAAATAGGAACTTTACAGTGCTCTACATTTTCAGAATTCTAATATAGAATACTATATATATTAATTAGTTCATTTTCTAACAGTTCCTCTCACACAGTGGATAAGAAAATAAAATCTCTAAATATTTGAGAAATAATCAGAGGGAGTTTGCAGCCAGATTTCTTAAAATTTGTCTTATTCTAAGTGGGTTTTTGGCTGGTTGGTTGTTTTTTTTTTAATATCATCCTTCTTAATGAACCTAATTTTCAGGACTTGTGTCATTGTTCAGTCAGTTGAACATCAAGAAACATTTGTTGTCCTGTAGTTGCATATGTAGACTACTGACTTAGATGAGAGGGCATGTTGTAGTTTAGTACAATCTGCATTCTGAGCTTCTAAAATACAGAAAAAAAGTATAGTGTGACAGATGAGTTGACATGTGGACTTGAGCATTTGGAACTAACCAAAGCTCAGCTATTGAACCTCTGTGTGGCTCTCAGCTCTCCAATTAGCTTCCTCAAACATTGTATTTTCCTCAGTTGTAGTGAACAGACTGTTGTTTGTAAAACAAAAAAATAATGTGGGCCTCTGGGAAAAATGACAGTAAATCCAGAAAGGACTGTAAAGTGTTTTTAAGGCTTCACAACCTAGCAAAATTAGAAAGAAAGGTTCAAGAGTTCTGGTTTTCAGCATGCCACATAATTTGGTACTTCATAGATTCTTACACTGTCTTTCTCTCCCTGGTGTCTGAACTTCTTTCAGTAGCGTTTAATCACTGTGAATAATTTTGTTTTACATGTGGTTTCTTCTCTAAACCACAGTGTCCCTCCCTTTCCCTCATGTAACAAAGGTCTCATACTGGTTTTCAGGGAGCCAGTTCATGACACAGTGTGTGTGGATCTGTATACATGTGTATTTACACACACGATCTATAAATAAGCACATGTATTTTCTTCCTAAGTTGGTCAAAGAAGCTGAATCTTGCTCTTGTTAGTGAACTCAGTGTTTTAATTTTAAATTCAGATATGAAGAGCAAAATAAATGTGCAAATTTTTTTTTCTTTTTGAAAACTCTTTCAAAACAGGCAGACCCCTTCTTTCTAAACTTTATATCTGTCTGCATCAAGTTTTCCATGAGAAGTTTTGCCCCAGAATAACATTTTAAATGTAACATCTTGTGTTGAGTGATTAATTTTAATTCTGACAAATATGGGAGACAGATATTGATATTGGAAAAATTCAAATTTCTCCATAGTAAAGAGTAAACATTTTCGTGGTGGCTATGAGAGAATGGGCTTCTTTGTATTTGGGCAGATGGTCTTCTAAATTCACAACCTCAAAACTAAAGCCCAACAAAACTGAAACACATACAATCACTTGTACTTCCTGTGAGAATGTTTCAAACTATTTTACTGTCATTTAATTAAGTTTTCTTTTACATGGGATAAGGGGATTTGCTTCTTGAATCATAGTATCGCTCAGGTTGAAGGGAATTTTGGGAGGTCATCGGTTCAAGCTCCTGCTCAAAGCTGGATCAACACTGAAATCAGACAGTGTTGCTCATTGCTTCACTACCCTCACTAGCTGGTCGAAATTCCCACTGTTTCAATTTATGATAATTGTCTTTATCCCACTGTGTACCTCAACAAAGGGCCTTGTTTTGCCTTCTTTTGTAGGACAAGATCTAGCCTTGTAGCAACTGGAAGACTGGTATTAAGTCTCTCTTACCTGTTCTCCTTTCCACAATAGACAAGCCCAGCTTCCATCAGCCTTTCCTTGCAGAGAATATCTCCCAGCCTCTCACCATGTCAACTTTCTGCTGGCTCAAGTTTATCAACTTCTTTTTTGTATTGGGGTACCCAAAACTGGACACAGTATTCCAAATGCAGACTACCAAATGATAAGAGGAATAGTTATGTCCCTTGACCTAGACGTGCTTTTCCTTATACAGGTCAGGATGCTGTGAACCTTCACTGCTGGCTGATGTTTATCCCACTGTCCACCAGGGCCCCCAGATCTTATTCAGCAGTGCTGAGTGGCCTGTGAGTCCCAGCCTGTGCAATGACAGAAGGTTAGTCTGGTCAAAGTGCAGGGCTTTGGATGAGTCTGTGTTGAACTTCACGTAGTTCCTGTCAGTCCATTCTCTGGCTTGCCTAGAGGCAGCCCTGCCCTTGAGCATTGAATACATTTATGGGATAAACACTGCAGCTATTCACTAGTGGCTTATGTTGACATTATTTTTTAATAATAAATCTCACATCCAATAGAAATTTTGGAGGAAATTTCAGTGTGATTATGAGGTGGAAGTTTTAGGCTTATTGGAATCTGAAACTCCTATTACGAGGTTTCTTATAGTTTCCTACTGGCTATAGTGGCTAAGACTTTAATTTTATTCTTAATTTCAGGGAGAACTGATAGCTCCAACTTGTCTCCCATCATGCTGGAGCATGAGTTCAACTTCTGAGGACTAGAAGGACGTGGCCTCTGCTCTACTCTGACCCGGTGAAAAGAGTGCCACCTACTGAGCCTGTGACCCAGGTCTGCAAACGTAAGTACACAAAGCATAGTCTTTAATCCAAACTCTGACTCAGTGCAATCTAGTTTATTAATGATATGAGTCGACGTTGTTACACTACAAGATGTGTCTGTACAAGCCAAAGAAACCTAAGATTTTATGTGGTGATAGCTAGGAAATCTTCCAATCTCCTTCTTCAATGTAGCAATAAAATAATGATGTAAGAGAGAATGCACATGTGTTAAATTTTGTTACTATAAAACTGATAGAAGTGCAGCCAGCATATGCTGAGAAAAGGAGAAAGAAAAAAAAAAATTTAAAAGCATAGCAAAAGCTGCTACTGAAAAGAAGAAAATTATGATGCCTGCTGCTGGAGAAGATGTAAGGACTGTGTAACATGAGGAACAGAGACACATGGAATAGTATATAATGGCAAAATCTTTATAAAACACTTCATAAAATTTTTATTGCTCAGTAAGATAAACAGTAACATACAGGTCTATAAACACCATGGTGTCTTTGAAGTGTGCTTCTTCTATTTTAGATCTATAAATTAGTTGGTGTACCTACCAGCTTACTTGTTTTTGTTCTTATCCTATTTGGTATGTTTAAGAAATACAACCATCCTTTCCTATAGATTTTGCATCTTGCAGGGTGTTTCAGCTTTGTCCTTGTGGTTACTATGTTGTCTTTGGCTCAGCAGGATTCCTGTCTACCTTACACAGTATTTAGGAGGCAACTATCAAACCCAACAATGTTAAATGTCTCCTAGAGCAGGGTAGAAAGCACACTCTGCACAATGTTGGCTTCTGTAGCCAGATGATGGCATTTCTGCCATTGTCTGCTGCTTTTGTGGGATTATGTATTGTGAAACACAAGACACTACTCATCATTTTGCTCCCAACCTGGAAAGAGATGAAGTGCAATATGCATTTGCTCTGTATGGAAGGAAGGGATACGCTTTTCTGTTACAACGTGATTTACAATTGTAGAAGGCTGGTGGCTTTGGGTTTTGTTGGTTTTTTGTGTTTTTTTTTCCCACAGCGAAAGTTGAGATAAGCAATCAATCTTATCAATATCTGATGTGCTTCTTGGGAGGCACTGATTGCCTAACATCCTGTAACAGAGAGGAAATAACTCTAGTTCATGGAATCTGTCCTTTCAATCTTTATTAGGGCAAATGAAGCAAATGATTTGTATGCCTTTGACTACAGCTAGTCATTATGTTCAATTATTTATGTTTGCTTTACGTATTAAGTAATTTGTGAACACCTGTGAATATTCTTTTTGTATTGATTTATATAGTTATTGACCTATTGCTCCTCTCTGTTCACAAGTTTGGAACACCAAATGTATTGATGGCAGTATAGAAGAGTTTTCCTTGAAGGTCCTGTTGAAACAGTGTTGCATCAAATGGTATCTGTGGTTGTGAAAGAAAAAAACCTTTACCAGTAGTACCTGTGGCTACTATTTTTCTCTTCACATCTGTGTGTCTCACTATTATTCTCTGCACCGTGACAGGAAAAGATTGGGTGCGGTAATAGACTACTGACCTGGGACTCATCAGAGAAACCTGGTTATGCATCTGATATGTTCTGTAGTCATAGGCACGTCACTTCTCTGGGCTCCTGTTTCCACACATCTTGAGCTTCCCTGGTAAAATGTTCTGCAGGAACTATTGTGAAAGAAATGCAAAGTATAGTGAGCAGTGCAAAAATTACTTCTGTATTTCACTCTATAGAGCAATACATGCTGGAAGGGAAATTGCACTGCTGGTCTTAAAAAAAAAAAGAAAAAAGGAGCTATGCTAGTGTGTGCACTGAATGATCTAAGCCTGGACGAAGGTAAACATGTGGCAACGTGCACGTTAGAGAAAAATGCTTGGCATTTTCATGCTGCTTGGCATGTTTCACTGAATGCAAGTCTAATCTATGAATGCTGTCTAAAGGTTATTTTATAATCTAAAAGTTTCATTGATTGTGAACAAACTCTAGTAGCAGAGCACTACAGAGGGAGCAATGACAAAGCAGCTTCTTTATTTCCTGCCTTAGTAGGGTAGAGTACGTGCCTGCATTCTCCAGCACACTGTGTTTTTTATTCTTGGACCGAGACAACAGAGGAAGCCATATTCCAGTATACGAGCTAAATATTTTTAGAAACCTCAGCAGTATGTGTCTTGTGAAAGTACATTTCAGGTATTTGCTAAAACAGCCAACAGTACAGAGATGACCTGAGGACTTGCATTAGACGAAAATTCTTTCTTCCTTCCCTGGTTTTCTGCTTTTTCTTCTGAAAAAGCTGTGAAAAAAAAGGGACCGAAAGGGGGAAGCAGAAAAACATGTTTTACTCTGATCCAAGTGATTCCTTAAAAACAAAAGCTATTAGTTTCTTGTTTTTTCTTTAAAGAGAAAGGCCATGAAGCCTGATCACACTGGGGAGAACTAGGAGCATCAAAGCGGCGTGTTCTGCCCGGTATTGGACACGGCAGTATTTTGCAGAGCTTGGCTTCCAAATCAGTGCTTCAAACTCTCAGCCCGCCCCTCACTCGTTGGGGATTTGCCCTTCTTCCCTGCCAACAGCAGCCACAGCCAAGCGCAGAAGGTCAAGCCGAGATCTGTGGCCAAGGGCAGGGGGCCCAGCCCGGTGCCAGGGAGAGGCGCGCAGGGCCGGCGGTCAGCGCGCCGCGGGGGGGGGAGGAGGAGGAGGAAGGCAGGAGGAGGAGGAGTTGAGAAGCCCGGGCCCGGGAGCCTCCCCGCTTACCACACTAGGAAGTGACGCTTTCCCTGAGTCCCGGAGAGAAAGAAACAAAGTTTTTTGTTTTTTGTTTTTTTTTTTTTCCCTCCTGCTTCCCCCCTGCCCCACTTTGCAAACAGCCGTTCCGCGTCCCCCGCGGCGCCCGCAGTGCCTCGCTGCGCAGGTGAGCCAGCACGTTCTTTTCCTTCCCTCTCCAGTCTTCCGCGCGTTTATTTCTTTTTTTATTCGCACGATTTGCTTCCGTTTTCCTGCCATTTTGGAGAGGGGGGTGTTTTCCCTGGGGCTTTTCTTTTTGGGGTGGTGGTGCGTGGTTTGTTGGCGGGTGCTGGGTGCAGGATGAGGAGCACAAGTACCTGTGGAGGTGACGAGGGCGGCTGGCTCCGCGCCCGNCTGAGCGCGCAGCGCGGCCAGGGCTGGATCGCTCTGCCGGGCTTTACGCAGTGGAGGGGGATGGGGAAGAATTTGTTAGATAATTTCTGAAAATCCCGTGCTCACAAGGGTACAGCTGCTTGCTGGCAGCAACTGCAAAGGACTGATTCGTTGCAGTTTGGCAGTAAAAGCTGACAATACACCTACGCGCGTATGTGAGAGTCTTATATAATACTTACGGGGTTTTTTTTAACAGGCGTAAGCAGGATTTATTTTTGGTTTATAAAGTCTTGTGTGTTGCAGCTTGCAGAATTAGCGAAATATTATATTTGTTCAACAAAGCAGTTTGCTTAAAACAGCTTCTTGTTTTAATAAGAATTTGATTTCATTCCGACAACGTGTTTTAAACGCAGTGTGAAGGCCATCTGTATTGGAGCAAGCAGTTAAGGCAAGGGAAGAGAGAAAAGAATCGTCCTAATGCGGACACTGATATTAGGTTGTTTAGAGGGCGAGACTGCAGTTCCAAGCAGCAACAGCAGCAGCTTTATGACTGTGTGTAATTACAGAGTGATTGCATAGGACAGCATTGTTGGAACGAATACGCATACACAGGCTATTGTGCAAGTTTTCTGTACCGAACAAAACCTAGTTTTGCATTGCAAATGCTAAAAAGAGAATGTATTCTGCCTTGAACTGCCACGTTTCTCTTTGACTTCATCGTAGAACTAGAAGAGGAAGTGGGGAGAAGTGGAGCGAGGCTGATCATGGAAGTCACAAACCTGAAATACTCTGCAGAATTGCCAGGAGTAGTCTCTAAAATCACAGCAGACATAAATTGAAAGCTCATTGAATCTGTGGGTTCATGTTTCTGAAGTTGTTACGCATCAGGTGAAAATCAAGCAGGTTTGCTAACGCTCCTGCAGGTTTAGTGTAATTCTTTCTCTGCTCTAATTTTTTGTGTGCTTGTGTGGGAAAGAGACGTATGTTAAAATAAGCAACTGCAGTTCAGCTAGCTTACTTGGAAATGGAGAGAAGAGCATTGAGGAGAGTTTCTGTGTAAGGCTACAAGAAATGAGAGCTTGAAAGGATTGCTAGACCAGAGGTACACTTAGAGCATGCTGCTTCAACTTTGGTTAACTAAAGAGCTGCCTATTGTTCAGTGATCTTGCAGGCAGCGTTGGCTGAGGGATAGTATGAGGCATTGAGAATATGTGCTGCTGACATTGTATTAGCAAGTCTTTAACTAAGACTTTGAAAGACCAACATAATTGTGCCAAAGTTCTTGTGGGTACAACTTAAGGTCCCTAAGATTTGCTTTTCAGAGGTGATGTTACCTGTTATTTTTATCAGCTTAGTTTTGGAAGTACTTGAAATTCATGAAATATCAGATCTGAAAACTGGCCTGTCTAACATTAGAGACAATTTTCTAAAAATGTTAGCTTTAGCCATCACTGCTGATGTAATCAATGCTACAAAGGCTTGTAAAGTATTGTGAGTACTATGATGGAAGGTACTATAAAAATGGAAAGCTGCCTTAAAATTGCTTGGTGTTCAGCCTGGGCATATTTTAGCTGAACACACAGATCATCTTATTATTAGTAGCTTCCTCAGGTTGTCAACTAAATGCAGTAGGTAAAATGTTATGTAGCTTTGTTGATGAAGAATGTACAGATGTATTGAAAGCGGTGGGGTTTTTTTTGTTTTGTTTGTTTGGTGGGTTTTGTTTGTTTGTTTGTTTATGGCAAGTGGCTAATTAACCACAGCACAAGGCCTGTCACTTGACAACCTTTCATAGTGAGCCTTCTATAAGTTTATTGGAGTATTTTCTTTTAATACGAAATTAATATATGTTAATCTGTGATTACTGTCATGTTCTGCCTGTAGGTTTTTCTTGGAATTGTACTTCATGTCTTGACCGACTTGTCAATCTATTTTGTACTGGTTGTTACAATGTCAAAATTACCTTTGGGGTGAAACAGGAGTAGTGTTTAAAGATTTCTTGAAACATTTGTGGTGGTGTTACAATATAGTCATTCCTTATGCTAAGTCTTTTGCTTTTCGCAACCTATGTGGTAAGAGAGAAAGTTTTAGGCCAGATTTCTTCAGGTTTGTATACAAAGAAGTAGGCAGCTTGCATGTCCTTGAGTCGTCCTGTGGTACTCAGTGGAATTAGTCATAGATATGTATACATTTGTTTGCATGTTAGCAAAACGGAGGCGTAGCCTTTAACCCATCCAGGTGCATAAGAGTAGTGGCCATATGAAATGGTGAGAGCTGTAGCACAGTACAAGCCTTTTGAGAGCCTGCATAAACATTTGAGATGTTAGTTTATGTTTTTGCATTTTCAGTGTTGTCACCTGTCAGTGGTGGCTGGAGAACTACATACATATGCAACTATATTTTCAAGCCTGTCGTCCCTTCCATGACAGTGTTCTGTTAAGCTGCTAAGCAGTCCTTTAAGTTGCCTCTGATGGAGGACCTGCTGCCTTTGCAAATGAGCACCTTGGTGATGGTGGTAGCAGCAGTGTGTGTGTGGAGGTGTGCCCAGGCCTGTGAGAAGAGTGACTGCCATGAATCAGAATGGGAGTCTGCCTAGCCTGTGGTCCTGTTTCCAAAGGTGGGTGTGTTTTCTTATGCTTAGCAGTTCTTGAGGAGTTCTACTCACATAGTTTTCTGTTGAGCTTAGATAAAAATTTATCAGCCACTTTTTTAACCTGCTGATGGAATGTTGAATGAGGATGTTGGTAAGAGCTGATTTTTATTGTTTCACCTTTTCTGAAAAAATGCCAACAGCAACAAAAACAAACAAACTGATAGTTTTTCTTGTTTTGTCTGAAGCGTTGCATAAATTTTTAGTATTGATTGCAGTAAGTTACAGTTTATGCTAAAATGAAATGTAGTAAATTTGCATGTTGTCTCCAGTTGTAATTAGTTAAATTCTAAGTGACATAAAACAGGAAATAAACCACTTTTCTCTGAGTGTTCATTGTGTTAAATGGGGAGGTGAGGGAGGCAGGAGCTCTGGTGGTACAGTTTGGCAGCACATGTCCAAAAAGCTGCAAGTTCTGGCATGGGCAAGCCAAAGCTCATGAGTCACATCCAAAGGGAAGACTTGTCACTGAGCAATTTGTAAATAGGAGGGATGTACTGCTAATTCAGGGGAATATCATCTTCAGGACCTTCCCTAATAATTGGAAGTGTGGCAGAGAGCTGTCTGCCATATGGGAGCTGTTTGTACTTTGAATCACACATTCTCTTTAGTGTGATTTGAGTATTCAAACCAAGAAATCCTTGCCATGCTTTATGTAGGTCCCTGAAGGAGGTGGTTGGTCAAGTAATAATTTAAATTTTTGTAACTGCATACCAGCACCTTGGATTCTGCGTGGAAGCTTCTTGGCAGCTACAGCTGCTCCCAGGGCACAAATGGCATGTGTTTGCAGCGTGAGGCTGCTCAATAAGCACTTCACAATGCTTTGCACAGCTTCTGTTTCTGAATGGTTCCAACTGTAGCCCTTCTCAGTGCTGTGCTGGTCAACTCCAGCAACTGAAAAATACACAGAACGTCATGAGTAAAAGCTATACTCTGCACACTGGGAAAAAATGTGGATATATGCATTTTGAATGCAGTCAGTGTCCAGGTATTTAGGAGCAACCGTTCAGATGGAGATGCAGAGATAATCTTGGTAACCAATTCTTTGCTTTTCTGGCTGTGTTGATGCTTTTTATCATATTTGGTGCAACTGACAGCCACAGATATCCAATTCAATTAATACAATTCATTACTATGTATATAATATAGAAGATGTATAGATGTTCTTTGAAATGTCCATATCCCCAAAATTAATGTTCTCTTTATGTACAGGTAAATTCAAATGAATGCCCCTTGCTGAATAGACAAGAAGTTGAAAACTGGGAAAAGCTAGATTTGGAGTGGGTGGCAAAGTGTTCAGTGTATATTAATTTTTTGTTGGTTTGTTTTTAAAGGTATCTTAAAAGGCCTACAGCAAAGCATGGAATAATGCTTTCTTTTTTGCTCTTAATTAATGAATGAAAATTAATTTTTGAGTTCTGTATAATTTGACTTAGGTAGTGGTAATGATTGAAACTCATGAGAGGAATTGAACGAGCAAGTACTGATATCTTCACTCTTGTGACCAGGGACAGGACTCAGGAAATGGCATGAAGATGTGTCAGGGGAGGTTTAGGTTGGATATCAGGAAAAAGTTTTTCACCCGGAGGGTGGTTGGGCACTGGAACATGTTCCCCAGGGACACAGCAGCAAACCTAACAGAGTTCAAGAAGCATTTGAAGAATGCTCTCAGGCACATGGTGAGATTCTTGGGGTGTCCTGCACAGGGTCAGGAGTGGGACTCAATAATCCTGATCAGTCCTTTCCAACTCAGCATGTTCTATGATTCTGTAAGTTAAGTGCTATTAGTGACTGAAGTGATAAACTGAGAAACAGTTCTGATATAATTTTACTAAATATGTTACTGATTTATTATGTGTTCAGTGTTAGGATGTAAAGAGACAGGAAGTGGAATCAAGTCAATATCCATGCTTTAGTTTTATTTTACTGTATATTATCTTTTCACATGAAAATTGGTTCTCAGTTTCTTGGCTTTCCCCGTCGTAGCTTACTAATAGGAAAGGTTACAGTGCAATAATATATATTGGTATATTCTCTTGTCATTTATTTTGGGAAGACAAATGTGTATGTATATTTATATGTGAACACACACTATTCTATGAATACACCCTTAGCTATCTCATTTTGCACCTCAGTTCCCGTAAGAACAAATGTTTCTTTTTCTTGTGATGCTAGAGTACTGTTAGTGAGGTTTTGTTCTGTTTAAAAAAAAAAAAAAATTGAAGTTTTCTGACTGTTTGTACTATTATTTCAAGCTTGAATAGAATGCTAAATTTTGGCATTTATCTTTATTTATTGTCTTTCATAACGTTGCTTTTGGTGTTTCTGGAGCTGTAGTGACCAAAACATGCATGAATTGTGATTGCAAGGTTTTTGTTTATTTGTTTGTATTTATCAAGGGCTTTTAACTGAAAGGACTTTTTGAAATAGTGGTTTTCTTTTGCAGCTTGGTGGTGATACAGTGTTGTATGGTTGATTTCCAGCTGTCAGATCATCTACTTTCCTTCAACATGGGTGACCTGTTGAAGTCTGTTGTGTGAAGCTGCGCGTTGCGGGGCAGTCGGCCTGCTGAAATCCTTGTCACCTTGTCTGCGGTGTGCATTGTGATGAAGTCCAAAGTTGAAACTAGTTACAGACATCTGAATAATCTCCAAATTGCCTTTTTATGGTGCAGATCATGGGTAAAAGTGCATCCCAAGTTGCTTGAGGATGTTGTGTGATTTCCAACTTGACTTAATCATGTATGCTTAGGTATGGCCTTGTCTGCTACACTCAGGGTTCCTTGAGCATCTCCTTTTGAACTCCGGCATGTGTCTCCTGGCATTATTGTTTAGAGTATTATAGTAGTGCAAGTTAACTATTCCTGCAGTTTTATAATACCCTTTTTGTTCAGATTCTTCATGCTGAACAGTCACCTTTAGACATATTGAAAAGCAAAGCAAAGTGCCATACGTTAACAATACTCGTGGGATTTTAACTGGATCATTTGCCATTAAACTTTTAATTTCAGGTGCTACTTCTTTCTACGTAATGTATTGGTTATTCTTTCATGCATTTCCTGAAAGGAGAGGTTGCTGTGTTTGTGGGAAATTACTGCACTTGGGCAGAGGAGAATTTAGCAACGTAATTTCCCATTTTAAATTTGGTTTTATACCATTTCAGAACAAAATCCCAGCACTGCCAAATTCCTGGTGAGAGGACAGGCACAGCTGTAAGGCCTTCTGGTTGCTTTAGGAAATTCCAGTGAGGACTATTTAGGATCCCAAATACTCATCTATGTGAAATTGGCAGGGAAATCTGACTGCCCCTATGGCTTAGTTTGATTTCAAAACTTGGAAAATTCTGAGTTGAATTATTTCCTCAGAATGTTTTTGACAAGCATTAGACATTATCATATATGAAAAATGCTAGATATTTGGAACAATTATAATATCTTTAATTAGGATTATAAATTTATTTGGATTTTTTATTGGAAAGCTATTATATTTTCAAATTTCTATAAAATAGAAGTATTTTTTCAAGTCTGTATCTTAATCTTGTAGTCTTTCTGTAACAGTATTTGTTTAACTTAATGTGTTTTAAGGGATGTTGGGATGCCTTTGGAGAAGTAGAGGAATGTATTATAAATGAAAGCTATGACTAATGAAGTATTACTGTATCATTGGGCATTCTGAAGAGTTTAAGCTGTCCAGCTTGCATAATTGGAAAGTCTTTTTCATGTAAAGAGTGAGATTGCAAGTAAATAATTGTGCAAAATATTACATTTGATTATGGGCTTCAGTTTTCTTCTGATTTAATTTCAGTATTGAAGTGGTCTTTGTTGCAAGGATTTCCTGAATACATTCAAGAGTGAAAAATATATTTAAGATATTTCTTCTTTCTTTCCGAAATATGAGAACTACATAGACTCCTCCTTGGTTTATTCCTTGTATTTTTTTTGGCAAAAGTGAAATATTTCAAGTGTGGTACTAGCTGACTTATTTTGCTATTGCAGCTGTCTATAGAAAATGTACTGTAACTTTTTGTGTAGAAAAATTTGATCCACGATGAAAATCTCCTTTTATTGCCTAAGAATATGAAAAGAAGAATCTGAAACTCCTTGTAAACAATTCATTTTAATTTTTAATTTGAGGTGTAAAGAATGAACATTTGAAGAATTCAGGTATTAAAAACCTGGAAAATTTGGTGAGCTGATACTGTACTTAGGTTTTGAACTTACTAACAGTGAATAAGAGGCTGCCTTGCAAGAAGCTTTGTTGAAGGCAGTGCTGATAATTTTTTATTTTGAAGACAAACAAAGTTAGATGAGGTTTTTTTTGATTGCAGTGTAAATAAACCTAGATACCTTACCTTTACAGAGAAAATTAAAATGCAGAGAGCGTTGTTAGTAAAAGCAATAAAGTGCAGGTTTGAAGCCTTGATTTGTAAAGTTTTTCTCTGCAACTGAAAGAGCACTATATTAATAATAATAATAATTACTATTGATATAAATTGCACACTGGAAAATTCAGTTTTGTTATTCAAGTAATCTCCCCATGCATTTTAAAATGAGCTAGCCTGCGTATGCACACGTGTGTGCCACAATGCAGTTTTTTGTTTGTTAGTCTAAGAATGAAATAAACATATATTTACTAAATTGTTAAGCACGGGAGACAGATGAAACTTGGATAGACTGGTCATAAAGAAGCAAGGCATCTTTAAGATGAGGTGATAGAGCAAGGTTAGAGACCTGTCAAAGGCCTTCAGGTTGCACTGCTGCTTTTTAGTGAGTTTATGGATTTCTGCACTAGGCACCTCTGTCAGAGGTATCATTAGGCAAGTATGAGACCGAGGGCAGTGGTCCAAATAGTTGTCAACACAAACAATTGCTTGACCCACGTGTATGTGGATATTTACTTAAAGGGACAGTGTATTTGATACTTGGAGTTAATGTTAAAGCACCCATGTTGTCAAGATGCCGCTTCTTCTCTGCTGACTAAAGTGATGTTGAAATCAATTTTACTGTTTTTAAACAGAAGTGTTTTGTTTTTCCCAATGGTGATAAATCAGTGATCTTGTTCTAGTCCTGATCAGCAATATTCTATTGTTATAGTACTGTCAAGTTGCTGGTGATGTTTATAGATGAATGCTAATTTAGATGAAAGGGCAAAACTTCTTGTTTTTAAGAGACAACCCACCAAAAAGCATTCTCATACACAAAATAAAAAAATGGCAAGGTAGGAAGTTACTTAGATTTAGAAGCTTTTAATGCTTCCTTCGTGAGAGATACTGCTATTTAAACTATACTTGAATTTTGATCCCAAATTGTAAATGCTCCCTAAGTCCATGTACTACCAGACGAGCATACTTCAGGGACCATATGACAAAGAGCAAACAAGAAAACTCAGTATTTGAACTGGTTCACATGTTACTCGGCTCAAGAGCAGAGATGGCACTACTGTTTGCAGCAACTCTCTGGTGTCAAATACAGAAAGATAATTTCTTATGAAACAAAATAATACAGTTTTCTATGTTCTTTAGTTGGAAGTCTGAGCAGAGATCTGTTGAAGAGGGTTTTTGAGAATAATTCAAATCTGCATAAGATGATTTGCTTCTACACTTCACATCATGAGTGTTAATAAAAAAGAGTGCACCTTCTCTCAGACTCCATGTATAGATAAGTCTGCAGTTCTACTTTCATATTCTGAGTCAATATGGTTTGACTGCAGATTTTTGCCATTACTTTGGATAATACATAACAAAGGTGCAGGCTACATTTAGACCTTTAGAAGGCTAAGTGATTTATAGGTGTCCCTTTTGTCAAAAGCAAGTTTGAGGGTCTGATTTGCTGCAATTTGGCCTGCACCAGCAGTTCTTAGGGAGGTTGGGATGAGCTTTCTAACATATTAATTAATTGTGTTAAAATGTTTAAGAAGTCACTTTCATACTCTTCCCAAGAAGGCATCGGCTTTGTGTAACCTTTTAGAATATTATGTAAAATCTTGCTCTTAATCTCTTTCAGTAGCCTGAAGGGCTTTCATTGTTCTTTCTGTAATATCCCACCCTTAAGGGGAAGTGATGATTTATGATTTCATTGAGCATTTTATTCATACTTAGACAAAACAAACTGCTTATTCTGAAACTAAAATGGTCGGCAACAAGGTACCTTGAGCTTAGAACAAGTCGTGTTCTTTGCCCTCACCCAGAAGACCCATTAGATCTTCCAGTCATGGAATTTCCTTCATCTAATACACGAGTCTACACTCGGATTTACAAACTGTTAGACACCTGTGGGAGAAGTAAAGACAGGTAGACTTGAAAGAGAAGGCAATAAAATGCTATTCAGGGAGGAGGTGTTTTCTGGTGCCAAAACACAACAAAACTGTTTTCTAGCTTTCTTGCAAGCTCACTACTGGAAAGCAAATTACATTGTTTGTGCCTTATCGTCTTCGTTTTAAGGTGAGATAATTTTCTTCAACCAAGAGACTACAGAACCATACTCTGATTTAACAAGTAGTGGTATAATGTGAGTGGGAATGGAGATTTTGCCTCACCAGGGGAGTTGATTGATTCGGGATCTGATAGGGAAGGTGTGATATGTGAGTCTGAATTTGCATCTCCATGCCTGGGTATTTTGTTAGCAGGCTTTGAACAGGAGCTCACACCCTCTCACACCTACTGTGTTTGAGGAGGAGCTGATTTTGCTCTTCAGAAATGGTTATTGACACCCTCTGTGAACCTTCAGCAGACAGAGGCACTTAAGCCTTGGGTAGAATAGCAACTTTTTTCATTGAACTGCAGATACATGTTTGCCTATATGCATCCTCTATGGGCCCTTTTGACTGGCTTTTTTCCTGGGTGTTTTTGCTTGACAGGCTGATTTTTGGTTCTCTGTGCGATGCTTTAACCCCATCGTGTTTGTTCTGGAAATCCAAAATGTGGAATTGAGGCTTCTGGATTGCACTCAAGAAGTGAGTCACCAGTTTCTGTGTCAAACAGATTCATAGAATCATAGAATATGCAGAATTGGGAGGGACCCATCAGGATCAAGGCCAACTGCTGGCCCTGCACAGGACACCCCAAGAATCCCCCTGTATGCCTGACAGCATTGTCCAAACGTTCTTGAACTCAGACAGGCTTGGTGCTTTGGGTAGATGGAATAGAGTTTCCCTAGCCAGGTTAGTTCCTTGGCTTTAAATCATGTTGTCAGTGAACAAAATTATCATCTCCCTGGTTCTGTGCACTTAGGTGATTTCAGTCTGGCCTTTACAGAGTTATCTCATACTTTTCTGTTTTTCAGTTGGATAACTTTGTCAGTGTCATTAAAAAGGTAAAAGATGGCAGAAACCAAAGTAGTGGATCAACTTTCTCCCTTGGAGCATGGGTTTGGGGTATGTTGTACCTCTTTCAGTTGCTCTATTGTGATTTTTTTATTGTGAAGATGAATAGAACTACTTAAGTTTGCTGTGTGCTAAAAAGCATTTTAAGAAGAAGATTCTTTCTGAGTTACTTGATTTATGGGAGAAGTACAGTTTGGAGGTGGAAGGATATTCTGTGTTCGATGACAGCTATAACAGAGTAATTTTACGTGGCAGAATTTGCTTGGGAAAATACTCTAGGCTAAGTGTGGGATGCCTGGCTGTTTACAAGTAACTGACTGTCTAAGCTGTACAGTTTGGATGCATGGAGGCAATGTGAAAAATCTATTGACATCTTTAGTTACTCAACTGGTTTATTTTTGGGAACTCGTGAATTGGCAGGACATAGTGACCCCATCTGCAAGGGAAAAGCATCATGATTTTGAACGCTGGAGACTTAATATTTTGTCAAGTTACTTGCTACTGTTTCTTTGCAGCGACCATCATGGAGAATTTAACCCTTTGCTGTTCCCCCTGAACATTTTTGCATAGTATTGATATATTTTAATGAAAATCTAATACTACTCTGTCAACACAAAATGGCTTAATGCATCAGATTTGAAGAGTATGAGGTTTTCTTGCTTGAAAAAGGGGAAAAAATTATTTGGCGATAGATTGCTTGTTTGTTATCTTTTGTTATACCTATAATTTGGAATAGCTGTAGCTTGGATTTGGGATTGGTCCTGTGCCCAAAAGGACACAACATAAAAAAGACAGAGCAGTCTTACACACAGGTGATATTGGGTTACAAGTTGTATTTATGTACAATAGCACAGCTGTATTTTGTATGACACTGATACTGTTTTTGCACTGTGTGGTTCGTGAGACCCAGCAGACAGAATCAAAATTGACAGTAACAACTGCAAAAGTCTTGTGGAAATTTTGCTCTTTCTGTTGTAACTTTTCTGCTCATGACTGATTTACTCAAAACTATTACCCCTTAGCATGGTACATAAGAGAGCAGAGCCCAGAAGACTTTCTTGTAGTGTGTTCCTTGTAGCTGCTGCATATAGTTCTGGTTTGGAGAGCTGCTACAAGTTTGCATGGAGTAAAGGGGAAAACTGGTGGAAGAAAGTTGGTTTTCTCTTGTCTTTCAATATTCAGTACTCTGATTCCATCCGAAATTCTCAGCTGTGTTGTCAGTTTAGTTAAAAACAACTTCGTTGTTGGAAATAACTTGAAAGCATTTTATTAATGTTACTTGCAGTTGTCCTACTGAAAAGTTAAGATTGTATTTGTTACTCTTAATTATTCCATATCCCTTCATTCATAGAATTACTTATAGTGTCACAACAGCATTGCAGATTTCTTGCAAATACTGAATTGTGAGAACGATGAGTTACTGATCACTTTGAAGGGAAAGAACCACTGATTTGATTTTTGTGTATTACACACAAAAAAACCCCCAACAGATAAAGAAATAAAGCAAAGGTTAACACTTGGCAAGCTGACTGGACTTATGGAGACCAATTTGCTTTAAAAGTGACTTCTCCACCATACTTTCTTTTTTTTTTTTTAATTAGAAATAATAGTAATGGGGTTTTGGGTTTTGTTTTAAATAAAAAGGAAGTTCTGGAAAACTCATATATCTGGAACAATGTCGGCTTATCTGTTCAACTTATCTCTTCAGCAAATTTTTTCCAACAATTGCTGGAAAAAAACTGTCTTGAGTCTCACATCTTAATTAAAAGCATGGATGTTAATTTATTTTTAGGTTTGGTGGTTTTTTTTTCAAACAGTGAGTTCTTTTTTTCTTAGTACTGTTAGTGCTAATTTTCAACTTAATTTTAATAAATTTATAACTTTGTCTAGCACTTTAGATAAAGTATGCCTAATTTTAAGAATACTATTGCAGTATCTTTTAATATTAAAATATAGCCAAGTGGAAAATATTTTTTCCCTCTCCTTTGTAGATGACCTTAAATACAGATTTAACAGTTACAAACACCTTATTGGTTAAACATGAAAGGTAAAGGTGAAGAAACTTTGAGGTCCTTGATGCATCTTTTAAATGAACTTATTGAAAACAAAATAACTGGTTCCATTTCAAAATTTAAACGAGAGCATGCTTTTACAATTCCTTGATGATTGCAAAGACACTTAATATGCTGGAGCCTTTGTATTTTAACTAATTGTTTTGTGTAATGCTTGCTTGTGGGAAGAATTATTTTATGAAAAAAATATTGAAGTAAATGACTTAAGAACCGATTTAGATGGAAGAAATTCTGCATACCTGCAGTGTACATAGTCATGTAAATGTATGCATGTATGATGGCCAAGATAAAATACAACTAGTTTTTGATAAAGGGTGTTGCTTGAAGTCACAAAAATAAGCAAATTGTGCTTGCTAACAGCATTAGTCTTTCCTTATTACCAGACAAATATACCCTATGTTGTGGCCTTAATTTCGTTGAGAGCATTGCATCTCTTGGAAGTCGAAGGTTAAGGCAGTTGAGAGAGAATTTGTTCTAGGATTTTTCTTGAGGATTGTTGGTAGCAGTGTATGGGAGTTTTTTAATACTTAAACAAAACAGAAAAAACTCTTCCTCATTAATGAAGTCTGAACACTGTGATGTAGTTAGACTTTTCAATCTATCATTTTAGGGAGCTTGCTTTCCTTGCAATGCGGAAGTTGAAAAAGAAGCCGTGTATATTCATTGGTTGTAGAAATGCAGAATAAGTAGTACAAACAACAGAAGAGGCTGTATATTCAAAAAGGAAATTGAAAAAGCCTCATCCAAGACCTAAATGATGTGACTGTATTCCAGGATGCCTTCCTGTGCACTGCTGGACCGAGTGCAGGACTCTGTGCTTGTGCTGTGAATGTCTATAACCTCGCCTGCCTTTGCAGGGGTGTTTAGTGCCTGGCTGAGCCTGGGGGGCCGAAATTAATGGAGGTGGGGACTGTTTGTCACAGCAGCTGCAGCCACAGGTCGTGGCATGCCATGCTGCCTGTGAGGGCAGGGGGAACTGCCAGGTGCCTGTTTGTGAGGGCAGCCTGTGCTTCGTGACTGTCGGGACCGGTGAGCTCAGCTGCAGGGTGGACACAAACCCTTTGAGAGATAATATTTCTTCAGGCTATCACTTGGGCTCTGGTTTAGCAGCTGAGGCATTTCATTGGGAAATGCAACATCAGAAAAGCATGCTTTTGGACTCCAAATGGCTTTGGAGCAGCTGTAGAGGAACAGCTAAATAAATATAACCCTCTGTAAGAGGAAATAACTTTTCTACCAGATATATGTACAGATGGATTGTAATCATACTGAGCCCGGTGTTTGCCTGAACCAGACAGAAAACTTTAGTAGAGAGCTATAAATGGAAATTTGTGCTTATGCTAGCTTCTTGTAGAAGTGATTGGAGAATACTACTCCTGTCTAGTAGGAATGAGGCATCTCAGGGAGTTTGAAAAACTAAAGAAGCTAGGGAGACACCAGCCGTGAGCTACAACAGCAATGTACACTGAAATTTATTGATGCCCAGATGCCTACAATAGTGTCTAGGAGCAGTTCTTTTGCAGCACTGTGAATGAACCATGGTAATATAGATCTGTGTGCTGGAGCTACTAACCTACTGGATGTCAATATGCTCAGAGAGGGCAAGGGAGAGCTCAGTGTTTTGCTACCTCAAAATATGGAAAAAAGAAGACATTTTAAAAAATTTGCAAATATGGACGATATTTAGTAATTACAGATACACTTCCTAAAATATTTTATAATACTAGAGCAAAGTACTGTGCTAAAATTACATGCAGACAGCAGTTATGAGAGTTGCTGCTTATTCAGGAGGGAATTATGATTGTAAGATAGTGGATATGGTATAAGATAATTCCAGATTTATTTTATTTTTTTGTTACTGAACAAGGGATTTCTTTAATAAATACTTTAATTCTGTTCATCACTCATCTTAAGATGTTTCATGAAGAGAGAGTTGTTACCGATGGGATTTAGCTTTAAAAAGGCAGCTTCAAACTGAAAGCAAATTTGTAGGTTTGAACAATACCCTCTGCGTCCTAAAATAAGGGGATTGTTTCCTGACAAAAATGGTGCCAGTATCCATAGGAGGCCTTAGGACCATGTGATGGAGTTGCATGCCTTAAAGACTAAAATATAACTTTAAGTTAGTGCATACATTTGTAATCGCATATCTGTCTTTTTTTCTTTAAAAAAGAAAAAAAAGGCTTATTCAGCTTTACTGTGGGATGGAAGAGGTGGTCAGTGATTGCTTTTAAACACTGAAGTTTTTCAGAATGGCTGAGAAGGACATGATGCTGCTCTTGTTTTGCACATTTGCTGAGGTCTGTGTGGCAGCAGATCTCTGGCAAGAGCTTGCGGTGCTTCACAGACCAGTTTTCCACAACCCTCAGCAAGTTGGTCACCATGGATTATTCTTTCCACATGTTGATTTTGTGCGTGAAGCTATGGTAGGGAATTGAAGCCAAAATTCAAGAGGTGGAAGGCTAATTGTTTCCCTTGCCAGCTTTTTGTGTGTGTGCAATTTGCTTGGAGGGAGAGGGAGGAGAGTGTCAACCATTTACAAATATGAATTTCCACTCATTCCTCCCCAGAATGACAGCGGAAAATATTCCTAGGCTGGCTTAATATAACAGCTCAGTCACTCTCAATAGTAGAGACTGCTTTAAGTACACAGATTAGCAAGAAACACATAGTGGGTGGATTAATGGAGAATTAGTTCTCCACAATGAACAGGAAAAGAATGCGTTCATGTTCAGCTGAGGAAATTTTTACTATTGCAGCTAGGCAAGCAAAGTGCGTTTGTTAGTAGGGACTTTATTTTAAACTGTTTATTCAAAGGCCACCAGAAGTGTCATTTTACTTTCTTAGGGTATAAAAAGTTTAAAAAATTGGAGTGTGGTAGGCAATTTCTTTTTTTAGCATTAGAGCTGCAGATATACTTATTTTAGAATTTGACTAGAGAGCTAGTGAAGTGATACTGGGAGCTGACCAACTGACAGGTTTTTTTCCCACCTGCTGCTGTTCAAAACTTGAACCTCTAAATCCAATGTCTGCTGAATGCTAGGGGGAGTTTGTGTATGAAATTGTTCAAAATTATTTTTAACAATTTGCAATATTTGAAATTATAGACAGTTCCTCCAATGATATTGAGAAATTTGGCACAGAACATTCTTTCCATAAAAAAAAAAAAAGTGCTAATTCTTTACCATGCAAATCTCTGTGCATGAAATAAATAAATATATATTTACAAGCAAAATGTTCTGGAAAACCTTTTATTGCTTCAGGAAAGGAGCTGAGAAATATAATTAAAATGGTAAACGACTTCTTTTTATTGGTAGCTTTTTTTTTGTCCAAATGGATCCTATTATGCCCAGATAAGGTATAAGTGAAAAAATTACATTAAAGAAATTACCAATTCTGAGAAGCTACCTTAAAAAAATAAAGGAGGTGGCACACTAAGGAGTTATTATTGTTGCTTAATTGGATGGGTTCATGTCTTTTTGAAACAGTTTGTCCTGCCATGTGATATCTTTGTGAAACTAAGTATATATAACTGCAAGGCATGGTGTTCTAGAAAACGGACAAAATCTACTGGAAATGTAGGTCCAAGAGGAAGAGAATCTGGAGGGATGGATACACTTACGGTTTCAGGAGGGAGAGATTTTCTTCTTTGTGCTACTTTTTCTTCGTCTCACCTATCTGGCTCATGTTAGCTTCCTACATGTTGTGGCATGAGTGGAAACCAACCATCCTACTTGACCTCCGTGTGAAATCGAAAGCGGTGAATTCTTCAGCCCCGGGCCTCTGAAAGGGTTGCTCGGGGGAATCCCCGTCACTGCACTGATTCCACTGTGAAGCTTTATGCCGGCAGCAGGGTCACATGTCTTGCAGAAAGTGAGCTGAAGTTAGCTGGAGAATGTGGAAACCTTGCTTAAGCAAAGCTGCCGAGTTTAGCAATGTCTGCAGTAATACAAACTTAGCCTGCTACTTGCAGGAACTAGGTACATATAGAAGCTATTCTTTTATTTCAACTTTTTTTCTTGATGGTCGGATGTGTTCATAACAATGAGTGTGAATATTCTTCAGCTTTTTGTTTATTTTTGTGGCTCTGACAGCACTTCTGTGACTGATTTGGCAGATTTTGTCTGCAAGGGAACCTTTTGTGCAGTGTTCAAGATTTTCAGTCAGGCAGAGAGAGAACAAAGCTATACAAACGGTGTGAGATTTAGGAAGAGCATTGCCTTAACGACTTCATCTACTGTAGTAGTGAATGTCATTGCAGTTACGTGCAAATTAGTACTTGTTCTTTCTAAGTAGTACTCTGACTTAGCATTCCTCATGCATAGCTTTCAAGGCTTGGTTTTGTTGTTTTTTTCTTTGTTTGTTGTTCCCTCTCCCCTAAGTAGCTTCTATAAATACATAGTTTTTTATGGAAAGGGGAAAAATGAGATTTGCAATTTCATCTCTACTGTTTGCATTTCAAGAACTCTGGCCCTTATTTTATTTTTTCTGTGAAACCTTGTTATATTTAACAACTAAATGTGTGATGGTTCTTCTCCTCCCTTCCCCCTCTCACCCTTTCAGTGACAAAAATCTGACATTCTCAACTGCAGGGCAAACAGTGGCCAAGGTGCTCCCTGACCTCTGGGGCGTCAGAACGGCCAAGTGGTGGCAGTGGCAGAGCCCTTTCCATGGTCTGCTGAAAGAGTCCTTGTTCCTGCAGACCAGCTGCTGCAATCTGTGCTGTGTTCCTGCTAAAAATCAGTACGAGTTGCTCTTAACTTGTTCGGATTAAACAGAAGATTCAGTTAGAGGGTTGAAGGGATGGAATCTTGTCCCTGGGCGGCTGAGCTCCATGGCACAATTCCATCATGCATCTGTTCCTTGTGGGCCTGAAATCTATTTCTTGTTTGTGGTGCCTCAGGTGTTGTTCTTTTCCCTTGGAGTGGTTGTCAGAAAGATGGGAGGAATATACATGTCATGGTAATTGCTAAAAGCGCTGTCTTAGGGTTTTAAGAGCTCCCCTTTTTAACTCTTTGATTCCAAAGTGTTCTTTCATACTTAGGGTGATCATAAGTGATGTAAACAGATGAAAATGTGTATCACAGTTAATCTACATATAACTAAAAATTAGTATGTTCCTTCCCTTCTTTCTTCACTTGCCTTTGTAATTGCATGCAAGGAAGGCATTTGACGAAGTTCTTCAGTGTTGTTACTGAATCCCTAGGCAAAATTAATAACAATGTAAGGATTGCACCAGAATAGGTCCGTCTAGTGTCCTGAATTGCTCTGTGTGTCCCCTGGACACTACTCCAGTCAAGGCCAGCTTGTCATTAAGCATGTATGCTTTATAGGTGCAACTCTAAAAAAAGCTAGCACAATATTTTTAGATCCATAATAAACCTGCATTGACTGCTACATGCTTATCTTGAGTTTGTTATTCTGCATGGCATAGTCTCATGGGTGGGCTGAAATAGGAAAAAATGTTTTGGTGATGTTTTATGTGCACTTTAGCCATCCTTAGGATGGGATTTCAAACTGAGTGAGAAACTAAAGATGATTGAAAGGGTAGGGCATTAGCATGACACTGAGTTAGGTTATCTCTTCTGTCATAGATTTCCTCGGGCAAGTCATTGCAAAGTCCCTCTCTCCCAGACTTAGTCCTCTTCAATAAAAAGGGAATAATACTAGTTCCTTCCCTTAAAGAGGCATTGCTGGAGTGAGTGCATTAAGAGTATATAGTGCTGTTATAGGGGGATTATGAGGCCATGCAAAATATATAAAATAGAAATTGCTGTAATTCAGTTTCTGTACTACAGTGCAAGAAATCAAGCTGTGGACAATAAGAGGAGTACATCTGGCTAGTGTAGTCATTTTCTAAAAAAAAGAGAACAAAAAACACCAACCAGCGCAGTTCAAGGCAGAGCTGTGGCATTCTCCAGTGTGAAGGCATTGTAGAACACTGTATCTGTGGAGTATTGGTTAGACATCTCTAGTATGGCACTGACATGTATATTTTAATTGTAGAGCTCTTTACAGACATGGGTGGGTGAACTTTTATGTGCTTTAGAAGATATTGTGACTTCTATATTGAAATAGCCTTAACATTTACATCAGGGTGGGGAGAGTTCTGTGGCATAATTAAGATGTAATGTTCTATACCAGTTTCTGAATTACAGTGTATCTGTTCAAAATGAAGATGCTTTTCTGGACATCTTGCAAATGCAGTCTGTGGGCAAAACAGATCAACAAATTACAGAAGAAAATCTTGTTTGCTACCTTTTTGCCTTTTAGTTCAAAACTCTGTTTTGTCTCTTTGTTTACCTGTTAAAAATACATGATGTTGCATATCACACGTGTTGTGAGATGGATGAATTGGTGTTAATATATTGCTTTAACTTTTGCAAAATATTACCTAAATGGTGAGTATTCCAGTAACATCACATTATTTGTGAACGAGTTCCTTCAACTACTTTCGCCAAGAGAAATTTTTCTGCAGTGTAACAACTGATAGAATGTTTTCTGCCTCAGTTGATTCCTAGATCTTTTCCAAATGGAGAAGAACCATGTAACAAATGTCAGGCTGCTGATGAGAGACTGATGTTCATTCTTATTGTTTGGAGATTTGCTGAAAATAGTGAAGTCATCAGAAGCCGTGGGACATAAACTAAACTAGTAACCTATTTAAAATGAATAGTATCTAGCTGATGTGAAAAAATCCTTTAGAATCCACTGTCACAGAATCATAGAATGGTTTGTGTTGCAAGAGACTTTAAAGAACATCTCATTCCAACCCTGCCGTGGTCAGGGACACCTTCCACTAGACCAGGTTGCTCAGAGCCCCATCCAGCCTGGCCTTGAAGTAGAGGACTAGATGCATCATGGATTGTAAAGGAGCATCAATCTCAGAATTTCTTTGGTGTGAGAGCATCAGGTTAATGGAATCGCTATACCTGAGGACATGGTTAGTTTATTAGTCTTTAATTCCAAAATGAAAGCTGTATTATGTGAGGGTTTTTATTTTTTCTTAGTGATTTCTTTTGGAGATGGTCTAGTGTTTAGTGCAGATTGTCTTACCAACTTTTCTAGTAAGTGACTTTCCAATTATTTATGACTTGTTCTTTTGACAATTTGCAGGGTCTTACTGTTCCTGTTAATAGCAATTACAGAGTTTGTATCTTCAGCAAATAGAGATATTCAAAGTGTAATATGGTATTATTGGCCAAAAATGTTATGACTTCAATTAAAATGTACTTACATTATTCCAAGACTCACAGAATGGACTGTGTAAGTGCAGGATACTTCTCATCTGGTTGACACTCATAGAATTCTGTGTGCTGCAGATGGATTAATGAATAGACTTAGTTTTTTTCTGCAGTATTGAACTTAATCATCATGACCTTAATTTTGCATTTTATGAAGAACTGAATCTTTTGCTCAGTTTAAAATAGCTTTGTAAGGGTTCTTAATAGAGACTTCTTCATGCTGTTATTGAATGGCTTTTTCTTTCTAATTATAAAGTGCAGGATGAGTGGTTTGGTTGGTTTCAGCTGAGTTTGTTGAGCTGAATGTTTAGGAAACTTCTGACTTTGCTCTGGGTACATAAGAGGCTTATGTCACTTATGCCTCATTGTGGAAGTGCTTTATAATGTTAGTGAGGATACAAATAAGCCACTACAGAAGTGGAAGAGCTTTATATTTGATCCAGTATTGGTGCCAACCGTCTGCTCTTTCCTTCCTCCACTGAAATCCCTGTGGCTAAAAGGAGGTGATCAGGCAGGTGTCTGATGGGTAACTGACAGGGAACTCTGAATCCAGGGGTCTGGGGAGTGCTTTGATTCTTTAATTAATGATTGGGAAATCAGAGTGCTCTCTGGGCCTCTGGATTCTTAAAACCTTGCTGTTTTCCAGTGTGTGGTGATCATGCTTGCCCATGTCTTTCAGTGTTCCTACTCCAGCATTTGCTTGACCGCATTGCCTGACAGCCTCAGTGATGGCCGAGACTGTACTGTTGTTATGATTCTGTTATTAAAATTATTAGAAATGCTTCTGCCCAAATTAAGGTGTAAGCGAGACCATATGCCACATTCAGTAGTATAGATTTTATTTAACAGTAAATATGAGGCACAGAGAGAGAGAAAGCAATAGGAAAAGGAGGGGAAAGGGGAGGAAGAAGGAGAGTGACAGAGATATTAATAGAAAAGTATCATCAGTCCGTGGAACCAAGCAGCATCCTGTGGGGCTTATTCTGGTTGTCTTGGTGAGGGTTGCATGAGACGTTGAGTGTAATGGATTAATTCTAATGGATTAATACGTGTTCAGGAGATGCCAGGCATCTCCCCTGGGGGTGGCGGGAAGCTTTGCAGTATCTTGTGACAGGCTGTGGATTTGTTGCCTCACTTGGATCACGTGCAGCCCTCTGGTGGTGGAAGGCCTCAGGAATGAATTTAGGGGGTTCTTTGGGGGTCTTTGGTGGTTTATGACCCTTTCTCAGCTGCCTGTCATGTGAATGTCCCAAGTGTATGTGGTTTTGGTGTGAAGAGATTCTGCCATCACACACCCCAAACCCTTCTCCACCAGCCAATGAGCCTTGTTTACTTCTCAGACCTGAGGTAATTGGACAACAGTCTTATCTCAATTTTCGCTTCACAGTCCAAATTCCAGTAAGGAAGTATATTGGGAAAGGAGGGTGCTTCGCAGATGGGCAGCTGCTTCCTTGCAGCTTGAAAAAAAAGACTTGCTATGATTTTGACAATGTTTAAGACTTTAATAACATTTCAGTCCCTCACAGCTGTAACTTGTAACAGACCAGCACGATAAAAAGACCCATTTATAGTCAACAGTGACCAAAGGAATTTTTAAAAGACATAATTTTAGAAATTTGGACTAAAGCCCAAGTGCTGTTAAATACTGATGGCTTGGGTAGCTTTGTAATAGATTATCTCAGTCAATACTGTCATCTCTCTGCTGCAAGTGTGTGGATGTGGGCAAACCAAGGTCAGCACTGCTTCAGCTTAAATAACTGCTGATAAACAAAGATATTTCTGGGTCAAGTGAGATAAGAGTGAGCATATGACAAAAGAACAACTGTGTTATTGTGTGAACCTTTTCCTTCATTTTTTGGCTTACTCTCTCTTCTTTGGTTATCACTACCCTGGTTGCATCATGTCTCAAATTAGACCTAGCTCTTTGTGGAAGAATACCCATCCAGGCTGTTAGTGGGTACTGGTAAAGATAATACAACTTTTTTGACCTCTGAATACTTCATTAGTATCAGTGTATTTGGTTTCAAATAGTATTCTCATTTCATGAACCAATCTGAAGTGTCTTGCTTAAGGTGCATGTCTATAGCAGAGCTAGAAACTGATCCCAGACCCTCTTGGGGTTTTGCCTGTACTTTTAGTCTCGGCTTTTCTCCAGCCAGCCTTGGGTGAGTGATGATGCCTGCTTGATGGTTTTAAGAATGTCTCTGCTGAGGGCTGTGGCCTAGGTGTGGAGGGCTTCTCATGAAGAAACCTCTGGGAATGGTCTCTGTGAACTTTCACCATTCTCTTCCCTTATTTGTAGCCCATTACCTCTTGCAAAGGTCTCAAAGGAATCTGTGGAGCAGTCAGACTGTGGTATTCCACACACTGGGACATCTGTGCTTGCCTGGTTTTGTGCTGGAGTCCTGGAGATGTTGAGATGGGAACAACTGAATCTGCAGCAGTCTTTCCTGTTGCAGCTCCTGAAAGCTCAGTCTTTCCTGTGCATTCAGATGTCTTTTCTTCTCAGGGCTAAGGTGCAGAGAGATTTGGTTTGTCTCTGGGGTGTCTGTGCAACTCTGCATCTGGTGTGTTTGTAGCAGGAGAGGCATTCGGAGTGAAGGCACATTGTGGTTGTGTCGGGTATGTGAGTGCAAGGGCAGGGAAAAGCTTTTGGCCTGCTCTTTGCTATTCTGACTTGAGAACCTGCTGCGATTCCTGCATGTTGGAGTGTTGCTCTCTCTGTTGCTAGCAACTGCCTTCCCTGAGAGCTCCAAACAAAAAAGCTTAAAATAGCTATCTAAGGGCTTACAATTAGAACTGTTAACCCATTTCCAGCGGAAAAGAATAATGTTCATGTTCATGTAAGTTTACAAAGCTTGAAAACAGCATTTTGTACTCCATAACTGCTGTGCTCATTCTGCTCTCTAAGGCTGCCCGAGCCTCTTCAGATCATGGTGTTTATCATGATGACAGATTATATTAACTAATATTCCTAACTTCAGTACAGTTTATAAACACTAACCAGTTTAAGAAATGTACCATGTACCTGTTTTACTAAAGAATAAGGCTGGTCAGTGTTGCAAAGCCATTTGTAAAGATGGGCTTTCCTTGCATATATGTTTACAAAAGACCAGTTTATGTAGCTGCCTCTTTCATAGTGCAAGATGAAAGACAAGTCTGGTGTAAATCATGAATCATTTGTTTTCATGAGATGAGGTTTGCAGAAATTTCAATTATTTTAGATATACCATTAAAAGTTCTACATGAAAAGAAATTAAATTGGGGATCTGACTTGTACCTTTTCAGTAGCTGGTAGGAAAAACCATTGTCAGTTCCTTTACAAATAAATAAGATGGTGGAGGGGTTTTCCCTTTTGTTGTTAGTTTAATAATCTGCTACGTTTTAAAACTCCAGTCTGTCTTTTTAATAGCTTTTCTTCCTCATCCATGTTGATTTTGTTCTGGTGGAGTTCTTTGTTTAAGCCACGTTTTCTCTAGCTTTTTTGTTGCAAGGACAAGACTAAGCAACACTTAAAGGGTATTTTCTTTGTAACAGCTTTTTTTCTTTCTCATCCTTTAAAACAAGATTGTGTGGCAAATCACAGGTGTGTTTTGAAAAGCAGGCCTTCGATACTAGTACTGAGTTTGCAGCTTGAATTGAGGAGGACAACCAAAAAAAAGGGTTATTTTTTGTGTTCACTGATAGTACACAATTCTTCTCTCATAGAACTGTTATCGGAAAACTTCTCTTTGAGGTACCTCTGTGGTGCTTCAGATCCTGTAATTCAAAACCCAAAAATCCTTCTCTGTAATGTCCTACATACTAGAATGGATCTGTGTGTTTAGATGGAATGTGGAAGACTGTGTTGATGGGGATAAATAAAACCACATCCGTGAATATAAATAGTAGGTCCAAATTGAATCAGATTGCTTGCTTTGGTGAATTTGAAGACTGTCGGAACAGAAAATTGCCCAATTAAATAATGTTTATGAGAACGCATTTTCACTGCCTCACCCTTATTACATCCTTTACTGTAGACCAAAATATTTAATTGAAACAGGATTTGTATTTTTCCTTGGATTGATTAGTTCATATTTTTCCTTTTGGATATGTATATTTTCCCCAAACATATGGTAGTTCTACATTTTGTGTTATTTTGCTTGCTGTGGGTAATTAACCTCTGGTGCTGAATGGAAGGAATGGTCTAGACTGGAGCAGTAGTTTGTTGCATCTGGTGGTGCAATACAATCTACCTAATTTTGCTGGCACATAGTCCTTCAGCATGACCATTGTCTCCCACGCTTCACCTAACAGAGCTGATGGATTTCACTTTTGAGTCTCTGCTAAGTACAGTGTTTTAATAAAGCTTTATCAATTCCCAGCCTCTGAAAATGGGAAAGTGAAAGTGGTAGTGAAGTAATTTTAACCATGCTGTCCTCAGGGCAGAGGCACCCTTGTAGTCAGTCATAGCTTCAGTCTTTCTCTGCAATAGAAATGGGCCAATCACGGGAAAATTTGATTAGGTCATAAACATCTGCCATGCATGTTACTTATTTGTGTATGTGTTTGCTAGCCCCAGGCAGGCACCTTAAGGAAACAATGGAAGTTGTCAAACTTCCTGGATGCTCTGTGTTCCCTTTTGTTGTCTATCTGTCTGTGAAGCAGCTTTCCTTTCATCTCTTTGCCTTTATTATGGGCAGGCTGTAGGATTCCATTTTTTGCTAACACGTAAGCCTTCCCCATTTCATGGGCTTTATTGATTCTAGGACTTTGATCTGATAACAGTTCCCTAGATTAGTTTCTTACTTGGAGGTGTTGGGGGAGATGATTGATACCTGCTTAAATTCTTTTGTAGTGAGCTTCTTTTAAACTGGAGATTTTTCAGTTGGTTGATTTTGCTTGTTCACTTTAGGCCTCGGTTGCTGCTCTTCTGTAGTGCTAGACTTCTGGAAAATACACCTTTTGCCATAGAGACAGGCGTTCTAGGTGTCTCTGGAAAGTGCCGTACCATTTGGGATAAGGTGACAGGAATGTAAAACCGTCATCTTCCATTTATGTTTTTGGTTTTCTTGTTGTGTTTCTCAGTTACTTTGAGCTTTCCCCTGCCTTTCTTTAGGAGATAGATTGATGTGCTTTGCTGTACAAAATTTACAGACATGGTCTATTTTCTATTCTGTGCTGTTACCTTTCCTCTTTAAGGTGGTGAGTGGGAGGTTGCAAACAATCTGCAGGAATTTTAATTTAGCTAACTGTCTGGAAGGAAAGGTGACAAAGCTGCAGAAGAGGCTTTGGAGGGAGGGATTGAAGCTGTTTTCATATACGGCAAGGTAAGCATGGGATATGTGCAATATGCATTGTAAATCTTTTCCCAAAGATAAAAGCTGTCCCATGTTTTCACTTCTTTCTCAGTTCTTACTCAAGACTGTTGCAAATGGTGCTGGTGGTTTTATAGGGGCAAATTTCTCTCAGCTGGAACAAGTTTCTTGTTTGTGATGTCCTATAAGTCTCCAGTCATTTTAAAAAGCCAAAACCTACCCTATTGAACTTCCTCTGTCCAGCTATTGCACTGAAAGAATTAAAATTGTTTTGCTCTTTCTGCACATGTGTAAAGAGCGCATGGGCCAATCACGGGTCACAGGTAGATTTAATTAAAGTCGTGTTTTCTTGCAGGTTGAAGGGGAATTGGTAGCTAGTATCCTTTATTCTGTGCTTAATTTTTGACCTGACTGGTTGTTTGATCTTAGAAGTGATTTAGTTCCTCTGTTTCTGTTCCTTGTTAGAAAAATGTGTGTCATGATTCTTTGTGTTTCATAAATGTGAGATTTGACCATAATGATGAGCAAGTTGGAGAAGGAAGATTTGATTGCTCTGTCTTAGAAGGACACTGGGTAGCTTTCTGCATTTGACTTAAATGTAATAGTTGTTCTTGGAATCTGTTCATCATCATTAAAAGTGATTGAGATTCTTACAGGGGAGACAGGTAATTTCAGTTGCTGGCAGCAGAAGGATTTAGTGAGAAATGATTCTCACCACTCTAATGTGACAGTTTTCCTGAAGGGAACTGACAGCATTGTTGCAGTTAAGGCTGAGAATGTACATTAGCTAGAATGCAGGAGCACTTTATTTGACATGAAGAAAACCCTAAAATAGGAATTTAAAAGCTGAGATGGTGGAATGCAAGATGGTCTACAACCACTTGTTATTATTCTCTGCATCCCTAATTTTGCTGAGGTTTATGAGAAGTCAGAGTCTTTCCTGAGTCATTTCTGCGGTATTCTGTCAGAGAGAATTGTGTGCAGATGATCTCAAAGGAGATGAGGAATGTGCCCAGTTTAAACTTGCTTATCATGCCAGATACAGGTGGGTATAGCAAATGGAATAAACAAAGCACAAGACAGCAGAGCTCTGAACAGGTGAGCTAAAGAGTAAAGTTGTTGCAGTGTGTGAGGTCATGAACTTGATGCAAGGAAGCATTGCACAAATATGCACATGCTTACTGAAGACAATATTTACAGAAGTGGAATGATGGTGGGTGGATATTAAATACACATGCAACGAGTTTTAAAGATGTAGATATATTTTATATTAAATGATTGCAGTTAAGTGTTTTTAATTTGTCTCTAATAGTAAACTGGGACAAGATGATTGCAATGGATAGGGATGTCTAAACAATTTTGCTTTGGATTGAGTAAAATCTGCTGATGAGTCTTCAGGGCTGATCTAGTGAGTAGCTCTGAGTGCCTGTGCCTTGCACTTCTCAGATAGCTGCTTTGAAAGGACTTCACAATTTCAGAACCAACATCCTGGATGCAAGCTACGACTCCTCCACAGTTCTGTTGTATACTACAGAAAGTTCTTCAGGATGCTTTACCTAAATGTAGCCCACATGATGTTTTATATGTGTTTATGATTTTTTTTAATGTGCTACTGCAGATACACTGGACAAGTTTTGGCTAAAAATGCCAGCTGTAACTTTTATCAGTAAGGTGCCATAGGTTACTCTGCTTGTGTATTTACCATTTCATTCCAGAAAATACTGCATACGTGCCCATTGGGTGTATGTGCATCTAATTTGATGTTCTTTTTAGGTCTAGAAGAGAAAACCTTGCAATATGAAAAATTTCTTAGAAATATGAAACTATTTACAGCATTAAAGGAGGTAACATACAATTTCATCTGAAGAAAGTCCAAGAGATGTTCTTTGAATGTCAGAAGTTCCTGGAAGAGAAAATAACTGATGATGTTGCATGCCAAATCTTAGCTTTATTAGAACAAAATATACTGATGCTAGGTTCTGCTTTTTCTCTGTGCAGTGTAAAAGCAATGCAAGGTATCATAACACTTCAGTATATTTGGAGGCAAGACACAGTATCTTCTGGGAATTACAGTACTGGAACTGCTCTGTGCTTTATTCAAAGGTAAGAAATGGTCAGGGATGTACTGCTCTAAAGCACACTTAAGCCTGGAACTGTGTTGCACATTTCCTCGTGCTACTGCAGGCTGACTCTTCTGCTGAAATTAAAGTAAAACAAAACAACAAAAAAAAGTCCCAAAGCTGGTAATTGACTAGGATGATGATAGTGTGAACTCATTCCTCAACCTCAGGGAGGGAGCCTGCTTAGTCAGACAGCCAGCAGTGCTCATCCAGTGAAGCTGCCAAGTGTGAGCTTTCCTGAAGCATAGTCATGCTGCAACTCGAACATTTATCACTGCAGCTTAAACTATGGACTGTTATTATTAGGATGACATAGAAGGTATTTTTCTTCATTTTTTCTATATAGAAAGAACTTATAAAAAGCTAATTTTGTAATGTTTTTTTTTACCATATAATAGTGGATGCACCAAATTGCCTTCTGTTCTTGGTGATTTCTTAGTTAGGTTATAGTTACTTTTGCATGTAACTGGGATGGCTGGGATGTTCAGTGAGCATGTCTTGTTCAAAGTACCTTAAATCTCTTTCCTTCTCGGTGATGTCCTTTTCACTATCCTGGGTTTTGTGCTGAAGAACTTCAGTTGGACATATTCCTTTCTCTACTTTAGGTTATCTGAACTTACTTTATTTGAAACTGCATCTTTTTATCTCTTTCCCAGATTGGTGTAGTTCTAAACTGGTCTAAGTTAGGCCTTGTGGTGCTGCTGGCTTCTTATCTAGTAATGGAAAAAACAGAGTGAAAATCCATGCAAGTGGAGGTTTGAAAAGCTGTACTAATGCAATGCTTTCTCGTTAACCTGAGAGTCCTCTTGCTGAAGGTCTTCTGGAAATTTGTCTGTGTAGCAGCTGCAAATCTCAGCCACCAGTACTAAGAACAGCATCAACTGTTTGTTTTTAATTTTTTTTGAATTTTATTTTCTTTTTTCTTCTTTTTTTTTTTTTTAAGAAAGGTTGAAAACAAGGACCCTTGAAGTTGAATGCCAGCTTTTTGGCAGTTATTGTTGCATTTTTCCTCTAAGTGTAGAAAATCTGTAGCAGAACTTCAGAAAGCTGTCTGGCAGATCTAATGGTAACATCTTTTGATATAGAGAAATCCTTGCATTCTTTGTATCGGAATTATGTGACTGATCAATGCAAAAGCACCTAGAGGCATCAGTGGAGGGAGAACTGTTACAAGTTTGTCCAGTTTGGAGAAAAAAATGTGATGATTTCAGAAAGTGAGACAGTGTCAGAAACCACTGTTACTAGGATTACCTCAGATTCTGTGGTTTAGCTTTTAGCCCCGGTATATTTGCAGTGCTGCAAAAAGCAGGGAGAGAGGATAACATCAGTGCTCCTGGGAGGTATATAGCAACCTTTCCACCTCTACATTTGCTACCTGGGATTCGGTTTTCTGCTATAAGACATTTTTGCCTCTCCTAGTGAAGTTTCGAAATGGGAAAAACTTACTTTATGAAATCTTTGCTTGTATACTAGTTGCAGTTTAGAGAGAATTTTCCATCTCATGTGTCCATAATTTCTCCTAGAGTTATTTTTGTCCCAGTGAGAGAGACCTCGAAAATGAGCTGAGACATTGTGCTTAGAGGAGAGAGGAATGCCCTGGCTCTGTGATATGAGGTGGCAGGAGTCCATGGTTTGTAGCCAGGGTGAAGAGGGAGGCAGTGTGGGGAAACAGCTATGTAACAGCCTGAGGAAGTGAGTCACTTTGCTCTGAAACACAGTCCCATGGTTCCAGTAGCACTGAAGCCAAGCTTGGCTTCTGAGTTGGAAGTTGCGTAAGTTAATTAAACTCTTTGCCTTTTCCTCCTCATCATGTTCCCAACCCCACCTCAGTGTTAAAACCTGCACTGTACCCATATCCTTTTAGAGGGAGCTCAGGTTATAGGACTTCAGTGTGATATGTAGTCTTGGTTTATTATTTTTCATTTTAGAGACAGATAAATGGATTGCAGGTTTCACTGGAGGGGGATGTGTGTTGGTCTTACCTGTTCCACTCAAGAGAAACTTGATCACACAGCAGAAGAGATGTAATAAGAATAGGTTTTTAACAACATTACCATCTTTCTGAAATACATCGTCAGTGTGAATTAAGTGCATATTAAAAAAGATGGAGACTTACACCTAATAGTGTGTCTTAGTAGTAGTGATTTAAGAATTTAATTATATTTAAAACTAAACATCTTAAAATGTTTTAGGTTTCCTAGTAGAAATACTAGTGTATGTGTTAACACATTAGACCTTAATCCTGCAAGCCAGGCTCTTAGAATTTGCGGATAGCTTATTCCCATGGAAGAAAAGGGTAGGAGGGTAAAATTGTCTTAGACTACCTGTTCCAGAAAGGCTTTCTCCTATTATGTTTGTAGCTCTACACTAACTATAGATATTTGCTGGTGTCTGAGAGCAGCTGTAACAATCTGCCTGAACTACTTTTCCATTAGTGTGACCTGAGCAGGATCAGTTGCTTTCAGCTGTTGAAGAAAACATCTGAGAGAGCAACGGGTAGGGCAGGCCCTGTCTACAGTGCTTGGATGCTTGGAGAGCAGTTCGTAATTGGAAAGCAGCTGTAATGGCTGGGCGGGGGGATGGATTTTGGGGCAGTGTGAATGTTGAGCTGCTGCCTGGTCTTTTCCTTCGGAACACTGAATTCAACATGTTGGTGCCTATTTGGCTGCAGCTTTTGTGTGCATGTGTGTGTTGTAAAGGTCTTTGGGAAATGTGGCCTTTTGGCAAGTAATTTTTTGTCTTGTGGTTTTGAGTTGAAATTAGAAACAGATTATTTTGGCTACAGGAAGACATACAAGTAATTGGCCAGATGAGAGGGAGTTTAAGAGAAAAACGTCCAGGATGAGCTTAAGTGATTAGTCAAAGTCTGTGTTCAGTTGGGAGTTTCATTGTGTGAGTACAGTGTGATATCTGTTTTGTAAAACTAAGTCGTTTTGGTTTACATTATTCTAGCGGGTCAGTTCTGTTGTTTCGTACACATATTATCCTGGTATTCATTTCCATGGGAAATGGGACAGACATACACATTGTTCTTTATCACGTGAGCATTCATAGGCCTGCTATGTTTGTTGATGATTCATTGCAATTGCTTCTCTATTTCAGGACCTGTAACTGCATGGACCCTGCTGACCTCTGAACCACAAAGTGTAAGAGTGAAAAGAAGTGAAAGAAGCACACTAAGAAAAAGGAAGTGATTGTACTTTGCTCTGGACTTTTTTCCTGCCCTTCATTACTAAAACTGAATGGAAAAGAGAGACTTCTGTGCCTTTCCTCCCCCAACCTTAGGGATGGGTGGATTGTAAATACTGTGTGTGCAGCTGGGAAAATAGACTGAACCATGAATCTTCAGGCTCAGCAAAAGTCTTCAAGCAAAAGGACTGGGAAACGAGTTGCCTATTTTAATGAGCAGGAAATAGCTGTGTCGTCAAAAGAACCACAGCAGCAGCTTAAGGAAGGACAGTACTATGGTCACGGGGGGAATATACCTGTCTCCCAAACTATGGAGATTTCTCATGCAGGAGGATTAACAAGCGCACCCAACAATGTTGCTCTGATGAACTCTGTTTACAATCAAGATAGAGGAGAATCTATGATGATGCCCCAGTCAGTAACAGCTGTCAAATGGCAGAATTCACTAATGGGAAACCGGTTGCCAGAGAGAGGTGACAGCCACTGGCAGTCTCCACCTTCAATGTGGAACCACAGCATGGTTTTTGGAGGCAACCCAAAAGGACCCCATTCCAATGCTGGTCCCCCAGGCTTTTATGGCCACCCAGAAGCTCTCAAAAGAAATCAAGAGAAAGGCGTATTTGTGTCACAGTTGGACTTATATGGAGATGCTGTACAGCAGATGATGTCCCAGAAGGCTCAGCTGGAACAGCAAGCCCTGGTTAGACAGCAAGCTCAAATGAATTCTTTTCATCAAATGCAGAAACAGCAGCAGCAACAGAATCAAAGTCTGCCATTGCAGCCTTTCCAACTTGCATTTGGTCACCAAGGCCAAAAGCAAGGTCTTCCTGAGTTGTTACATGTCTTTCAAGAAGCCCCGGCTTCTTCCAGTCCAGCATTTACTGCTCAACAAAAACAGCAAGCTCTTCCCCAGCTACAACTGTTTGAAAATTTCTATCCTCAGCAGCAGCAGCAGCAACAGGCTGCCACACAAACCTTCGGGCTGCATCAAACTACTTCCATAGCACAGCCTCATGTGGCAGCTGCAGCACCTCAGCATCACATGATGGCACACCAGTTTCAGCAAACAGAGAGGAACCAAGAGCTATTCAAGGCATTAACAGAGCAGAACCAACAGACTGTGCTACCTCAGACCCAGATTCCCTTTCCAAGAAGATCACGAAGACTCTCCAAAGAAGGTGTCCTGCTGACATCTGCAGGAGAAGTGTTGACTTCCAAGCAGGCAGAAGAGCAACCTAGCAATCTATTTCTGCATCACTGGCAAACACATCAGCAAGAGGTCCCATTACAGCAGCCGCCTGAATCACTGGCCCACAACAAAAGTAGCTTTTCACACCCCAAAAGAATGGATCTGGAGCACCGGGATGTCCTGGTTGATAGCGAGCAGTGCCAGATGGAAACAGACAGGCAAGCCACAGCCCAGAATGGTAGAGATGAAGAGAAACAGGCAGCAGCAGCTGAAGAAGACAATCAGAGAACAAATGATTTTCAGGGAGTCAGAGGTGGTGTAATCCAGAGTACCCGACGGAGACGGCGTGTTTCTCAAGAAGCCAATTTGCTGACTTTGGCCCAAAAAGCTGTTGAACTGGCTTCTCTTCAGAATGTAAAGGTAAGGTATACATCCTAACCAATATAGCATGTTTGAGACTGCAAAACAGACCTGAAATGAAAGAAATTTATGTACATATTCAGGATAGGATGGTATCTTGAAGTATACAGCAAGGGCAGCTCTGGAGTGAAGGCATGTAGGTTTAGCTACTGTAACTCATAAATGCAGGAGAATAGAGATCTAGTACAGTAAAACCACCTAAGGGCAGTTTTATTTTACTAACACTGAATGTGATTTTAGCCCAGGCCTTCAAAATATGGATGTTTTCAGCTTAGGCCTCAAGGTGATCAGGAATTTTGAGAGATAATTGTAAGCAGTTTATTTGTTATCTTTTTACCAATTCAGCATTCTCTTCCTTTTCTGTTAAAAGACAGAAAACCTGCCAGTTTTTCAGTTTCAGCAATTGAAGCGTTTCTAAATCGTGCTATATAAAAATTACATAATGCCATTTACATGTTCGATATTTCCCAAATATTAAAAGCCTGAGAAAGCCTCATGTACATGGAGAACTTATACCAAGCATAACAAAGGTCTGTCTCATGCAGCATCCTGTTTCTGAGAATGACCTGAGGACCTTCAGGTCTGCCTGTGTAGACCTTCTGTAGGGCTTGATGGGGAAGAAATTTAGTGTTGGCTGATTAGGTAGTTCACTCCTCCTGTCCTTTTGGTGTCCCATTAGTCTAAATGGTACAGTATATATTCCATATGGCAAGATGACAGAGTTGAAAATTAACTAGTCTAGGGGGAGGCAAGTTGTGGGATTTTTTGAGTTAGATAGGGGTTTTTGAGGGAGTGTTTTTTGGAGGTTTTCTTACAGTTGTGGTTTGACTAATCTTTCATTGACTGCCTCTCATGAGAGGTAACTATACACTTTTCCGTGGAAGCTTTGTTGCCAAAGGCTGATGAAATACAGATGTTAGGGCATGAGCCACTTTTACCTACAGTTTTGCCACTTGTGTTGCTACCCAGTCAGACAACAAAGGGAAGGGCATTTTATTCCCAGTGTTGTTGTCATCATAATTTATTTTCCTAGTCTGTTTGTGGCTGTTTTTTTCCCCATCTCTTCCTCAGAGGAATGTGGTGTTTGAGTGAAAAACCAGTACTAAAAAAACAGTGTGGCAAACATCCGTAGCCTGCCCCATCTTCTGCACAGCAGGCAGCAAACAGTGACAGTTGGTTGATGCTGTCTTGAGTCCTTTTTGATCTAACTCCAATTAAACAAGCAGATTTGATAGAAAACTAGTAGTAGTTAGTGTGGTCTATTTGCTCATAATTTCCCCAGCCATTGTGTGGTTATATTGCAGAAGGCGTACGATTCACATGGCATTCTGATCACCAACAGAGTGGCAAGAAAAAGCAAATGGAGCATCTAGGAAAAGGCTCTGAGAGGTGAAGCAAGAAATTGGCCATTTAAAGGCACGTCTGCTTGCAGCTTGATTCATAACGTAAAGACCAAACAGAGAAGTGTTTTCGGAGATACTCTTTTGTTTTTGCAGTTATGCAAGCAGCTTATTTGTTTCCATGATGGCATTAGCACAAGAACTCCTGTTTAGATCTCTTCAAGCTTTCAGGAGGAGTTTTTGAAAGATGTTAAAATTCTTCCCTGAGTTCTGATGCGTTTTACAACTTTAAGGAGTTGAATATCGTGCGAGGGAGGAAAAAAACCCAGGTTTATGGGAGGAAGGTGGTCTGCTTCTCTTACTAGTGCCTTTCTGTTACAAATTACCTAGAAGCCTTCTCTGCACAGGTTATGTGAAGAGTGTGTAGAAGGCCGTAGAGTTAAATTATTGATGAAAGAAGGTATGTTCACATTTTGAACCAGTTGTTTGAATATTGCAATGCAGCTGTGTGTACCTGACACAGAAACAGTATTCTGGACAGCAGTATCTCTCTACATGCAGTGTCACGACTGATGCTTTGTACCGGAGCTGCCTGCTTTTTTTTCAGGTGGTGCAAGCTTATTGCTGCTTACAGGCTTCAGTAAGTTCTCAGCTCTTGGTTTTATGGTTTCAGTTCACTGAAACTGTTACATGCAATAAGGCAGTTTGATTTGTTGTCTTAAATAGTGTAGGAAACTTTTCTCAAATCTGAAATGGTTGTCTTAAAGGGTGCCTGGATTTAAATATTCTTTTTGGAGGGGAAGACAGAAGTTTCGGTTACCCGGCCTCTTTCCTGTAACAACAGGACAGAGCACGAGCTGCTACATAAAAAGAAAAAAAAAGGAATTTATTTGTGAAATTGTAGTTCTGAACTCACCTCCTTCATGGACAAGCTTCATTTTGACTGCAGAGAGAAGCTGCCTCTGCTTAATGCAGATGATACAGGATGATTGTAGAAAGCACTGTATGCTCAGATGTTTCTAAAAGGCTGGTGTGGTTTCTTGTCTGATCACAGCAGTGGCCTTGTAACAGTTCTTCCAGCTGTTGCAGTTGAGTTTTTACGTGAATTATAAGTTTTTTAGAAACAGCTCAAGGGATGGGCAGGATCAATGCCAGAAAGTCTGATGGGTTTCTGTGCGTGTTCTGGAGGACTCTAGATCACTAGTTCATCCCTCAGTATTTATGCAGGAATCTAAGAGAAAGCGCAACAAGTTGCACTTGCTGGAGTTATCCAGCAGACCTCCTGCCCCAAATTCTGCAACAGGAATGCTGAGGTAGCTGAAAAACCTCTAGCAGTTGTACAGCTGAAGGTCCCTTCCCTTGTTCAGAGACTCCTTTCTGCTTACCCCTGAGAATAATCAAACAGTTGAGAAAATATTTAGGAATTTGAAACAAAGAGCTTAATTCCAAAACTAGTCATGTCCCCTCTTAGTAAACCTTAGGTATGTGTGATCTTTGATGACCAGAAAAGCTCTGGTGTGGACCAGAACATCTTTAAGGATATCTCAACTATTTATATTAAATTCCCAGTGGTGTCTTTTCTCAATATCTGCTACTGTTCAGATCTCCTCTTCCTCTTTTCTGTTGAAAGGGTCATCTCTCCCATCATTAAGAAGGAGAGTCCTTTGCTGGTAACCTCCCAGTCTTGAAAATAAAAGGAGCATGGTTAGCCGTTCATAGAGCCAGAGAAAAGTGACATCTTTTGTGTGACTAGCTGCCATACTTTCCTCCTTGTAGTCAGGAAATCAGTTCATGTCTCTTGACCTACAGAAATCTCTGTAGCACACAGGAAGTACCTGAGGTTTGTAAATTGGTCAGAATTGGTGCTCGTTCACATATTGCCATTATCATTACTTGTTTTGTTGCTGTACCCAGTGTGCCAGAGTGCTTGCTAACAGCTAGCACAGTAACAGCTAGGTCAGGTGGATAAAAAGTAACCTGATCAAAACCAAGACTTTTCTTGGCAGTGGTCTAAACAGCATGGTATAAATGCAGTGCTTTAAACAGTGGTTCAAAACTACCTGCTGCATATCTTCCTGCCAGAAGATAACCCCAGAGCTATTCCAGATGTTTAACCAGGCTTCAGTAATAAGGTGGTAACAGCAGCAATTTCCCTGATGAATGGAGGCCTACACAGGGCAGCATGAAGCCATGTGTGAACTTCTTCTTCAGGTATGGGCAGGACCAGTGGGCATAGATGTCTGTTTCCACTAGATGACTTGTCCCTGTGTTTAAAAGGCATCCTTGTTTTCTCTCTTTCCTGAATTGGTGGAGGAAGGCTCCAAAAATTTCCAAGAGTCCCTTACTATCTAGAGGTAGTGGTTCCTAGTGACATGTCTGTCAGCATGATGAATGCCCTCTATATCCAAAAGTGGTAGTTTTATGGGAAAGTACAGGTGCATGTCACCAGCCTGAAGATCCTCAGAGCTCATTAATTTCTCTTGAAGCACAGTCTTGTGGCTTTACAGTTGTGTGTTTCATCACTGCGTGGTAGGGGCAGACATTTGCGGTCTCTGTGAAGAGGCAGTCAGACTTCTGAACTGTGGTGTCACTTATGGGATAAACCTTTCTGTGCACACTTAGCCCTACTCTAATGTGAAAGGTCTTGGAAGGAAGCAGTCCTGAATCTTCTCCATAGGGTAGATTTTATGTGCTGAAGCTTGGTACCTGGCTTATTTTGAAGGCTGAATGTTTTCCAGAGTGGACCTGCTTGCTCTTGAAAACAACAAAAATTACCAGGTCTCATTTAGAGGCAGACCAGAGCACTAACCTGAGGCTCTGACTTATGTATGTTGTGACAATAGTGTTGCTTCCCTCAATGTAAATATAGTATCAAAATGGGACTTCAGCCTGGTGTCCTTCTAGCTGTCTGTCCAATCTAGCTATGGACTAACTCTTCATGGGCCAGCTGGCTGATGAGCTTGTTCTCTTGCTTGTCAGTGAAGCTGAATGCCTTTATTCATCTCTGAACACAGTGGGGCGACTGGGGGTGCGTCTGTAGCCTTAGGACAGAACCTGCTTATGGTAGCTTTTTAATAGGGATTAGGTACTTGTAATGACACACAATAGATTCTGTTTGAGACCTTCAGTAAATCCCTGCAAAATTTTGGAAGTCCAGGTTGAAGACCTGTTGTCATACCTGAGAGATTAGGTGCCTTAGTTTCTACCTAAAAAAGAGGGGTGTTCAAGTGGATTTCTCAGTAGATTGTGGCTCTGATGGAGGATGACTTTGCATACCTGATCTTGTCCAAAGGCTTTCCAAACAGAGCTTGAAGTTGGGGAAAAGTTCTGAAACATCAAAAGGAGCATCTTCTACAGCTTCTACATTGCACTTCATCAGGGCTCAAGAATACCTTTTACATCCCTGGAGAGAGGTGTTGTTGAAAGCTGGATTTAACATCTGGCTCTAAGTGAGCTGGGAAGTGCTTTTGAATTGAGAGGGGAAATGAACATGTGGATAGTAATTTGAAGGACTAGAAATCAATGATCTCTAGCAGTACCTGAAGACATTTGGTGTTACAGTATTCATGTGTTTATCCAGTAACTCATCCTCCATTCCCATCTCCTTGGAGCTCCATTTTCTAGGGTTTCCATGAGTAAAACAGACATGGAATCCATAATACCAGTGCAAAAAGTGCTGGCTTGCAGTTATACCTTGTTTATTGTACTGAGCAAAAGTCCTTCAGGCTCAAGCCTGATTAGACAACAAAAGTCAAAGGCTCAAATTACAATAAGAAAAGTTGCTTTTTTCCTGTAAATCAGAAAAAAAAAGCAGCAAAAAGCTAACTCTGTTTTTTTTTCTGTGTGAGAGATTTAATTAAAATATTATCATGGTTCAGTCTTCCCTGGAATGGAAATCCAGTATTTGAAATTAATAACCTTCAGCTTTTGATCCTTACTAAAACCGAATAACTTCTGTTGCAAGTTATACAGCAGGGCACAGATTTATCTGGAAAATAATGTCAAAACATAGGTGAAATTAGTGAAATTATAGTGAAATAGTGAAATTATTCTTAAGAATGACATATATAAATATCCTGGTAGTTAGACTGTGGGGAATCCTCAATTCTACAGAATTATGGTAACACTGCGAAGTGTTCTTTTTCCTTCAGTAATGCCTCCAAATCCATTTCAGCTTGCATATTGCATTGAGAAACTTTATATACACTGAAAATGAGATATCATCTGATTTACTGTGTAAATACTACAGAGCTTTTTAGGAATCTGTTTTTCTTCTCAGGAACTGGATAATTCAGAGGAGAAGAGTGTGCTGGTAACAGCTTCAGGACCTACAGCTGCAAAAAGTGTTGTGGAATTCGCCAGTTCTTCACCAGCTCCCAAAAAAGCACGGGAGGATAACAGCGTCGTGCCTCTTATCATTCCTGTGTCTGTGCCAGTGAGAAAAATTGACCTGCAGAGCCTTGAAAAGGAAAAGTCTGAGGATGGAAAGCTCCAGAGAGGCCAAACAAACGATCGAGCTCCTTGTGAACGCAAGCCCTCGGTGATAGTCACTCGGAGACGATCTAATCGTAATACTAACATGGAAACCTCAAGTCAGGTATGGATAGACTAAGAAACCAAAGATGAACCACATCCGTTAATTATGCAGTTTTTAGCCATAAACTTTTCTATTAAAGTAGTTTAATCTCAGGGCTTGAACTTGAAATGTATGTAGTCTGGGGATTTTTTTTCATCATAATATTGCTGGCTTTTCATAACCTATAGCTAAGGCTATGTCCCATTACTAAACAGTGAATAAAGCCAGATGGGCAATAATAGTATTGTCTGTGTTGAGTGCTTTCTCCATACATACATAGATACTAGTAAATTTTAAGTAGTGCATGTATCTCTCTATATGAATAAAATCCAAGGTGAAGATTTATTCTCATGGAGTTGAGAGTTCTCGTGGAGAACCTCATACTGAGGTTCTGAAGGTTGGTACTTGAGTGTTCCCCTGCAGTGTGGTGGTAGTGAGTGAGTGGGTTGTGGGTTTTTTTATTTCCTCTCTCTCCTCTATCCAGAAATACAAAGGAATGTTCAGATACCAGAGAAATGGCAGGCATCTAAGGAGGTTTCTCTGCAACTAAATGCTTCACCGTCTAATAAAATATTGTTATATTGTCTTCTGTTCTCTTACTGCTGTTTGGTATCAACCTGGTATACCAGAGTTCTGCTATGCTTTTGTGTCCTCTTTTAAAGCTACCACGAATGTTGGACCAGATATACATGTAGTTCTTGTAAAATATAACTTCAAAATCACTCAGAGCTAGTGCTCCCACCTAATAGTTTCTGTGTCCATTCCATTCTCTGTCTTCTTGCTCCCTCTTTCATTTTGTGCTAACTATCAAGACACCCTCCAACTGTCCTGTCCAGATTTTCAGCTGCCACGAAAGAGTGTTGTCATCTCCTTGAAGTTTGTCAAATCACCTGAGGTTTTAAAATTAAATTAAGTATGTAATTTTTTTCTAATAGCATGAAGATGCCGTTCCAAAGGATGAAGCAGAGAGCTTTGCCCGAAAACCAAAGCAGCGGCCAAGACCCGAGCCACTCTTCATACCACCAAAAGCTGGCACCTTTATTGCACCCCCTGTTTATTCTAACATTACACCGTATCAGAGCCACTTACGGTCACCTGTCCGTCTGGCAGATCATCCTTCAGATAGGAACTTCGAGCTACCTCCTTACACTCCTCCGCCAATTCTTAGTCCAGTGAGAGAAGGATCTGGGCTATATTTTAACGCTATCCTCTCGTCAAGTGGTCATTCAGTTCCACCTCCTATGACACCGAAAAGTAGTCACAGAACTCTGCTTAGATCAAGTAAGCTTTCACTTTATCCTTCCTTTCTTAGATTATTTAAGATTAGGAACTGCGGCATAATAGGAGGAAGATTGTGCCTTTAGGAAGTGTGGTTATGTGGAGCTGGGGCTTCTTAATGATTGTCTGGGGAACTGGGATGGAGGAAATGCACTGTTTGGAGTATTAAAATTCGGTTACAAGCAATCTGCAACACGCCCTGCTGACATTCTTCAGAATGGAAAAGTCAGTTCCTCTGTAGCAGATTATCAATGTCTTGAACTGTGGGGAGTAAGGCAAGTTCCTTGGTCATGTTAAACTCCTTTAGCGTGTGGGTACCTTTTTTGAGAGACGGACAGCTCTGATTAGATTTGTGAGCTGTGTGAAAACTAAATCTCTGAAGCTGAGCTATCTGAACAGTTCTTTCTTCTCCTTGCAGATAGTTCAGAAGTTACCCCTCCAGTTCTTACAGTAGTGGGGGAAGCCACCCCAGTCAGCATTGAACCGTAAGTACCCCACAGATTCTTAGCCCCCTAATAAATGTGCTTCCTTGCTTCCTCCTAAACCTTCAAGCTGCTCTGTGTATCTCTTAGAAGTATTTAAACCATTCCTATTGGTGATTCAAAATATAAGTTGTCTTTATTTACCATGTGAAGTAGTTTTTAATAATGTTTGTTTGGCAAACATTGTCATTCTGGTGTTTTTAATTGCTTTCTATTATTACTTGTCTGTCTCTGTGCTGAAATACTATTAGGTAACTAAAGGTGAATCTGTCCTGTTTTGTTGTATAGGAGCATTTTTTTGTACACTGTGTATTTGTTTTAGAGTAGGAAGATAATGCTTCTTAAGAGGAAGGATAGAGTGTAGCATGGGAAATTGTAGTTAGCTCTCACATGGACTGGTCAGATCACTGGTTATCCATGAGATGTGTTGTAGCTGTAGCACAACAGTGGACACTTTGCTCACACACCTTTTCCCCCACCCAGCTCAGTCTGAAAGTGCTACAGATGGTGGCATATGGGATGTGTGCCCTGAGCTAATAAGCCTGGTTAGTCTTTATAGCTGTCTGTGTGCTGGGAAAGCTCAGATGTGTGTGGACATAGCAGCACTAGGGAACACAGTTTGGAGATACTGAAGCCAGTCCTGCTAAACCTGACAGAGTAGCAAATGTCTCTTCACAGCCCTTGCAAATGCTCTGGGAGTGTTATCAGCTCAAGCTCAGTGCTGCAGAACTATGCTGAGGTAGTTTCAACTCATTATTATGCCTAGTTAATGAACTCTTGCAAAATCTAATCGTGGAGGTGCATGGCAGGGAAACACCCATATGGCATTAAAACACCCACGTGGCTCTGCATGACTGACTGTACAGTCAGGAATCTCCGTTCTCTATAGTATAACTCTATAGTGTATCCTGTAACATTTGAGATATGTAACTCAAACTCTCCCCAGATAAATAAAAGGCTTTTTAAAGTTCTTCTCCCAAAATGGCTTGTATTTAAAAATGGACTAAAGCATTTGCTGGCAATTTTTTTTTTCTTGCCCTTTTTCTATTCTGCCTGTTTGAAGCTCTGTGTTCTACACTTCTGGCAGCAGGCTCTCCTGAGCAAATGTTGCAATTGTGAATGAACCCATATTATTCTTCTCACCTTTGTAAATCTCCTCTAGACTGAGCCCATTCAGGGAAATAAGCACATCTGCTGTTGTTTCAGTTCGTTTTGGAAATGGCCTACTTCATCTGTTTGCAGTTGGTTCATTTCACACTGATCCAGGAGAACTTCTTGAAAATATTTTTGTTTCTCAGAATCACAGAATTAACTGGGTTGGAAAAGACCTCTGAGATCATCAAGTCCAACCTTTGACCTAACACCACCTTGTCAAGTAGACCATGGCACTAAGTGCCACATTCATTCTCTTAAATACCTCCAGGGATGGTGACTCCACCACCTCCCTGGGCAGCCCATTCCAATGCCCAATCACTCTCTCTATAAAGAACTTCCTCCTAATGTCTAACCTAAACCTCCCCTGGCACAGTTTAAGACTGTGCCCTCTTGTCCTACTGCTGGTTGCCTGAGAGAAGAGACCGATCCCCGCTACAACCTCCTTTCAGGCAGTTGTAGAGCAATAAGGTCTCCCCTGAGCCTCCTCTTCTCCAGGCTAAACAAGCACAGCTCCCTCAGCTGCTCCTCACAGGACTTGTGCTTCACTCCCTTCACCATCCTCATTGTCCTTCTTTGGACACACTCCAGCACCTCAACATCCTTCCTAAACTGAGGTGCCCAGAACTGGACACAGCACTCGAGGTGTGGCTTAACCAGTGCTGAGTACAGGGGAAGAATCGCTTCCCTGGTCCTGCTGGCCACACTATTCCTGATACAGGCCAGGATGCCATTGGCCTTCTTGGCCACCTGGGCACACTGCTGGCTCATGTTCAGCTTCATGGCAGAACCCCCAAGTCTCTTTCTTCTCTTCCCTCCTTGCCCCTCCTGTCTTCAGCTTTAACCTCTCCATGTGGCAATTTGTCTTTTGTGTCTGTTGGTTTAAATTGCTGAAGTTAATGGCATGAAGTTAGCTGCAATTATAGTTGTGTGTGAAAATTTTCAGTTTTATTGCTGGAAATTTCAAGCCATAGTACCTTAATAATGCCAGTTCATTTCCTTTTGCCAAAAGGAAGTTATGTGCAGAGTTTTCTTGCTGTCATCTTAAGTCTTACTGAGCAGGTGCTTGTGCAGGTAGATAGCTTTTAACCATGACAAATAAATAAACTGGTGTCATTCTGTTTGTCAGCGCTGTTGTGGTCAGTAGACATACCTTCCTTAAAGAAAATGTGGCAGGAAGCACTTCGATTTGTAGTCTGGACCCTAACTTGTGATTATCTGATATAGTGTTCTTAATTGCTTGTGCTTTCCCAAACCTTCTGCTAATGCTTCCCAAAAGGTCATTTCATTGCTGGGATTTGGAATAGGAAATTTGATAATGAAGCTTAATTCTTTGTGAAGTGGTATGGTAGGCAGCTGGTGTCACAGATCCTTGTGTCCTACTGGTTTTGTACTTCAGTTGTTTCAAAGTCTTACAGCTACCCCTCAGCTAGGCAGCCTTAAATAGAGCTCTGTTGTATCAGCTGTGAATTGCCTTCCCAGTTCATAACCTCAGTTCTGGATGTTGCCACACTCAGCTGCCTGGTGGGCATCCCAGCAGCACTGTCGTTGCTTACAGGGAAGAGCTCTTGTTGTACTGATATCTAGGCTTCATCAGTAAAGGAACAGTGGAATAATGTAGCTTGAATGGACCTCTGGATGTCATCTGGTCCATGCCCCTGCTCAGAGAAGGCCAAATTAGATCAGGTTACTCAGGTCAATTCTGCAGTAGAATTCTGGTTTTATTTGGGCATTGCAGGTACAAGGTGTAATTCTTAGTCTTTGCTAGCCCAGAGACGTCATATTCCAAATTTAGTTTCAAGATAAAATGTCACTTCTGACAGCCTTTCAAGAAAGCCCATATTCTTTCCCTCCAGCTTTTCTGTTTGTCTTTTTCCTTCTCACAGGTGAGGTCAGAGGAGTCTGTGTCTTGGAACACAAAATCTCCAAAATTTCCCAGTGCAGTTAACAGTCTTTTATTTGTTTCCGGGTGTGTAGTGGTTTGACCCTGCCTGGATGCCAGGTACCCATTAAGGCCACTCTCTCACTCCCCTCTGCAAATGGACAGAGGAGAGAACATATAACAAAGGGTTAATGAGTTGTGATAAGGACAGAGAGAGATCCCTCCACTGATCACCATCATGGGCAAAACAGACTCAAGTTTGGGATATGAATTAAATTTATTACTAACCGAATCAGAGCAGGAAAATGAGAAGTAAAATAAATCACAGACACTTTCCCCCACCCCCCTCCTTCCAAGTTCTACCTCCTCTGCCCCGGCAGCTCAGAGAGACTGCAGGGAATGCAGGTTACAGTCAATTGTTGTTTCTGCCTCTGCTCAGAGAGAGAAGTCCTTCCCCTGCTTCCCGTGGGGTCCCTCCTGCAGGAGACAGTCCTTCACAAACTGCTCCAGTGCAAGTCCATCCCATGGGCAACAGTTCTTCACAAACTGCTGCAACATGAGTCACTTTTCCATGGGGATGCAGTCTAGCAATGTCTTCTCAGTCTTGCATGAAATCTCTCTGCTTTTATTTTTAGTCTAGATCGTGCTTTTTCAGTCCAAAAAGAAGAGGACAAGGGAAGGAAGAATGGAAAACATTTTCAACTGCTTTAGTTCTTCCTTGCCTATGGCCATGATTTGAGATGTATAATGTTGTTACTGATTTACCTTCAGGAGGTGTTGAGGATAATGTTTTTGACAAAAAGACAGATAGTATATGGCAGCCTGTTTAAAACTTCCTGCTACATTTATTGTGCTAGATATCAACTTACCATCACCTACTGGGAGGAAGTTGGCACCAGTCTGTGCTTCTAGCAGATTCTGCTTGTCCAAGTAGGAATCCCACCCCGTCAGTGTTGGGCTGCTGCTGAATAGGTGATGAAGTCAGAACAAGTGTTTAGAGTACTTAACTTCTGTGTTTCTGTGTTTACATGTGAACTGTAAACTGTTCCCCCTAAGTAGATCTGGATCTGCTATGGATGCAAAAGAAATAGTTTGTAAAATTTCTTTGTGTGTGTTAGAAGTCAGCCATTGTTTTTGAATGCAGGCTTTTCCAACACATGACGTCTCATGATGCCAATGTTTAATGGCAGTACCAAAGTGATGTATTGGGTGTAAAAGAGAGAAACAAGGTGTTTGCTTCTTCTCCTTCTGTAATATAAAATGATACCTGTTTCCATCCTTTTGATGCTGCAGTCTCTCAGGACTTCAAAACGTCCTATTGCAACACTTCTAGTACTCTCTGGATTTTTGTATGAGTTGTGTGTTGTTTCAAGGCCTACCCACACCTTTTCCAAACTCTTGTTTTTATAATAGACATGGGTGTGTAATTTCAGAACAGCAGAGGACCAGAAAATTCTGGAGGTTATTTTTGTTACTATTCCTCAGATATTTCTCAGATATTTTTGTTACTATTCGTTAATGCACTAGATCATGCTTTTTTTCTGATAGTTGTGCTTCCCCTCATGCTGGGGGAGGGTATGAAGCCAAGACTTGAGAATTATAAGAAACCTTGTCTTGGGCAGGGAGTTTTACCTTTTTTTTTTGATGAAACAACTCCAGAATTTAATAATCCTGTGGGCACTGCCTGATCTGCTCTCTCAAAAAAAGAGCTTATTTCTATATACTTTACTATTTCAAGAGCTACCGGTATGGTGCTAGTTAACTGACATCTGAAAGAAGAACACTTTTGCATCAACCTTATTTCAGAATAGGAGGTTTTCATTATATTCTAAGAGGTCTGATCAGCACTCTTCTCAAATATCTTGGATTTTCTGACATCTTGGTTTTCTGAAGGGTTTTTTTTCTTACTTAACTTGGACATGTCTTTTGTTTTCTCTTCTGGACCTCTGAATTGTATGCATAGTTTCTATGTTACTTAGAAAGTTGTCCTTGGACAACTTGGACAAGCACTGAGTTTGTGTAGCTACTGCTGCCTCTCTGTGTATTTTGCCACTGAGACATAGTACAATGATAAAGGACATCTGTGCTGTCACTGTGCTCTTGGTGTAGACCTCCAGACCTCGAAGTCTGGTAGAACAGTCTTTCAGTGGGTGTTCTTACCTATCTCTGTGCACAAAGTTGCGTTTGCTAGTACAGATTAGAATCTCTCTGGATAGTCCCTTGAGTTAAAGCAAGTGTAGTGCTCTAGGGATTGCATGTAGTGAAAAATCTGTCCACTAATTCAGATCTAAAAATATGAGATTGCTGCTAAAAGAATTTGGTTTTGATGCAGAATGAACAATACAGCTTCCATTGTTTTATATTTTTTGTTTCAGTTGTTAGAGGATCTAGAAGACACTAGCTTGTGTCAAGATCATAAAGGACCAAATTTTGATCCTGCTTTGAAGGGGAAGTTGGACCAGATGGCATTGTTTAGGTTGAAAAGGACTTCTGGAGACTATGGTTCCTCTGTTATGGCTGACAAAATGTTAATACTAAAATGGGCTCACCTGTCTTATGCATGAGGAGCAAGCTTGCCATAACAGGAGTCTGTGTGACAGCCTCTCAAAAAGTAATATTTATTGGAAGCTAATAACTGTTCTTTGAGCATTTATTAGGGAATGCCAGTTTAAATACAATTTCAACCGTTGCTGATAAGACAGTGGAAATTGGTAATGCATATAAGACTTCTCAACTCCTGAGTCATACTTATTAAAGTAACCTACAACACTGTTGGTCTTATATGCAAGACCCTGCTGCATTTCTTTCTTCATAATTAGTGTTTCTAGCAGAGATGGAGACTTCCTGGATGGTGTAAAGGGGGCCTGACTGTTAATTTTTTCCTTCTCTGCAGGCGAATAAATGTAGGAACTCGCTTTCAAGCAGAAATCCCATCACTCCAAGACAGATCTCTGGCAGATGTTGATGAACATAAAGCAGAGCTGGTGTGGCAGCCATGGGGTGACCTGGAAACCAACAAAGTCACCCAAGAGAATGGTGAGAAGGTGGAAGGCTGCTAAATAGGACTGATTTATCACAGTGGTTGTAGGAGTAACCACAGATCTATTGTAGGCATAATCTCTCAGAGCTGCCAGTCAAGTGACCTGTTTGAGTGATCTTAAAAACAGTTTTAGGAGTAAAACTTGTTTATCAGGTTGTATGTGTGGGGCAGGGAGAGGTTGGTAGGATTGGGTTTTTTTAATTGACAGAAAACTGGGACCATTTTTTTCTAGTCAGGTAAAAAGCAGCCTTTTGCTCAGTGAAGCTTCATTGTTGTTGTTAACATTTGAAAACCGCATACACTTAACCTCTGTATTTTGCATGATGTTCTAGACACAATAATATTTTTGAAAAACCAAGTTATAGACAGAAGTCAGGATGAAGAAGCGGGAGCTGTGGTATCTAGTAGCAGACTTGGGGAGCTGTATGCTGCTGTGGCACGTGGTTTGTGCCCTGTATAAATCCTGAAGGGAAGTGGACAGGCTTGGAAGAAATCTTTCTGTTGACTGAGAAAAAAGGGTATTGTGAAATGGAAATTCACAATACAAGGGGGGATTCAAGAAATCTCTGAGGTGAAGAGACATGGGAAGACATTATAGGAGGGAGGAGTTTTGCAAGAAACTCCATGTGTAAATAGTGCTGCATGACCTTGCAGTCTAATGAGTTCCTGGGTCCGAATCTGACCCAGATAAATTTGCAAGGGCATTCAGCTTCTCTGAAAGTTTTACTTTCTGTTGTGTCTAGTCCTCCTTCAAAAGAGCTAATTAGTCATGGAAATCCTGTAGGAAACTTCATGTTAATCTTCTTATCTGAATTTTTTGGTACCCCTGTGGAAATAGTGGAAAACCTGCTAGCTGCTGCCTGTTCAAGCATTTTTCCTGGGGCTGGAACCAACCAGGAGCTGGCGTTGCATTTCTTACATGAAGCAAAGGGAAGCATTCTGGTGAGTCTTACCAGCAGTTCAACTCAGTATGGTCAGAAATGTTAAGGAAGGTCAGATACCTTGTCACTTCTGAGAGGAGAGCCTTGCAAACTCCTGGCAGTGCATCTGGCTCCCAGTGTTTAGTGTCTCTTGGATGTCCCTAAAGTGAGTTCTGCCATGTTCACTTACTATCCTTTATATTCCAACTTGGACATGTTTGGCTTTTTAACAGACTCACTGACAAAGTCTACCAGGACGAGTGAGCTGAAACTGCTAAATGAGTCTTAAATGTTGTCCTCCCAGGAAGATTAGTATGTTGGAAGGAAAAATAAGAGGCCAGGAGTGAAGCTGAGACAAAGTGCAGTGTCTTGCTGCTCTTTGTCTTGGCAGTTTCGTATAACTTCTCTGTCTGTGTCTATAGAATGGCTGTGCTGCAAATTTTATATCAGTATTGTAATACATGATACACTTTTCCTTTGACATTCCTGGGAGGTAATATGAAAGATCAGAGCATAGCAAATGGCACAGGGTTCTCACCCTTTTATAGTTCTATGATTGATTTAACCCATAAATCATAAATCAGCCCTGTGGTCAGGAGTATCCCACAGTTTTGCCTGGCTGCTTGTTTCCTGTTCCGTGAGACTGCATTGACCTGCTTAGGAGAAGAGAACAAATATAAAGTAGTTTCTGTGTGCATGTGTTAGGTTTCCAGCAGCCCACCGTTGTGAATGCTGGTGTTAGGGTGGAGCAGGACTGCCTCTGGCAGCAGGAGCTCATTGTTCAGGTGGTTTAAACTGCCAGGGGAGGCATGACACCATTGTCTCCTTCCTACTAACTTGGAAAGCACTTCCAGTTTAAATGCAAACTAAAAAGCAGCTTGAGAGGTGGTTTTGTGTGTGTGCACATGCGTGCGGAATCTTTCAGTCACGTGACTGCTGTTTTATTTTGAAATATTGCTTAGTTAAGTGAGAACAGATCACAATGACTTGGATGCCTATGGCAGGCATCATTTGGGGCAGCGTTTTGGATGTGAGTATGTAATATAGGCCTTTGGTTAATGAGAGGAAATTGCTGCATGGTTTCTGTCTATGGAATTAGCTCTCTCCCAGGACTGTGATGGTTGTGTCAATTCACAGATGTGAAGAGGCACTGAGAACTTACCACTTGCCTGTGGTACCCACGACTGGGTGGATAGTCAAGAATGTGATTTTTTAAAGTTGTCCCAAGTGTTAAACTGTGCTATGGTTCTTTTCAGTTAGCTTGTCACAAAAAGGAGATGATAAACAATTGCCTGATACTTGTTTTTAATACCCTAAACATTAAATTAATTATTTTACTTGTATTTATCTTAGGGAGCTCTGACCAAACTGCTGTTGAAGAGGCCAGTGCGACCCCCTACCCACCCTTTGGCAGACTATCACTACACAGGTTTGTTAACCAGAATGACTCTGTGCTGCCTGCCTATCATACAGGAATTTTTCTGTCCTTTTCTAATTTTTTGAGGATCTCTGTAAAATTACAGTAAGAGTAAAAAACCACTCCTCACCCATAAATCACATGATAGCTTGCCAGAAATTTTGCCTGTGCAAATTATGACACATAAAAGAAACACCGCATCCTTCTGAACACGTGCATGTGAGTGTTGGCATGTGTATGTGTTGTGATTTCCTTTATGGGGAAAAGGGAATGCAATCCCTTGCACTAAGCAACAGAGAATGCAGGAAGATAGCTAGTACATATACGAAAGGCTGTGGTAGCCTTAGACTCACAGCCTGTCTGGCATGAGTTTCTACAGTGGAGTTAAGCAAGGGTTTTAAGGGGAGGAGTTTTCCAGCTTGCTGAAGAAGCCTCAGCCAGCTATTGATGCCTGTCAGTGTTTCTGCAAAATTTAAATGCCATAAACTGCCTTTGTAATCTTGCACCTAATGAGAAAATAGTCAGCTGTATGACACTAACTTCAGTGATAGTGACCCGAGCCACTTGAAAGACCTGATGTAAGGTGGTAATGCATTGAAATTATATTTCTTCATTATTACACACTCCTACTGTACTGATTGGCAAATATTACTTGATTAATATCTATAAGGAAAAAAGGGATTCAGAAATGTATTATTAGGGGCAAGGAATATTTGAGATGTAATAAATCTTCAAGTACAGTGGATTGCTGCTGAAAGAGAAGATCCTGTTCTCCTGCCCCACCATTTCCCTTCTATAAAATTTAATGAATGTGCCACCACGTTGCTGTTTGGTTGGGCAACATCTTAGTTCATCTAATTGAGTGGTTTTTGCAAGCAGAACCCAGTTAACCAGTGATGATGAGCACTGGATCTAACACAGAGGAAGTGACGAGAGGAGAGCTGAGGTGGAGCAGTAGGGCAGGGGTTAACAGCAGTCTGCAGTTTTGCTGGAGTAGGTGTGAGGAGAGACTGCACCCTTACATGTGCATTAGTCTTATTTAAAGCAAACATGAAGAAAAGGTACATAGAAAAGTAAACATTTGAAATAGCAGGGGCTTCCATTACAACTTTTTATTTTACCTACAGGATCAGACAAGTGGAAAGTTGCCGAAAAAAAGCTATTCAACAAAGGCATTGCAATCTACAAGAAAGACTTTTTCTTGGTCCAAAAGCTTGTAAGTTACCTTTTTTTAATTTCAATTACAGAAATGATACATTCATACATGTTGGTTGAGCATTTATTAAGGAAGTTTAATCTTGATTTTTTGAAACATCAGTTTTCAGCATTAAGTCCTGCAGTCAAAAGATTTCAGGGAAATTTTATCTTCCAGCACAGCATAAAATCTCACTAGAAAGCTAGAACAATAGTGTTTGTTTTGCTGTTGTTGTTTACTTAACCTTGGTACTTACTGCATTACTTCAATTAGTCCATGCTGCAGATAAACCTTTGCAGGCCATATTTATAGAGCACTGGTAATGTTTGGCTTAAATGGCTTGCTTGTAAAACCAAACAGAAACACATCCTTGCCACTGATGGAAAGCACTAGAGAAGAATATGTGAATTATGCATCCTTTAGGACCTCTCTTTCCAGTTTCTTGTGTGCAATGATCATAAGAATGATCGCTCCCATATTTTGATGTGGTGTGACATGTCAGCAGGGGGGAAATCACTGAGAGTGTAAAACCAGGAGCTGATATATATTTACTGAATAAATTCCCCAAAGGCATTAAAGTTGGAAAGTTCAGAAGCTAAGAATATGTAGGTGATTCACGGGTCTGTACTGATAATTGTCTACCACCATATGCCTATGAAATGCATGTGGCCAAAATGGGAAATGGCTGCAAACCTTCATCTCCATTTTTGGATCGGCATTCTGGTCTGGTCTTCTCTGAAGTGCTTCTGGAAAGTAAAGCCCCCCCATAACACTGAAAGGCTGCTTTCAAGCCTGACAGCTCAGCTGGAATGTTTCAGAGGCTGAGGTCCACTGAGCTTACAAAGCTCCAGGTTCAGTCACGTTTGTATTGACCAGCTTTTCTTTGGAAAGTTGGTCCTTTAGTTCTAAATGAATAACAGTGGCAATAGGGGATGGGCTGTGGGATGAGGCATACAGGCAAATATGGCACAGAAAAGAAGGCTTTAGTAGCAGCTGTGGTGGAATGGAGTCTCCCGAGGAAAGAAAATATCAAGTGTATTTATGGCACCGTTGGTAGTTATTTACAAGTCATCTAAAAATCATGTGATCCATTGGACTTTGATGTTTTTAAAATACCAGATAAAAACCAAAACAGTGGCTCAGTGTGTGGAATTCTACTACACATACAAGAAACAAGTGAAAATTGGTCGGAACGGGACCTTAATTTTTGGGGACATTGATGCTGCTAATGAGAGATCTATGAAAGATGAAGCTGAAGTTGACATCAAGGTAATTTCCTAAATTTCTTTCACCTCTTTTGGGCTGTGGCTTGAAGTCTTGTGTGTTGTCTCATTTGCTGATCAAATCAAAAGCAGAAAAAATCTGGCTTCTCCACAGGAGGAGTCCAGACTCACAAACTTGTGTCCTGTGTCACATAATGACATTTACTTACAGACACCAAAATTAACAGTTTCTTTATCTTCTGGTGAAGAGTTCCCATAGGTTTGCACGTGTTCTTCCTCTCAGAAGGGACATCTTCAGTGAAGAACAGGGACATGTGGAGGAGGAGGAAGAGGAGGAAGAAGAGGAGTCAGAGGAAGGGTTTGATAACAGGAGGAGCGCAGATGCTCTCAAAGATGAACAGACACTACAAGATGGTGCAATAGTAAGTGCTGCATTGTGCATGTTTTGCTTACTATGCCACCTTTACTCCGCAAATGGTTTAGAAAGTGGCAAGTGGGCAGTTCCAGATGTAAAAAGTTTTCTCCTCTTAACTTCTCCTGGAGCTAGAGACTGGACTGAGGTAGATCAGAATATTACTATCAACCAGACTGTGCTGTGATGGGAGAACTGGGATCCATAAGGGAGAAATTGCAATGTAATTCTTTGTGGTTGGTGCACGCATAGGGCCATGATGAGAAATGTCCTGAAAATAGCCTCATTAAATAAAACCTGGGTCTGGAATAAATGAAGCACAGGAGCTCAGCCATTGTCTTCCTTTTGATGGTAGGTTTAAGTGTCAGTTTGCCTTAACTCTTCCCCTCTCTCCAAAGGCCAATGATGGCAATATGAGGAGTCAAGATGCAACTGTCACAGGCAGAATTGGAAGGAAGCCAAGGGAGACAACAGTGAGGCCTCGAAAGCCTATTACTGCTCCAGTGCAGAGGAAGAAGCGGAAACAGAAGATAAAATCAGATGCTACCAGTAAAACTCAAAACACAGAAAACACATTTCCGTGTAAAAAATGTGGCAGGTAAGAGCAACTCTGCTTCCCGCAGTAGTCACAGAATCACTGTAGGGCATTTCCTTTGGAAGCTTTTTCTCAAATGAGCTTTCCATCTTTCTATTTAGGCCAGAGATATTAGAAATAATTTTAATGACTTATTGCCCCACTAATATTTGCAAATTAGGGACTGTTTTTCCTCAAATGGAATGAGACACCACCTGCATTTCAACTGTACAGTATTTGGTGTTAAGCTGTACTTTCAAGGATCTGCTGTATTGCCCCACTGTAAGGGTTGCATTTTTGTAATGAATAATTTCAGTGCATTTGCTAAGAAAATGGTCTATACCATAAGAACATGGTATAGACTTAGGAAGAGTGGTGTAAAAACATAAGACACTACCATTCTTACAGCAGCAGGTATTAGGCCAGTAGTTACATAGTTCATCTAGTTAAATTTGCACCTATGTTTGGTGGATGTAAAATATGTTTCTCTTTTATCATACTGTTCCATTAGTTTTTGTAGGTTTGTCATCAACACAATCATAACTGTCATCCAGTTTCCTACATAAATTGCTCACTTTTAAAACAAGAAAATCTTGTAGTACCAGTGGTTATCCCTTTATTTAAAAAAAAACAGTAGGCTAGAGGATGGCAAGAAAATGTAATCTGTCCAGTTACCTCACCAGGACTGTGACAGATTCCTGTTGTGACTGGGACTTTCCTGAAGGTACCCTGGTCTCCATGTCCTCAGGGAGCATGTAGCATTGGAAAAGACAGTGCTGTGAGAGGTCAGGCAGTTAGAATTCATCTTGGCCTCTGAAAAAGGACAATCAGGCAAGGATTCTTAATGGCGTCTAAACTTTTCTTGTGGCATTTGGTGCAAAATCCCAATAGTTAATGGTGAAGGATGGAGGAATAGATCATAGAAGTGCAAAGTTAGGAGGCAAAAGCTCAGTGTTTCTAGCTGTGTGCACAAGGCTAAGGAGGGGCATTGGGCCATCGTTTGGCTCCATGCTTACTGTGTTTTTATAGCACAGGGGAATGCCTGGAAACCAGGGCCCTGTTGTGTTAAGCAGCATGTGTATAATTCAGATACCAGCACGGCCCCTCTGAATTTAGAGCTGAATGTGAAATCAGAGGAAATGGCCACATGAAGAAATGAAGCAGTGCTCAGGGTCTCCTGCTGGCATTCCACCTCATGCTGGCACACTGAGTCGGCCAGTGGCGTTTGCTGTAGGTGCTCTGTTTCAGTGCCAGCCTGAGCTCTGGTGCTGAAGCTCACAAACTTGAGGCTGGAGCAGCAGAAGCACTTTTGGAGAAGTGGGAGGAGAGCCCAATGCTAACGTACAGGTGTGCCTTCCTCAGGGTGTTCTACAAGGTGAAGAGCCGCAGTGCTCACATGAAAAGCCACGCGGAGCAGGAAAAGAAGGCGGCTGCACTGAGGCAACAAGAGAAGGAGGCGGCGGCGGCGGCAGCAGCCCGCAGCCAGGCCCGGCAGGAAGGGAGCAGCGACACTGGGAGCAGCAGCAGTGGGAGCAGCAGTGCGAGCTCGGATGAAGATGGAGAAATATAGCGGCAGATCAGAAGTGGAGGGAGTAGTAAGGCTGGACCCAACCTCCCTCTTCCTGGTCTCACTTCTTTTGCTTGCACTTTTCTTACCTGAACCATCAGGTCTTGGTTTCAGTGCTGCCATTTCCTCATGCCACATGTTCCACTTCACCTTGCCAGTACTGACCAAGCCAGAATGGTGGATAACTTGGATTTTTTTTTAAGACTAATAAGATTTCTATTCTATTTATAATGATACCAGAGGTACATAATAGAACAATGTCACCTGCAGTGGAAGTAAGTTCTCTCAGGTCAGTCAGACCTTTCTTTTGTTCTTGACAGGAATCACGGTAACAAAACTCCTGGATATAAAGGTTTCCAGACCAGAGCAAGAAAATGAAGCTCTTCTCTGAGCTAAGTGTATCCAGTTACTGTGATACTGGTGATTTCTAGATGTTTCCTTTCTCAGCAAGTTCTCCTTCCTGTTATGGTTTCCTGCCTTTCTTTCTGAGCAGTTATTCAGGCAGCCAACAAGTTTTGTGGAAATATAGTGTGCACTTTTGACCTCTTGTTTCACAAAAATGAAAAGTGGGATGAACAAGACACTCTTCCTTTTGAGAGGAAGCTTTATTTTTCAAACAAAAGCCTGAGGTCCTTTCTTTTATGGCATTAAGAAAGCAGCTATGGATATAAAAATACCCTGTGGGATTAGAGTAGCCACAGGCCTTGTGGGTTGTTTCATCTTGGAAAACAAAATAGTCTGTCTTTGATTAACTTAAAGGAAAGTAGTCTGGGCTTCACAAGTGCAATTTGAAATGAAAACTGCTGGTTTTGACTTTGCATAAATGGGAACAGGTTTGTCTCATGAAAATGAACCCAGATTTTGTGCACCTCAGAGATGGGAGGAATGAACTCTCATCTCCAGCAGTGATGCCTCTGTGAACGTGTTTTAACTCTCAATATCCATTTCTGTCTTGTGGCAGCCCTCATTTACTCCTTGAAATTACCATTATCGAGACCTTTCATGGTGTGGCCCTAGTTTCCCAAATACTTCCTGTCAGACGGTATGTACTTGCAGGAGAAGCTTGTTCCTTATTTCCACCCCAGTGGCTGGACAGCACTGCCTGCTGGGTTGTCCTGCTGTGAGCCATACTCTTTGCTGAAAGGCTGACTCTTCCTTCAGAACTGACCAAGCTAATAGCCCAAAAAGCTAGCCACCAAAAGCTGCTAGTGAAAGAGAGTTAAGAAGAAGTGATCCAGGTGACAGATGTTAGATTTTCAGAGGATTGTTCCGTACATCTTTTAGCCCACATTTACCATTATTTTGTGAGGACACAGAGAATCGGATCACTTCCTGACTGGTTGGTCCCAGCCTGTAGCCCGGCTGCCCAGCTCCCTCCCTCCAGCCAGTCCTTTGGAGCAGCACTGATCCCCAGCTTCCTGGGTGCTGGCACTGTGTCATACTGACAGTACAGAAGGAGCCTATCGCTCCTGCCTTCCTGAGCAGGGATCCGAGAGACATTGTTGTATGTGAACTACAGACTGTGCCCGACTGGCAGGTTGGCTTTTTAAATCTTGACCGTTCAAGCTGCTAGATAAATTCCCAGTTAACTATGGAAAGCGGCTCTAACTCCAGCGCGTCATCCGGCAGTCTTCCTGCCCCGTGGTTTTATGCAACCATGATGGCTTTGCTCCTTTGTTTGGGAGGCTGTGTATTGTACCAGGTTTGCTTTGACATATCTATGCCGTTGCATAAAATTCTTTTCCTTAATACCAGAAACAGTTACTACTCTTGCAAAATCAGTAGGAGTATCATTAAGGACTGCACTCTTTGCAGTGTTAACACTTTTGCCTGTAAGTGTTCAATTTTCTGCCAAGGCTGTACTTTTCATTCCTGTCAAAATTGGGTTTCTTTTCAGCATTTGGATGACTGTTCCATGTTCCTACATGCATGGGTCTTTGTTGACTAACTAGGCTGTGGAAGCAGATGGAATATCATGAGCTATAAAATCATTCAAAAACTGCAAAGAACTAAAAGCTGCTAATCTTTAAAAAGAAGCTTAAGCAAATGAGTCTTCCTATAAAGAGTTTCAGTGTATATTTTTCTCTTTTTCTTTTATAAATTGGAGAAAATGCTTGTCTACCATTATCTTAGGGCCCTCGGAGAGAACAGAAGCTTTAGCACACTGTGCCAGGGAAGAGTAGGTGAAGCAGCTGGACCTCATGGTCTACTTACAGTTCTGGGATTAATTCCAGTTTAAAAAAAAAAAAAAAGATCAATTAAACAAATTTCTGAAGTATATTTCTGGGAAGTTGCCAGATCTTGAGAACTGCAGGGCAACAGGTCAGAAACAAGCAGGGCTTGTGAGTGTACCTAAATAAGATTTAAAGTAATGTAGATATAATGATCCTGTTGTAAGGGATGAATTTGCCTGGAATACCTGAGCTGCAGGAGGCCTAGAAACACTTAACAAAGAAATGGAGGTGGAATTTGCACACATTGAGAAAAACATGGCAAAAAAAAAGAGGGTTTTTTTATATTGGAGAGATCTGATGAAACTTGAGAACTAAAATAAGGTTAATCAAAGTGTCTTAGGAAAATGCTTTTACTGTCCTTGCTAAAGCAGTATGAAGTCATGTAATCAAGTATGTAATCTCTTAGGTAAAACCAGAAGCTGTTCATACTGGGACAAACCAAAGCCCTGTCTAGCTTCAGGTCTTGTTTCTAATGCTGATCAGGAGCAGATGCCTAGGAAAAAGCGATGGACAGGATGGACTAGCAAGTACAGTTCCAGCTAGAAAATAGGATGCTAAACTAGAAGAACTCATGTGTTCTCTGGTAAGGCAAATCTGCAGAGAGTTTTGCACTGAAATGTACCGGTCTCCTTATGGGCAGAAAATCAGAGTATTTCCCTGCCTTTTACTCTTCCCTGTACATCATCTGCATTTACTAATTTTTTTTTTTTTAGTGTGTGCCTGGAAGTATGCCTGGGTGATAATGAGCAAACATTTAGTCATAGATTTTAGTTTGGGAGTTTTCAAGCTTGAAGAAGTGTTAGCTAAGGCATAGCAAATTATGGTGACAAACAGCAGGTCAGATAAAATGATCAGTTGAATCATTTGAAGAACAAAGATTTAGGAAGCAAATTGTGGGATTGTGTTAAGTACCAATTCTTTCAGATATGATGCATGAATGCAAGCTTTATTATAGTCTTCCAAAGATCAGATCTTTCACTGATTTTCCCTATTTTAGGAAACCTGTATAATTTTTCCTCTCATCAAGGGCAAGCCATTGAGGTGCTGATAAGAACAAATCAGAGATTCTTTATGTGCACAAAACCGTTGTGTATATTACACACTGATTTCAGTACTGGTTGTTTCTCTCCCACCCTGCTGCAGTATAACTAGAAGAGAACAGGAAAACTGGACACAGTGAGGTCTGTCAGTGGAAGATAATCAGAAAAGGGCTTTTTCTGAGGATAACCTCTCTAACAGCTGTGGGTTAGCATGGCTGAGCACAATCAGGTAAATATTCCAAGTAAGTGGCATCAAGTTGGAATATTTCTGAGCATGTTTACAAGTTGCTAGTAGCCACCAGAAGACTTCTTTTTTATCATGGTAATAAGCAAAGCTATTTCTCGAAGTATCATCTTAAAAAACAAACAAGCAAAAACAAACCTGCTCCCCACTTGCTTAACGGTAGGAGTTTGGAGTTGATCCTACATTTGAATTAGATCTCACCTACTAGCCAAATTTGGCAGAGAATTGTTTAAAAAAAACCCCAAACCAAAACCCAATCAAACAAATCCAGTTTCTATGGACAAAGTATATGAAGTGAACTTGTCTAATCTGGAGTGAGTCATGTTCCTTCCCTTAGTGACGGAAAAATAACTTGAGTGGTTCTTTACTGCAGCAAAGTGTTAATTTAAGGCTGTGTTGTTCCACTTATGATTTAAAAATCCCCACCCCAAACAAACAAAATTCTTGTCTATGTTCTGTTCATATATCTGCTTTAAAACTCAGTGGTCGTTATTTTCCATCGTTTAAAGGCCTGTTGATGGATCCCTGTTTAGTGTAAGGATTTGCTGCTAATTTAGAAAACAGGCAGTAAAAGCTCAGTCATTAAGTTTGAGCAAGGCATCCCTTTGCTTTAGCTCTTTTTTATGGGAACAAATACAAGATTTATAGACTGCAATTCTGTAAATGTGTACTAATAAAATTGCCTTTTACAGTGTGAGGTCAGGCTTCAGGTGGCTGCATTTCAAAGCCAGTCCCTGTTTGAGTCCTGATACCAGCATGGGGCATCACAGAGATGCAGTGACAGGTCACGTTTTGCCCTGATCACGTACTTCTGCCTGTGCTTCTGTCTGCCCTTTTACAGGTAAATTCAGTCTGTCAGGTCTGTGATCTGCATGGGATAGCATCTGAGTTTTTTAGGACTGTGTGTGTGTGTAATTAGATAGATGCATGCACTTGTGATGCATATCTGATATAGCTGCAGGTGTTTTGCAGTCTTGCTGCAAGAACCACTCTGCATTTTAATTTATTTGATGTTTTTCCATTTATTGATACAGATAATGGTATCCAAGAGAGCTGGGCTCTGTAAGTTGAAGGCCTATGGAATCTCACTCAGCCATGCAGGACTGTAGCATTTTGCTGGCTAGGAACAGGTAGGAATGTAGCTGCTTACAGGCAGGGCAAAGATAAAAATTCAAAAGCTTAAAGGTAACTCATCTGTTAATTCCATTCTAGACAGTGTCCAAATTAGGTAAAAATACTCTCTGATGTATCAAACTGAGGCTTTTGGTCATTTTTATCATTGCAACAAGCTTAGAGTAAAATCAACATTGAAAAAAAGTATTTCCTAAACCACTCTCAGCAGTTATACACTTCTTAATTCTTTCAGGCAGTGGACTAGGAAGTTCCCATAGGTATATATCTTACTTTAAAGAAATGGGGAGTAGGGAGGACTATTAGCCATAGGAGTCTTGTCTGCATTCATACAATGGCACTTTTAGTCCAGTGCTTACCTCTGCCAGAAACCTTATTCTAACCCACATTCTCCCACACAAACTTTCTCCCTGCTTTATCTCTGATGTATGTCTGGAAATTTATAAAGCTTTAGAGAGACAGAGAAGCAGAGTCTGCAAATCATGTTTGATTTCTGTGGGGGTGAGTTTCTATGTAAGTTCGTCACTTGGGTTCAGCTGCTTTACTCGCCCTCCTTCTCTCCTGTGTCATACGTTAGGAAGACACAAACTTTGAATCCACATCTAAGGATCTTTCTTTCCAAGACAGATTCTTCTGACAGCTGAGACTGAAAAAAAACCCCTAACTTCTCCAGATTAGAAGACAACATATATTTTTATAGAAATATAATTGTGTATTTTGAAAAAGTTTCCTGCAGCTTCAACACATGTATTTTTCCCCTTGTAGTTCAGTTTTGATATGAACGGTTTTTGTGTTCATTCTTTTTATGTTCTGTTTTTAAATTTGTAGTCAAAGCTTTGGTGTACTGTACAGGAGCAGTCAGCCTTTGTAATTACTGTATAAATGCTTTATAATAAAGTATATTACTTTTATTTTAACAAGTGAGCAGACACTTCCTTTTCTGTGTCTGCTGCCTAGGGCACCTTTTAAAAGACTGTTACGTGTTTAAAATGTACATATATAAATATATTTACCTGTTGCTGTACAGTTGTGATAGACTGGACTGAATTTATTTTTTGTGTGCTTTTTTATAAAATATTAATACACTAAAGGAAATCTTGCTGATGTGATTGTAATGTACTATGTAACTTATTTACTTAATATCCTATATATATCTAAAATACCTTTTATTAAAAGAGGTTTAAAAAATAGTTTCATAGCTGAGTTTTTTGATGGTGTAAGAGTGTGTCCATAGGGTGCAGGCTGGCTGTGGTGCAGAGGAAGCTGTTACAAGTCCTAGCCAAGCTGATCTCTCATTGTACTCACCTGTGTTTTCCATAGCAGCCCTTGAGGCTGTTTCTCAGTGTAAACCTGTCCCTGAGACAGCTGCCTGCAATGTGGTTTGTGTCTTCTATCCAAGAAAATAACTGGCAGATGCAGCTCCACTGGATGGTGTCCCACTCTATGCCGAGCACCTTCCCAGAGAGCCAGAAACAACCTTGATAATGTGCTAGAAATTCATGGGGAATAGTTCTGGGTGCTGCATGCTGTAAATAAGGCCGGTGGGATCCTGACACTACCTGAAACAACTACAGAGACAGTGGGCAGAGCAAAGGCATCACAGGGTAACTTAGTACCTGCATGGCATGTGAATTCCTGGATGGTTGCAGTTGTAAATCATATTGCATCACATTTTTCAATTACAGAGTTAAAAAAAAGTTTTAGCAAATACTGTCTTAAATGCCCTTGTCTGCTACCTTAATCCAAGGGGGGGTTTAAACCTATTTTGTTATATAGCACTTAACTTTTGTTTCCTCTGACATCTCAGCAAGCCAAATCTCTTGCTGTGGATTTTAAATATTCATATGCTTCCATCCATCCTCAAAACATCTTCCTTCTGTTTTGGTACTTAACTGGTTTCAGTCACCTAGGCTACATAGGTGTTTCTCACACCTATGGGCATGACATCTTTCAAATGTGCAGATGTGCACAAACAAGACAGAAGATTGCAGTGAGAATCTAAGGCAGCACACCTGCTTTCTTTTTGGCTGTTACTTTTGGCTTATTTAATTTATGCTAACATTTTAATTTCAATATTCTTAGAAAACCTGGCAGTAGAAAGACTTGGCCCAAGACATAAAAATAGTAATTTTTTTCAGCTCGGTGTAGAAGTCCTTGCTTTAGTTTAGTCCCGTGCCTGTGGCTATTGATCAGCAAGAGCATTTGGAGAAGTAAGTGGTACTTTGCTTGGTGTGCAGAACAGACAGGGAACACTGCCTTCACTTGAGATACCAGATCATGTCTTCAAGGCTTTACATAATGCATTTGCCTGCCTGTCAAAGCCAGCTGGCAATAGTGCTAAAGTTTAGTACTTTGTACTAAAACTGTGAAGATGTGCAAACAAACTTTGGACAATCCAAAAAGTCACAAGTTTGGGGCATTTTGGTTTCCATCTTTTGTTAACTGATGGATCTAAGCCCAAGCTTCTTAAAGTTATTTACATCGGTTACTGAAAGAGACCTTATAAGGCATTTTAGTGATTAGTGAGCCTTGAACTAGTGGTATTGTGAGGAATTCTGTAGTAACTCCCTGTATGTTTTTTAAATAGCATTACAACCATCACTATAAGATGCTGCTCTTGTCATTATTGAGACCGACTGCAGTGGTGTAGAAAGCATTTTGTTTATATCAGAGTTTTGAAATTACATTTCAGTGACACAGTCTACTTCTATTAGAGAAGCTTATGAGTCAGCCTTCCCTTATCTGGGTTTAATGGAACTGATAGTATATTGTTGTTAACAGAATTTAAATTCAAAGTAAATCAGTAATTTGGTAATGAAGACAGACTAGCCATTTCTTTAACTTAGTTGGATTTTTTCCCCACATAGCAGTAGTAGCCTTTTCTCTTAGGACCTCAGAACAATTTCTGACAACCAATGTCTTAAAAGATTGAAAAATATTTATGTATCAGATGATAACAGTCACAATATATCAGCATTTTTAAAGTCTTAAGTTATTTTCTATTCTAAAATACAGAGGCAATAAGGAACAGCATTTACATGCTATCATACTATAAATACATTGCTCCCTGAGCAGCTAGGAAAGTCGAATGAGAACAAAATTTCATTTCTGAACACTCTTCACAAGCTGAATTATTTCATTACACAGCAGCCAAAGATGTTTGTATAAAATAAGGTTATATTATTTTTAAACAAGTTTCACAGAATAACATTTATAAACATAGCCTAAATAATTTAAACACAGCAAATTTAACAGCTTTTCATGCTACAAAATTATGTATACAAAAGATAGCCAAAGGGGATGTTAAAAGTGCTCTCTTGCTTGAAGATTTTTCTAGATGAGCCTATTTCTAGTGTAACTTGAGTCATCTGCTGGTTCTCAGGTCTCTTCTCTCACTTTTCCAGCAGTTCTCAGTAATCACTGCATACATCAGCTCTCTGAAGACAGGTCAGTGTGCCAACAAGCAAGAAAAAAACCTAGCTATTTCCTAATACTAATTTAGTATATTTCTCTAAGGAATAAAGTGGATGCTACTCCTCCATAACTTCACTGGGAAAAGAAGAATTCCACATGGCTTGCATGTTTTACATGGGTGCTCTTTTCATCCATGAATAATAATGTGCTTACTACATCATTGGATGTGGTGTGATAGGGAAGAGCAAAGTGTACTAGTGAAAGCCAGGCCTTCCAGCAGCTCACTCGGAGTGTTGCTGTCAGCTTATACATCACAGCATTCAGCACCAGCAATGTGCAAACCACCGGTTTTAATCCTGCCACCTCTGTACGTCTTCCACCACATCCAGTGCATAATTTTAAAGTGCAAATTTAAAAATTTAGGAAAACTCTACTTATTTTGGAGGAGAAGAAGTTGGGGGGGAGTAATCATGACTCACTAGGCAAAGCAAGGTTAAGCTGGAGCTTACATCCAGCTTTGAGATGAAGCATCTCCTGACAAAATAGAGCCACAGTTTATTATTTTCTTACTGTATTGTTTCACTGAAATTGACACAGTTTTCATGAGACGGGTTTAAAATTATATGCTAATTTATCACAGTGTGAAGGATGAAAGGTGAGGGAAATCTTGTATTGTGTCTCATGCTGCTGTTATAATTGTGTTGAGACTGGATGCTCCATTCCTTCAATAATGATTTCTTTTCTTTTTTTGGTGGCGTTTGTAATGCAGGCCCCCCAAAAAAGTTAGAGAATTTATGCTGTTAAATCTGTGGAAAGAGCCAGTTACAGTGGGCCACACAATACATCCAGCTCTACCACCATCTACCATAGTTTTTGGACTGATTCCATAGATGTAGCCTCTACTGGTCACTTACAAGAGCCAGGAACTGCTCTTATCCCTCATGGCTTTTCAATAGAGCTGTTTAATTTCAATTGTCACCATGTAGTCAGAATGCTGCTTTCAGAATGTCCCAAAATAGCCAAAGTGTAGAGTATTTGCTGTATGACCTTCAGAAAATCAACCAGCAGGGTTAACTGGCATTGGACCATGCTTGTTGCTCCCCTTCTCTCCTGTCACGTTTCACGTGAGGAGATAACCCAGCCATAACACCACACCTGCAGATGTTGTGCTAGGAGAGATCAGGTGCAGAGGTTCAACCACTTTTCTTTGTGGCCAAGTGCTGGGGCAAGAGCGCCACATGGTCTATTCTGAAAGTATCTCCAAGCACAGAGATGATTTTGGCATTTGTTTGTTGGGAGCATTCAGAAGGCAAGTTTTGTGTCACTCAAGCTCTGGCTCACATTGCCCACACTTTAATTACAGTCATCAAGGGCACAGCCAGTGCCCTGTGGGCCCCCCCAGCAGATGGGGTCAGTAAGGCCTACATGTGCCACAGGCTCTGTACTGCCAAAGGATGGCCTCTTTGCCAGGAATGGTTGGCTGCAAGGGAACTGAGCAGCTTAGCTCCAAAAGACACCCATGTGAAATTGCTGTTGACTATAGACACACTCTCCCATGGTGCTTCTTGGTCAATGGTGCCTTTACTAATGATAAAGTGAGGAGAATACTTCTGAAAAAATAACATATGAAGTTGTCTGTAAGCTAAATCCACTAGTTCACTAGTTAACTAGTGAACTAGTTAACTAAGAAACTAGTTTCTGGTCAAGAGAACAGCTGCCTGGAAATAGTTTGTGCTGGGTGAGGAATGGCCACAGGTTTTGCCATTGTGCTCTTGACCTTATTTTTAGTAATAATGTAAATCAAACTCAGAGCTCATCAGCAATTGCCAATTTAAATTGGAATGCTTTAGAATTCCTCTTGACAATCACACATTAAGGGGCAATATATTGAAACTAAACTGTGATTGTCTTGTAATCATCATTTCACAGTGTTCAGTTAGAAATTTGTTATAGAGATAGTATCCTGTGGGCCTGGAGCTGGAGATCCACTGTTGCCACAGGTACCACTGTTGCCTGGGCCAATTCTACCTTTTTATCTCTGACTATGACTTCCAAGATTTCAACTCCTGCCACACCTTCACAAACAAAACAATTGAGTGGTGTTCTGTCTCTATCCCTTCTATGTCTGGGCTGGCATCAGCAGGTACACTTGTCACCACCTGAATTTAAGCAAAGATGGTACCACAAATTAGAAGAAAAGCTTGTTAAAAAAACAAAAAAGAGCTGCAGAAAAATCTACTCAGGTGACTCGATCTATTCTTCAAAGAGAAGAGTTAAAACTGCACCATTGGCATCCCACAGTGCAATCGGGTATGTCTGGTTTAATACTTTTCACTAGAAATAGTCATATAAGGAGACTTTACTAGAACTGTTTACCCTGCAATATAACACATTTAGTACCTCTTCAATACTTTTTTTCCCCAATGCCCACTTTCCATCTCATCTCGCCTCACCTTCCCCACTAACTACATACACTTTCTCTCACCGCTTACACCTGTGCTTTCATAAAAAAATGAATATCCCCAAGACCAAAACTTTCTGTCCCCAAGCCCAGGTCTTCTGTTCACTGTTTGTTTCTCTGTTAGTATCAGCCTACTTAGCTATAGGAAGATTCCAGAGCTGAGAAGGATTATGTGCACCAGTGACCCAATCCAAAACCAGGAACCAGCTGTAGGCTAATAGGCCACATATTCCAATCTAAAGTAATTTCTTAGTAAGAGACAAAAAAAAAAAAAAGCTAACAGATACTCTAGTCTCACTGAAACCATGCAAAGAATTTCCATTGCCTCTTAAAAATAAAAATAAATAAATATATAAGTTACACATGGCCTCCTAAGCAATGCAGTTGAGTTCCAATGTGAGAAGCCCATTTCAAAACTTAAGGCCAGGAACAGATGATCATCAGATCAATACCTTTTTTGTGCGTTTATCTGCAACTACTGGGCCTGTTTGGCATAACAGTTCAGGGAATGAAAAGGTAAACTTGCATATTAAAAACATTGAGGGAGTCCCATGACAAAATTAAACACAACAAAGCCTGTAAGGTGTCTCTAAACCACAACATTGTTCTTTTGGCCTCAGTGTTTCTAATTAAATGTTGGCCAGCTGCACCTAACAAGCTAAAATGGTTCTCTTGTCATGAGTGAACAACAAGCACCACTAATCAGGAATTAAAAATAGCTATGCATTAGTTTAGGTAAAGATCTCTTGCTAGCCAAACAGCAGATAAACTCAGCTCCACTAGTCTCTACAGAAGGTGTCATAAGCTTGGCAAAATCAGTGTGACCAATTTTTGGTATCTAACTCTTTGGGTAAGAGACTGTGGAGACAAGCTGGTCTTTTAAAAACTGCCCAAAGGTTTTCTTCAAATATTTTATATAAAAGTTCTATGTGCCAAGCTATCTGGAGTTACTTAAATAATTAAATACTCGACAAGAAAGTGTCATCAGTTTGCTCCTTCTGCTCCTTCTTCTTCTTCTTCTTTAACAACTAGGGTGCCTAAGAGGGAAAAAAATAAAAAGGAGAGAAAAAAATCTGCAAAGATTTACAAACAGATTATTCAGAGAAAGACATAGTTAATACTGATCTCCTTAAAACTAATCTGGCCTGTTGGAAAGAGTCAACAGTTGTATTTTCTTCCTGTTTCTAACTGACATGAACTTCTGCATACCTGAACTGGTCTTAGGTAGAAAAGCCTTCAACTGATGAGCTCTTCTGTTGGATATTTTTCCAACTTCATGGGTTAGCAGGGAATAAAAAGGTACTAAAGCAAGACCACTCATGTGGTCTTTGAGAGATGCACCAAATCAGTTCAACTGCTAACAACCAACCAGCACATCACCCTGCTCTTGTGGGGCCCCTACTTTGTGCTGCTGTTTCCATGACATGCATAACCAAGTTTTAGTATGGTTAGTAAGTCTGACCTTACACTACCAAGGTTACTTTTTGCCTGTAAAAATATGTGCTCTGTTTGACTTTTTGTTTCACTCTCAAAATGTTTCCTACTGGAACAGGACAGGGACTGGACTACTGCAGGCCATCCTTCCTAGCAGTACAATTCTCTCATCAGGCTTCCACTTCCTAATAATTCTTTTTACTGCAGTTGATCTGGTTTTAGACAGAATCTAGTAATAGATTTCCCATCTATTGCTCTCCGTAATTAAGGTGACGATACCTAAACTCCTCCCTTCCCTGCTGCTATTCTGACTCTTTGTTAGTGTTACCAGACCTGCTCTCCTCTTCATTCCTTTAGTAAACAGGCTAATAGCGAACAGCTAACATCTCCATTAACAGAAATTAACATATTTAAAAACAGATTTAAAAATTATCTGATTTTTAGTCACTAATCAGGACATGGTTTAACATCTTTTCATATCAGTTTCTTAAATACGAGAGGACAGCTCACAAATTACAGAATCACAGAATGTGCTGCGTTGGAAGGGACCCTCAAGGATCACTGAGTCCAACTCCTGGCCCTGCACAGGACCATCCCCGAGAGTCACACCATGTGCCTGAAAGTATTGTCCAAACACTTCTTGAACTCTGCCAGGCTTGGTGCTGTGACCACTGCCCTGGGGAGCCTGTTCCAGTGCCCAACCACCCTCTGGGTGAAGAACCTTTTTCTAATATCCAACCTAAACCTCTCTGACACAACTTCAGGTCATTCCCTCAGGTCCTGTCACAGGCCACCACAGAGAAGAGATCAGTGTGATGGAGGAGGATATTCAGACATTTAGGAAACTTGCATGAAGTTTTGAAAACTTGCCCTTGCATCAAAAGCAAAGCAGAGCATATCACTGTCTATCCCCATTCCCTCATGTCACCTTTTCATTGGGAAAACTGTAAATCAAATTTTCTGGAAAAAACTGTAACTCAGTTTAAATCAGCAGATTAAAGCTTTGTTAACTTACTTAATGCGAAATCTTTCAGTTCCCTATTAGTTATATCCTAAAACTACTTGGGTAACTATAGAGTAATGTCCAACCGTAGGCTGCAAGACCACTTGGATTTAACACTCCAAAATCCACCACTCTCAGAAAATCCTATAGCCAGGGTCTGAGTAACTGCTTTTGAATAACTCCAAAGAGAGGAGGGAGGAATATTAATTTCACGGGCACACAGATCAATCTCCGAGGGTATGATTCATTTCCCTGTGGATGTCTTTGTATTAGGTTGTTAATTCCCACCAATTGCCTCACATCCCAAACTCACCATCCAGTTTTTTCAGCTTGGGTACTCGTTTGGTTGCTTCTTCGATCCAATTGTTCTTCTGATCAGAGGCGTATTTCTCTTGTAGTGGATTGCCTACAAACACCAGATCCTCTAGTAATGGCAGGTCTGCCAGCCTCACAAACTCTGCTGCAACCACAAAGGGGAGAACACCGACCAGATTGTGGAACATGGAAAGTCCATCTGCACCACACACACCTTTCAAACTCAGTGCAAACACACAGAGCACGGCATAAAAAAGAAGAGGGATTTCTTGGGCTCTAACTGGTATCAGGTTAAAGAACAGGTATGCATTTTAAAAGAAGTCCAAGAAAGATGATTCAAAGCACAAACTTCGTTGGACTTATAAGTTAAATTCAACATTCTAACTATTTTTACTCTCTTGCATGAGTGGATATTTAGGGATTCTGCACATGTCTGCAGGCTTCTCAGTTTGACTCAAAACTCTGTAAGATACAGCACCATTTCTACGTGGTGACTTAAGTCATGGATTCACCATATTACAGGAGAAATTACAGAGTAGAGATATGTGGCTTACCCCAGTCTTTCACCAAATTATTTGACATATAAAGAACCTTCAGCTTCTTCATTACATTGATACCCCTCAGTTTCTCAATTAAGTTGTATGAGATCCACAGCTCCTCTAAAGTATCAGCAACTGCCTCCTGGAAAACAACAGAAGTACTCAGGTCAGCAGAAGTACATCTTCCTTATTGTTCAGATTCTTTCTTTACCTCATGCGAGAAAATACTTAAGTATATTGGCCCTCATTTCATTTTAAGCAGGTTCCTAATTATGCATGACAAATGCTCATGGGAATTAAGAGCAAAATTATATATGCAAATATATGTAAGGAGGACAGAAAATGCAATGTTAGCATAAACCAAGAAATATGTGCCTGGAGTAGTTGTTCTTAAGGCATAGGGGCAGAAGAGACAAGCATCTCTCTAAAATTCTTCTGAGTACTAAATTAGTGTAGCAGAATTTCCAAACATGAAGAGAATTGAAACAAAAGAAAAAAAAAAGAAATACTATCTGAAAATTCAGAAGCAATGGTAAGAGGGTGAATGGATCACAGCAAAAGTAGAAAATAAAAGATTAATTAATTAAGGTTAATTTAAAATTAATTAAATCAATTTTATTAAATTCAACAAAGACTTGCATGAACATAGGGGAATTACCCCACTTTCTAGACAGCATTCCATTTTGTTAGTGAAGAATTGATAGTAAGAAGTACATACCAATCCACTCAAGTTCTTTATGTTATTTCTCCCCAAAGACAGAATCCTCAAATTTTCTGCAACAGATAAAAAAAAACCTCTTGCTAATAAACAGGGGTTTTTAAATAAGATGATGCTGAAAGTCAGGTAAAATGCCATATTCTACTTATAAACTGCACTCTGAACAGGCTGTCTTAAGAAAGAATGACCTAATAGAAATAAAACCTCCTGACCTACACGGATCAGCAGGAATGGATGCAGGGGACACCTCAGGAATATGCTCATGAATAAAAAGCTGCTCATGTGTAGGTTACCTAGTTGAAATTCAGTCCTGATAAATAGTGAATAAAATTATTTCACTTTGCAGCTGAACTCTTAACTGCTGACTTGCTTGTTTTGCTCTTACACAACTCATACCCCTTCCTCTCCAGGCAAAAGTAGTTCTGATCTTATTTTAAGGCAGCAGATTTGGTTTCTATACTAGAAGCAGCATTTAAAGCTGCCTTAGAGATGTCTGATGAGAGACATTTCAGCTTAGTCTAGCAGCCAGACAAAATTCCTTTCCAAGTGAGCTGTTCATGCTGGGGTTTAGTATAATACTAGTGTTCCTCAAAGTTATCACCAACTAGTAGTCTTTTTGATGTCATTTTCATTTTTCCCACACACTTTTTTGTAGCTGTAAACAAGCAAACTGAGTTGCAGCATGTAGCTGCATTAGCTTTGGATGTACACCTGTCACAAATGTTTTAACAGTTCTTAACTGCATTAAGAATTAAATACTTAATAATCTTGTTTTGCTCTTGTATGAATGATTGAAAATACAGTAATTAATGGCAAGACCTGTGCAAGTTCCAGCCAAGGAGCCACAGATACTCCATAGACAGCACATGCAGCATCTAGAGATTGCTACCAATGAAGATTCAATGCTGGTCTAGAACAGACAGTTGTATGTTCTGTCTCAAGAAATGCAGGGATGAAACCACACCTGATGAAACCACACCTACTAAAACCACTCTTAGCAAATATTCTAAAACAGGAAGATTAGTTTTCATTTAAAAGTTGAGGTACAATGAGAATTCTTTTTCTTTTTAAGCACAACAGCTTAATACAAGACCATGCTCAAAAAACAAAGAATCATAAAATTTTATGGTTAAACTAAGTCTGAACTATTTTATGCCTACTATAGTTAATATTCTCCAGAATATCCCTAAGGATCCACATCCATGGGGGAGAATGCTGGGAGATGGCCTTTCGGTCTAGCCAGCTATTCTCTCAGTAACTCACATTTATAAATTACAAATTTGCCCTAGCTTTTAAAGTCTGTAAGGAATGAAAGGGCACTTACCAAGATGACAGATTGCTTAAGAAGCCATGCCTTAAAATTGCCTGTCGTTACTTTTTTTTATCACTCTTGTTCCATTATATATTTTAAAGGAAGAAAGATATCCCTCATGGAACATTTACACTCTATAAAACACAAAACTAACACTTGTTGCTGTCATCTAAAACATCTAAAACATCTGCCTGGTGTACAGATACAGAGGTGTGATTCTTTACACAGGATTATCTACTTTACATAACTACAGTATCAGGTATTTTTCAGTCTGAAAACAGTATAGATGCTTAAAAAGGTTTCTCAGCTTCCTGTCTGGAATAAGCAAAATCAAGTATGTAATAATTATTGCCCTGTTTATCACACCTGTAAGTACTGCTTTCCCTCTCTTTCACAGAAGCCAACAGACAGTGAGTTCCTCATTTGCTGTACCTTTAAGAGACAGGCCCTGTAGGCTTTTAATCTACATGTTATTAATACAAATATTTAAGATGCTTTAAAGGCTTTTAATGTTTTATCCCATCAAAAAATTCCAATGGTTTCATTTTTATGCATAACTGCCTAACTATTTTCTCTCATGATAGTTACTCAAACTTAAGTATTACAGTACAATTACTTGGAAAAACTACTGGAATTCTTTTTTTTTCCTGATGAATATTTGCAAATTTTTTGAAGTCTGAGGATATTATGAAAATAATTAAGATCAAGCTCTTTGACAGACCTATTGTTGTATAGTTGGAGAGGATGAGATTCCAGGCTCCTCGTCTCTCTGGCTGGCATTTTAATGGCAACAGAAAAACCTGGAAGCTCCACCCCAAAACCTGCAGTTCTTTGCCAGCCTTATGCCAAAGAGTCAAAGTCTTGAAGACAGACCATTAAGACTTCTGTCCCAAAGTCAGAGCCCAATGAGTTTCCTAGACAGCTGTCCAAGAAAGAAAAGTTCTACTTTTAGACAAGTGGCACATCCATTTATAAAGCATGAACAAAATGAAACCAAACATGTCCAATCCTCTGCAAAGTGGAACATTTTTCCATCCAGGTCTACAACACTCCAACCTCACTCCAAGCAGTAATGCAATTGCAGAGTTGTTGAGCTGCAGACCATCTCCATCATGAGTGTGGAAAACAGTCATTACATCACTGTATAACTGATGAGGTGCTGAATATCACAGCAAAGCCCACTGCAGGGTACTCAAGTGCTTGCTGAAGGGAATTGTCTGTTTGTTTTTCTGTTAAACTTGCACTGTGAGACAACTGTCAGGGCTAGTGCAGGGATACCTGTTTCAATATACCATTACTGCTAAGCATGCATTCTCCAGTAAGACTGACAACTCTAAAGGTCACTTGTGATGTTCTCAGAGGAAGGGATAAAAAAGGGTAAGAATAGGTACAGATAAAGCTGGACACATATAACAAGTGATGGTATATATCCTCACCAAACAACTAGAAAATGAACATAATGAATACCTGGCTCGTCACTTACTTAGGCTGCTCAAGTTGGCGATTCTGTCAATGCAGTTTGTAGACAGGGATAGTTTCCTTTAAAAGCAAGAATAATCAATTCATAGTATATATGGATCACTATATTGGAAGAATTCCACGTCTAAACATCACTGCATTAGAAATAATTGTCTATTCTTCTCTCATTATATGGTGAACTGATTGTATGTGTAAACAGACTCAGAATATCCTCAAACCATCAAGACTTCTTCAACTTTATTTAGCTTCTGGCAAAGAACAATGAGGTACTTAAATGACATACTGGTTTATCTTTTGATGCCTAGCCTTATCAAATGTTTAGACATTTATTTCTGAAATGGCTCCAATCTTTTCTGAAATTCCTGGTTAAATCCCCTCTTTTTTTTTCATGAATTTTGGAGTGGATCATAAATGTGCCAGTTAGCTGACACACTCCAAACACAGACCTGTAATTACATATAATTTTTCTGGCAACAAATAATACGGAATCTACCGAACATCTTCTGAGTTAAGTCATAGGGATCTTAGAATTAAAAAGAGCAACTGTGTGTGGGAAGAGACGCCCAGATGAGAAAACAAAAAAGAGAAAGCTGCTGCTTTGAAGGCCACATTTAAACGTAGTAAATACACAATTGCACAATGGACAGCAGAAAAACTGAAAAAAAGAAACAAAAAGAAGAGAATATTTTGCTTCCCAGTTGTTTTTAATTGAACTTACTCGCAGTTAACAAGAGTGGACAGAGATGCATCCATCTTCTCTACGGGAGGAACCTGACCGTACAGCTTCACCTCCTTTGCCTCTGAAGCCTTCTGGCCACTTTTTTGTTCCTAAAGAACAGAGAAGGTGAGGAAGAGGCTCACTGCTTCATACAATTACCAAAAATTACTGTACTAAAAAATTACTACACTAAAAAATTACTACAAAAGCAATTACTATAGAAATAATTCCAATATACTACTAAAAGACATTACTGAAAAGAGAAAGCATTTTGAATCTTGCTTATCAAGATTCCTGCTGGTGTAGCATAAAAAGGGGAAGGCTAGCTTATTTTCAAGATATCAAAAGAACTTATACATTACATATGCTTTTTTAAAAATTATGTTACACCTGAGCAATTTAATTAAGGAGTCCTGTGCCATAAAGAATGGAAAATATATGGAGGTTTTAAATAGATGGAGACTAACAGATAGGAACAACAGCCTTGCCAAATTTGTAGCAGAAGCAGATTCTTAAAAGTTTTGCTAGAAAAATCTCCCTCCCACTTCACCCAGAAACCTCAGAACTCACGCCTAACTCACATGCTTAACACAAACTGAACACGGGGGAGTGGGGTTTTTGGGGGGGAAACTTCAACAGATCCACAGAGTTAAGAATCTAAAAAAGAATAATTTCTAATTAGCCTTTAGAAAAGAATGGGGGAAGGTTTCACACTTTAGAGAATACAGCAAAAGACAAATTTCCGATTTACAACATAGGTTGATCATTTTCTAAATTAAATACTTTGTAAAGTTCAGAGCCTTAGAAACGTGGCCATAACTTCAGCATCAGGGTTTATTACCAATATAGTCTACTAAATCTTTTAAAATTCTGAAGTGATGGCAATTATTGGCTAAACACTTAGAACAAGTATCTATTTAGGGAGTAACAGCAGTTTTGACAGCTGCCTCCCTGACAGCACAAAGGGAGCATTTTGTCAATTCACTCAGTGTTCAGTGGGAGGACTGGAGGTCCATTAACAAAGGAGAAATCTCAGCGCTTTCAAAACAAGGACTCTTGTTTTCTCCCCCATTTTATGCAGCTACTGAAAAGAGAGATAGCTGAGTGTCGCCTGGTTTATATGGCTACTTTGTAATGAAATTAATTGTAGCCCGGAAGCCTTTAAGAATCCCACAGAATATCAGGTTTTGATAATTTTATTTTCCCTCTTGTGAACCCGAAATACTTCAGGAAACTTAATTTAATAAAAAATTAGCATGTTGTCTTGTACATTTACTTATATTCTAGTTTCTGTCCAAATTCAGTATGATAGTATTTTTACTCATAATTAGCACATTAGATGTTTTGCTGGAATATGGCTGTATGTAGACAAACTTAGTCACTGTACAAATGTGAAAATTCCATTTTCTTTTCTAAAAACAACACTGTATCTATCTGCATTTATGCTCAGTTTGTAATGTGTCTGTTTATACCATAAATAAAAATACATTTTTCCTTAAAAACATGGGAGAGAGCTTCCAACATAGATTCTGGCCAGCAGTGAGCACCTGCAGGAAGAAAATCGATCCTGATTGCCAAATACTTCTGGAAGAAAGGTCAGCTGCACGACCACAATGTGCCACAGAGAAACCACAGGTAAAACAGACACACTTCTTTAAAGAACAGGTTACGTGTTTGCTGCTTTGATTTAAAGTGGCTTTGATTTAACTAATGTCACCCTGACTGTGGGGAATAGTAAACCCTTATGCCAAAGGGAAGAAAAACATCCAAAATGCAATACAACACCAGATCCAATTGTACAAGTCACATGGGACCCAGATTAGGAATAGTAAAAGGAAGATTTAGATCCACTCCCAATAACTTGAACAGAAAAGCAAATTCAGCACTTCATGCCTAACTTTAATGGAAACTCACTGACACAGGCCTATTATCTCTAAGAGACATGTGACCGAGGAGCAAATGGAAAATAACTCTTTAATAGGAAACATGGAGCTGAGGTTGTGAAGGGCAGAAAGAGTTGGGGAGGAAAAGCAAATTTTTTTAAGACTCATTTCACACCTCTAGTAATGCTAATATCTGCAAGTTGTTGCATTCTAGTTCTTATTATGAGAGCAGGAGCAAAATTTGTGGGATATATGAACATAACTGGAAAACCTCTGCAATACTGAAGGTACTAAACAATGATAAAATTCAAAATGAAAGTAGTTTTCAATTACAGGCTAGTACTTTGAGCTGATGATGATCTTGTGGCTTTCAAGTGTACCTGTCCATGCTGTCTCACACCCAGATCTTCCCGAGACCAAAACATTTATAAAGCCTTGCTCTGGCAGCTGGCCAGAAATATCAGGGGGTGCATGTACACTGAACAGCACACTTGTGCCCTCATCTAAAATTCACTGAGACTGGGGAAAGATTCTCACTGGTTTTACTGACTGTGAACCTTATCCCAGAGCATCCCATACCATCATTTGAAACTACATCCACACCCTCATCAACACACTGCTTTCTAAAAGATCAGGTCAGTCATCACCAGACTAACCACCTTCTGTTTTAACACAATACTTTAAGAAGAAAAACAAGCAAGAAACTCAGATTCTGAGTTAAGCTTTGCACAATACGAGGGACAACATGCCAAAAGACATGTACAAGTTTCACTGAATTCAGTACAGTGGGAATTTCATACTTCTTTATTCTGTGGAAAGGACTACATTCAGGTTAAGTGAAAAGAGCATAATTAAAACATAGGATATCCCCAGCTTTTAAGTCCCTTTGTAGCTTCAGGACAATCAATATTCAGCAGAATGAGGCAAGAGAGCAAAGCAGACTCATCTTCACCAGTCATATCAATTTACTTTGTGAAACTTCTTAAAGCAGATGTTTCAAGCAAATATATTTCCTACAATGTTGGAAAAACAAATTTAGGCGAATATAGTTAAACCCCATGCCACGAAGCAGCTATGAAGCAGCTAGACCCTGTTCTAGCACTTACCCATTTGGCTAGAGCTTCTTTGATAGTCGTTGCTTTTGCCTAAAAATGAAACAAATTTAAATGAATATTCATAGCAACTTTTCAATTGGCTTGTTCATTGCAAACTTATTTCCTTTCTCTTCTCTCTCCCTATCCTGCTTGTCTACCCCCTTCTACCACTTTCCTGTACTATCTTTCATCAGCTGAGAAATAAGTTGGAACCCCTCAGTGTCCTGTAATTTTGTTTTCTGAGGTACTTGGCAGCAATTTCAGAAGCAAACAATGGGCTTAATGTCAGGACATTCTCTTCCTAATCTTACTCTCTGTCCCATGGGACACTGCTTGTTAGTTCAGATGGTGAAATTCAATTCAAACACATAAGAAGCTACTGCACTGAAAATTGTGGTCTAATGCTCTTAAACTCTCACACTTTCCATGATGCATTAGCAACTTACTGTCTGAAAGCAAGTCTAGGGGGACGGAATGATACAGCCTCTCCAGATTCACTAAAGAAAATGAGGTACCTCTTGCCAAAACTCAAGAGCAATCTGGATTGTTTATATTTGGCATTTCTTTCCAATTGCTTTGCATTGAGTTACATCATACGATGTAAAAACGTGTGTTATTCAGTTTGGAAGAATCCAAGATCTGCTGTACAAGGCTTTTTAGGGACTGACCCACTGACCAACTTTCTGTTGTCACTAACTCCAAGTTTTCTGCCTCATATCAGAGTCTTATAAAAACCACATGAAGATACCCCAAACTGCACTATATAGACATGTTTAATGCTTCTCTCAACACTAAACATATTCCAAGATGATTAAAAATTATTTGGATTAAAAAGGTTTCAAAGACCCATTTTTTCACCAACACTGATCAACAGCCTCCGTTCTACAAATACAGGAGGACTCTAGCTTTTGACCTATCTGTTGCTCTTAAGTATAGCACTACCACATGTGGATAAAAGCAGCCTTTCAGATATAAAAATAAACCCTACTGCAAAAGTTAAAACCAACAAACTCACTTTCACTCAAAATCTTACAGGCAACCACTTCAGCCACAGAGCTCTAGTGCTGGGTACTTTACTCTGGAACACTGGAAACACGAGTCCCAGTGGCAAAAGACAACAGCTGAAGCAGCTGCATATAAAAAATGGCCAAAGCCACTGACCACCCAGCAACTACCTAAGACCCAGCAACACCAGGAGGCCTGGGTGTGCACCTCAATATGCACCTCCACTTGGACATGTATCACTGGGCATCCCCAGATGTTCCAGCTGCTTCTGCCCATTGACAGGCATTTGTTTCAACCCAGTCTATACCAAGTGATAACTAGCTCTAGGTCCCACCGGAGATGACCTGGCAAACTTGTGCCACAGCAGCGTCTCCTCAGTGTCTGCTGCAGATAAACAGCTGTGTGACCTCCTCCTGTTTAGAAGATCACATCCCTAAGCTCCCACTCCAATGGCCTCATACAATCCAATTAACAGCTACCAGTGCGCCAATAAAAATGGCTGGCTTCCAGTTAATTGGATTTTTTGGACAGAACTTCATTGCTGTTTTTTTTACGGCAGTAAAACATTACAGCACTTGGGTACATGATCTTGGTCACTCGTGCTGAAGGCAGAAATGGATTTATATGACCAGTGCCTGCTTCTGTTTCAAAGTCAGGCCTAAAGCCGGACTGGACTTTAGTGATCCGTGCACAAGAGACAGCTTCTTCCCTGACCATTGCTGACTTATCTCTGCTGAGTTGGTGGAAACATGGATATCAGCACCATGGGTCATCTGGAGAACACGTATCAGGGATTTCATTTTCTTTGAGCTGTACATGAAATTTCTGTAGATAAATCACAGTATCTCCTGCCAACCGAGGTTACGTAAGGGAAACCCCCCTCTGAGCAGCTTATTTTCAGGGCTTCTCTACTTGCATATTGAACAACTTTCCACAGGTATTTAGACTAAAAAAGTCGTGACACTTAAAATACTCAAAATGCCAAGTGATCAACTGTCACCCTGAAGAGTCACCATCAACATGGCAGGAACAAGAAACAGAATCCCTTAAGGGGAAAAAATAAGCACACTTGTATTATAATAGCTATAACAGAAGAGGTACTTTCCCTCCCTAAACACGGCAGTTGAACACAGACTATTTACAGAATTTAGACCCCCGGGAAAAAGCAAAACAGCGACACTTCGCCTTCAATTGCAAACATTTATTTATATGTTCAATCGAGGAAATCGGAATTACACAGCAACAGATACTAAGCTAGTCGCTGTAGTGACCGCAGATACTGCTGCCTTAAAACCACTGAGGTTTGTGTACGATGGCACCCCGGACTCCCGCCTTCTTTCGCCTGTCCCGAAATCCCCCTTTCCCGAGGCACAGCAGCAGCCACAACGCCGCAGCCCCAGCGAACGCCCCGAGCCCCGCGCCGNCGGGGGTCGGGCCGGTCCCGGCACGGGCGGTGCGGCCCACCCGGGGTGGGGAACCCACGGGCAGGTGTGAGCCACCCCCAGAGCACTGGTCGCAATGGAATGTAATGGGATTTTTGCCTGGCAAGGAATTAACCGAGCCAGTTGTGGGCTCCTCAGTACAAAAAGAGCTACTGGAGAAGGTCCAGCGGAGGGTCACGAAGATTAGGGGCCCGGAGCTTTTCTCTTATGAGAAGAAACTGCAGGAGCTGGGCCTGAATAGAATAGAGAGGAGAAGACTGAGAGGGGATCTCATCAATAGTATCTAAATATCTCAAAGGCGGGTGTCGAGAGAATGGGGTCCAGCGACGGGACGAGGAGCAATGACCACAAATTGAAACACAAGAAATCCCACCTCAGCATGAGGAAGAACTTTACATTGAGAGTAGTAGAGCACTGGAACGGGCTGCCCAGGAAGGTCATGGAGTCTCCCGCTCTGGAGACATTCAAACCCCGCCTGGACACATTCCTGTGTAAACTCTAGATGACCCTGCCTTTGGATGGGGGTTGGCCTAGATGAGCTCCAGAGGTCTCTTCCAACCCTAAAAATGTTGTGATCCTGTGAGTGTAAACCAATATAAATAACGTGGCTTTAACTAAGGCCACAATGGGGTGCTCAGTTTAACATACACTTCAGGAAATAGCTCTGTTTTCCGCAGTATCTGTGATGCATCTTTGGTCCCCAAGTAGCAAAGTAGTAAACATACAAAATACTGGTGTAAAAGTTGGCTGGTTTTCTGCAAGCCCTTCAATGAACTATTTTGTCCCAGAATATCCTGACCCTGACCTGTTAACAAAAGGATCTCCACAATGAAATTACATTCTTTTTATTTTTCCTCCTTGCTTTTTAAACAAAGTATCATTCAGCTTTCCAAACAAATGAACTATTCAGAAACAAAAATCTAACATCAAATTCTCACACAAGGTTGCTTTTTAATAAAGGAAGTGTTTCACTTCTCTTTCAAATTGCATTTATCTGACAAAATCTAACAATGAATTATTTTAAAGGCTTGTGCTTTAAAAATTAAGTCTGAGGTCTCTTTGCCTACCTGGCTTTTGTCTCATTTTCCCCTTAACATTTGCTTCCTGATTCTCCAGATTGCAATCTTGCAACGTGTGTGCTGAGGTAGGGCTGCAGTGTGGAAACACAGGTATTGGCACTGGGAGAGTGACAAAACGGGGTTAGGGGAGGTGCTGCTCTTGCACAATTAATTACACAGCTCCAGCTGCTGAAGATGCTCAGGATAAGGCAGGCAGACAAACAGAAACCTTCAGACAACCATTTTCCCTATGGCAGCCACTTAGAATGAGTTTGGAAAATAGGCAGGGTTAACTAAGTATCGGTGACACCAACAAGCACATCGCAGTGGGCTCTGGTCCTGGACTTCGGGGCTGCTGGTGTCAGCAGGGGTTCAAGCACCATATATGACTTGGCAAAAGCCTCTTCAGCTGCTGAGGGAGTTTACAGACTAGGCACAAAAACATCTTGTATGGAGTTAGAAGGATGGAGCTTTTCTCATAAAGAATGGATGGATAAATTGTTCGATTCGAATTGATTGTGTCTAAATAACATGTGACTTTAATCAAATGATAAGGAGTAATAAGTTGCAGAAAGCTAGTAAGATCTGAGCAGCAGCATAATGACAGTTAACTGGAGAGAGAAGATCCCTGGGAGCCAAGCAAAACTGAGTACCACAAATTAAGGTTTTGTATCATTCTGAGCAGCTTTCAAACTATTCTGAAAAAATGCCTCTGGAAGGACAAATTGTATTAAAAGAGGCCCTCATTAAACAGCACCATTTCAGCAAGACCATCTCGAGAAATCAACTCATTTGGGAAGAAGTTGTTTCTTTCTACCTGAATGGTGGGGACAAATAAGGCACTAACCAAAAGTTAACTAACGAAAGAAAAAAACCCCAATCTCAGGCAGTCATGGAAAAGATACCCTAGATTTGGGGTTAGGTTGTTTTGAAGGGCAGTGTTAGTTTGTTGGGTTTTTTTAAGAACTAATATTCTAAGTTCATCATTGTCATAAGGTGACAGCTTTTTATAGCCAGTTTAAACCTTCTAAGGGCACAGTTTTCTATCTCTCAACTCTGCTTCCTCCCTAAGAAGAGCTGTCAGCATCTGTTGACATCATTACTAAAGAGTTCCAGGAGTAATTAATCCCCAGCTTACTGGCTGCATTTAGTCATGCTCTATCCAAAATTCTATCCAATAGAATTTTAATACTCCAAGTGTCAAGTGCCAATCCAAGACATTATAGGAACAGACAGTTACACCCCCAACACAATACAGTGCTAGTGCCACCATCCTCCCTGGATGACAGGAAAAGTACTCTGCATTTTCCCACTCTACAGGTAATTTTTCTTGTAAAGCAACAGCCTGTGTCACCAGAAGACCACTACATAAGGTATATTAAGTATACAAGCTTCATTGCAGATAGATGTCTCCAGCTTCATGTAAACAGAAAACATTCCCAAGGTGTATATGGCTGTAAATACAAGTTCTGGGCTAAGGTAACTTAGGACTCAAAGCCAGAATCATTCATCATTTTGTTGTCAAAGTTCATCATCTGTCATTCCCCAGATTTATCAGATTTATCATCTGTCATTCCTGCCTGTCATTGCTGATGGTGCAGGCTGGCTGTTAACATTCTCTGAGTCTGCAAGCAAGAAAATACCTACTGCTCTCTTCACATACTTGTTTCTTCATATCATGACCACTTTGGACTGTTAAATTGGTACCACAGTGCAGTCTCCTTATCAATTCACTTCTCCTCTGTGTATCTAGTTGAAACAACTTTGGCTGGTCCAAATAAATCTCTTTTTGGATTGATACTTGTAGCTAAGTAGTCATTTGGTTATTTCATATTTCAAGGTTTTTCTCAGTCAGTCCCTCCAATTCACTAGTCATTTTGGTGGCTCAAGTTCAGTCCTTGCAGTTCTGCAACAGCTTGCATGTGCATCAACATTCATCCCAAATGCAAGCGCAGAAACTCCTGAATCTTTCCCCAGGAGTGCTCCTGTGCATGGGCATGTGCTTTGCTCTCTCCACCCCCGAGAACAGGCACCCCCAAAACACGATCCATGGCTACATAACAAAATGGAGTAGAAGGAGGATCAATTCGGTGACCTGCTCCTGGGTAACTCAAAAGTTCAAAGTTCTCTTTCCCATGCTGGCGTAGGCGCCTGATTGCCAGCTCAGCATATAAGGAGCTCTTCCACATACGATCATCTTCCCCTACCACTAAGAGAAAGTGCCCTTCTGCTTTTTCAATGGGGATCATGCAAGGAGAATTAGCAGGATTTGCTGGGTCATCCAAAGCTTCAAAAATGTCAAATACACCAGTGTCAGAAACACTGACCTTGTTCATATCAAAACGCAGCCCAGGCAGAGTCATCTCACCATAATGGAGGTCTGCAATTGTGTTTGAACTACAGCCGGAGATAGAGACAGCAGCCACTACTTCTTGCAGGAAGGTGACCATGGAGAGTGCTAATTCTGCCCCTTTCCCAGTCCCAATCACTCCAACTCCTGGTCCTTTCACCTTCAGATAAGATAGGAGGTGGGGAAGAAAGGAATAAAGGAAGTATCCATTATAATGGGTTTAGCTATTAAATGACTTTGGAGTTGTGTTATTAAAAAAAGGGAAATGTTAGGTTAATTATTGATGTGACCTGCTGGAAAGCTACAGCCCAGACACAAGCTCCTCCATTTGCTGTCTTATTTTTCAGAGACACCAAGAGCTGTCAAACCCCACAGACAGGCACGAGACATACCTCACCTGGTCCCTACTGCGTATGTTGATGCAAAATTTTTCTCTTTTTTCCTAAACTGGTAGCAGGAAATTCAAGCACACTTTATTGACATGTATGTCTCAGGCAAATAAAGTAATCTAATCCTTCAAATGTAATTTGTGATATAAGTAGCATTTGATCTTGTCTTCTTTCAATGACTATTGAGCAGTTTTGTATCATCCTCTCTTAAACGATTTGCTTTCGTTAAGAAAAAAAAAAATCTTTATCACCACTGCTCCTGTTTGGAGGACATTCCAGCACTTCACTATCCTAATGACCAGCCATCTTCTAGATTCCAGCATGAATTTATTTAACAGACAGTTTGTGCTGGAAGTAATTCACTCTCCACAGTTGTATGCACAGTCACCTATGCCAAGTTTACAATTTTCCCACTATTAGGCCTTAAACCTGCCCAGCAGAAACTGCTACTCAAAAAAAAAAAAAATCACCACTGCTTGGGCATGACTGCCAAATCCTCCCATGTCCCAAGAGATCTCTCATTACACTCACCTTTGGGTGACGCTGTAGGAATCTAGCTGCCTCCTCAAAGTACTCGAGTTTGAGTTCTTTCATGACCTTAGGAAGATCTTCAAAGTCAAAATATGGCAGAGAAAGAGCAGCAAAGCCATGGGTAGCCAGAAGACTGGATCTAAATTCAATCAAACCTCCTTCATCACCATACATGTCAATCACTCCTGGAAAGGGACCATCCCCTATATTAAAAACAAGAGGTACAGAGGACAAATTATCAAACAAGACACTAAAAACTGTCTGGTGAGGAGTGAAAAGCATATAGAATGCTTAAGATGTTTGCTATTAATACTAATTACTTTTCCATTTGCACAGCAGAGATTAAGAGAACCAGTGCTGTATCCCACTTCAGCTATTTCAAACTAAATCCCTATGTTCCTTTAAAAATATGTGAAGTTAGATTTCCAAAACCAACTGCTCTAAATGTATTTTTCAATGGTCTTAATCTCCCGCCGCCAGAACAACCATACCCTAAGTCTTCTATTTGTCCACAAAGATGTCACACCTTAATTAGCAAACTGCAAGCTCATGAGTAATAAGGCAAGAGCACTAATCCCTCGAAGTAAATTCTACAAAACTTGCGGAAACTCCAAAATAATCTGCAGTGAGCAAAGCACAGCAAAGAAACACCCACTGCTAAACAAAATCAACTGGACTTATTAGCTCTATCTCAATGTCAGCACTGTAACACTTCAGCAGGAGAACTGCTACTGTAGATGTGACGAGACAGAAGGTAAAACAGAGCTGTATGGGTGTGGTTACACATGCATGACTGATGTACAGATAACCATGCACATAGGTGTGTACAGTCTGCCCAACAAAACGACAGAAATAATCAGAACCACAATTTGAAACAGTCATGCTTTTGCAGCCAAAGTCATGTTGTAAAATGTTTGTATGCCAAGCCAACAGACCTTGGGTTAAAAGGCTAAGCATACCTTGTAGAGTTATAAAGACCCCAGGCAAGCAATTTCTTGTTTTTTTCCCCTGGCCACAAGATGTCACGTCTGATGTACTCAGATCCAGCTCACTGCAACCATCTCACAGAAAGGACCCACTTGTGCAAGAGTGTATTAATGCTCTGACATCACCTGTATGCACCACAGATCCCTGACACTTCAGTACACTTGAAAAGATGAAGTTTTGGACAAGATATCCTAGATGTTGGAAACCTCCCAAATTAAAACGTTACAAAGTCAGAAAAGGGCTGAACCATGCTTTGGGGTTCTCTCTCTTTCAGTTCTGATCTTTTTTTTATAAAGTTCAATATTCTTGAGAGAAAATATGTTGGGATCCCAAGTTTATCATAATGCCACGATCAACAGCAACCTTTAGCTAACAGCAGTGAGCCTACATGGCTAGAAAATATGTATTCATTAATCACCCCTACCTGGAAAGCTTTCTAGCAAGAACATGTGATCAGAACATAGTCAAGCATGATTATGTTTCTCTCTCATGAAGACAACCTTAAACTTATACAAGGATCTTGGACTGCTTCCCTGAGTGCTCAGACATGCCTAAGTAGAGTTTCTGCACAGCTCACTAAAAAGCAGGATAAAATGGGCTAGACAACTTTACTACCATTTAAAAACAAACAAAGAAACGAAATGCCACACCTGTAACTCTTATGCCTGAATTAAGAAATTTTTCATATTAAAATTACAGCAAAAGCCCGCTCACATCATCTCACTTTTACTAAGAATGGTTCACATTTAAGATTCCTGTCCAAGCAGTATTTACATTTTTTTGTCCCTGGAGCAAAGGAGGATATGGTAGTAATGCTGTAACTGGATCCCCATCAAGAGAGATGACAGTATAATTTAAGCAATGATTCCACACTATTACAATGCCAAACTTTCTAAAGGGGAAAATACAGTTCTATTTTGCAGATCTCTGGATCCCACTCAGCTCAGCAGAAATCAAATTCATCCTCTAAGGCATGATAGCAAAACAACCATGTCTCAGGGATGGAAAATCCAGCATGCTGACTAAACATCTGAAATTCAAAGTTCAATCTCTGTTGTGTTTTTCTTCAGTGAACTTTGGAGCCACATCTAAATGGATAAAAAAAAATTTTGTTTGGAAATCATTCATGGAAAATACTTAAATACCTAATACTGTAGTGATACAGGAGTTGCTGAACCAAATAGCTCTAAATTAGAGGTAATGTGGAGGGTGGTTCCAGTCCCTCGAAATTCAAGGAATCAAAGAAGTTTAGATCATGGCTCAAGTGTATGAACACCATCACTGGTGTAAGGTTTCATTTTCCAATAACACTAGCAGACCATCAGACACCTCATAAAGCACAATTATCCCACAAGCAGAACAGGCTAAACTTGCTGATAAATCTTATTTTGCCTTTTTACTACAAAAGTAACCCAACTGCTAACTTAGCTTTGGCTCCAGTGTACCAGAGGTGGAATAAGTGTATTTTCTAGAATCTCTTCTGATGCTCTGCTTACTGGCTTGTTTTTCACATGGAGGAAAAATGCTTCTTTGAGTCAATCGTACTTCGAGTAAAATCCTTTGAATATTTAGCACAGGCTCACACAATGAAGCGCATCAGCTTTTCTGAAGGTTACGGATTCTGGTAGTCCAGAGCAAACATCAAACCTACTGAAAAACCAAAGGCCGAGCACAGCGATGTAGTAACTCTACGATCCCTGTTCTCCTTTATCTCCTGCCCGTCCCGCAAGAGCCGCCCGCCCGGTGCCGCCGAGAACGACCGGGGGGGGCGGGCACGCACAAGCCGGACCCTGTCCCGACAAGCACTCGGGAGTATCTCCGTAAGAGTTCAGGGAAAAAAACCTGTCTGCAGGAGGGCGTTCGGCTCAGTGACGGAATATAGATTCCGTGGGTGACAGACGTATGCTTTTGTCCTGCGAGACTTTCCTTGCTCTGGTCAGAGAAGCCAGCGGGGTCCGGCCGGCGCCGGGGAGAAGGCGTCCGGCCGGGACACTCACCCGGCGGCAGAAAGAGGGAGCCCCTTACGACTCCTTCCTTCAGCCGGATCCTCCGCACGCCGGGGGCCGTGAACCACCTCTCCACCTCGGCCTTGGCCACCACGGGCCCGGGCAGGGCCCTGGGCGGGCTGTGGCCCTGGTGGACTAACACCTCCACCTTCATCGGGGCACCGGTGCTGCGGGGAACGAGCCGCTGGTACGGCCGCTCCATGCCGGCGGGCGCGAGGCTCCAGAAGAGCCCCATGGGCTCCACGCCGGTGTAGTCCCCGCCGTGGGAGGCGTCCGTGCCCAGGTGCAGCTCTCCGCGGCCGTCCGCTCGGTAGTGCGCGCACGACTGGAAGAGGCAGCCGCGGTCATCGGCCGCGACCGCCCGCANCCGCGCCGCCCTCGATATCGGTACCGCGGCCGCCGCCCCCTCCAGGCGGCCCCAATCGAGAGCAGAGCCCCTCTCCGCCCTCCTGGGTAAGGCAGCCAGCCCCGGGCCGCTCCCGCCTTCGCCAAACCACCCAACGGACTGGAGCAGCGAGCCTTGGGCACCGGTTAAAGTTTCACTTTAATCCATTACGAACACAGTGAATGCAAAAACCCTCCTGAAGCGCGGGCAGCAGCCGAGGCTGGATGCACCAGTGCAAACCCGCCGGCAACGATGCGCCTTCTCCTCCAACCCCGCGCTTCGGTGCCAAACGTTACGGACGATCTCCGGCGGGGCTGACAGCTCACCCCGCTGCACAGCGCTGCTCAGAGAACCACACATGCACCGAATCCCGGCTCCGCCACAGCACGGTAGTCGCCACACCGCCCCTTCCAGCCCGCCTCCGCCCGCACAGCACTCGGCAACTCACGCAGCCGCCGCGCCAGCCCCGCAGTCGGGCTGCTTCCAGCAACGTTTGCAAGAAGCACTAAGGGAATGTACAGGCAAGGAGTCGCAACTCTCCAACACTGCTGCGGACGTAGCCAGGGATACCCAGCCCAGCTGAGGAGATGCCCGAGAACGGCTCCAGGATGACTACCAACGGGACCACGTCTGTTGTTTTTTTCATGCTTACGAACTTTCACAAAGTGTCTATATGTCTCATTTCTACCGCATGTGCCCAGAATGCCGCATCAGGCTATAGGCTGTTGTTGCCTGGAAACGGTAGATGTGTTACCTGAAGATGCAAGTATTGCTGCTTTTGCTACGTGAAATATTAGATATTGTTAAGGCAGATGCATTTTAATGGTGTGGGAAAAGGAGAAGGAGCAACAAAGATGTGGGAAGTGCACAGGGAGAACAGAAGGATTACTGGAGGCAAGAAGAGAGAACTGCTGCTTCCAGAAAAACTAGGAGAATGTGAAGCTGACTCTGGTAAGGGCCATGGCATACATTTTCTCTGAAAAAGCCAAGGTCCATTTTCATCCCAGTTCTCAGCTTGGATGAGTTACCTTCCACTTAAATTCACATTCAAAAAATACCCAGCCTTACCACATTTGTTTTCCACAGCTTGTAATCCTCTACTACACAAAACAGAAGGCTAAGAACCTCTGAGAAGAGAGTGTAAAAACAAAGCAGCTTTCATGCTTTCGCCCACTATCATCCTCCAAGAAACCCAATAGATTATTCTCTGATGTTCCTTGTTCTCATTCTGAGCCATTTAGCAAAACAATCTTGAAACACCAGCATCTTCGTATGTAACCTACTTCACATCACAGCTTACTGGATGTTCCAGACGGTTTGCCCATAAGGTGTTTGTGGAAGAAAGCTCGGATCTGCTGCCAAGCGTCTACCTGTGCATCACAGTGTGCCTTGGGCTCTCCCCCCCACTCCACAGGCTTGCCAACTAGCAGGTGCATTGAGGCTGCACACATTGGGAAAAAAGGAGGTTCAATGTAGTGCCCTGCTCCAGGATAACAGACTATCTCAGGCTTTTCCTTCCCATGAGCTTCCAAACGTTTGCTCCCCTCAACCGCAAAGAATTCACTTTTCCAGTTGCGATCATCCTGGCCAACAATGAACAAGAAGCGACACTCTGCCTTCTCCAAAGGGATTAAGCTTTTCTGGTCAGGCCCTTCTAGTGGGTTGTTCAATATGTCAACAATATCAGCAATCCCAGACTTGCTGACCTTCATGCGTTTTGAATTGACACCCAGGGGTGGAATGGTGATGTCCTTGTAGCGGAGCACTGCACCCACATTTGCCACTGATCCATTGATAAGGGCAGTGGCAGTGATGCCCTTTAGGAAGGAGGCCATGGAGATGCATAGGTCACCACCCTTCGAGATTCCAAGCAACCCAATTCCTGGACCTTTAACCTGGAGGTGAAAGAAGAGAAAACACAAGCAATGAACCATAGCATGCCGCTTCTTTAAGATGTTGCCACATTTGCAGCCATGTCTGTCCCGAATTTGGACCCCAGCTATAGGCATCTGAGGTCCTGTGTGCAGGGCCCATGTCTGAGGGACACTGGGCACTGTTCTGTGCTTGATTTATGATCCTAAGCCCTACTGAGACTGTAGCATCATCCTAACAAAGCTACAAGGTTCAGTGCTGAAGCAGAGAGGACAGCTGTGCTTGCAGATGTGCAGATGTGCCTATAAGGCAGTTGAGGGAAAAAGAGGGAAGGGGTAGAGAAATCTTCTTCTACAAATGCTTTCTTTCAGTGCAAAATGCTCAAAGTTAGCAATAAGTATGATACTGTCATCGCTTATGATAATGTACTTCTTATACTCAACCACTGTCTTTGGTTCCCCTATTAAGAAGATAACATGGGGTAGCAGGTTTCACATCAGCTGCTCGCCCCCTTCTTTTGTATGCTTGGTGTCTAACTCACAGAAAGTATTCTGAGGTAGCTTACTCATAAAAATGTATCTTAAAAAAATAACCTATTAAACCCATTTTTCTAAGAGAATTGTACAGCCCCCTGGAGTCAGTCTTGAATAAGTTATCTTCATTTTCTTTTACACAAGGCAAATTAACTAGAATAGACAAAGTAAATAACCTTACAGGGTGTTGAAATCCTCTAAGGATATTGGAAGAAGGTTCGCCAATACTACAACTGCTTCAATATCCCAAAGACCCTTAGGGGCAAAAAGGCTCTGAGACAGCATCAAAATTTAATATCTTTTGTATCTTATCACCAGTGTAATAGGCTCCAAACCCACTGACTTTGAAACATGGAAAGGGAGGAAATGAGAAAATACAGCTGAAACTTTGCAATACATTAAAAACATGATGAGGGTATCAGTTAATGGGAGGCAAGGGTACAGCTCTCAGGAAAAAAAAAAAGGCAGGTGGAAGCAATTTTAGTTTTTTGGGCAGAGAGGTGGCACCAGCAGTTAAGGTTAAGGCATCCAAAAAGCAAGCAAGACCTTTAACAACTACTCATCTTTCTGAGGCTGAGCAAGGTATTTGTTTTCATTCTCCAGAGAAACCAAGTGTTGGCTTGTGCAATTCTAGCTATTGTCATGCACAGCTACTTGCAAGGAGATGCAAAATTGAGCAGGTTCTTTTTGAAGAGGTGTTGACTTAGGAGGATCCCTAAGTCTATAACTAGTTACTAAAACCCACACTCACCAAATACCAACATTTGGAGTGATTGTAACAACATATAAAAGACACAGGAACAGATGTGTACTGGTGGATTTCCTCAAGACTTGGATCACAGAAGATCATGTGCTCCACAGCTGAAAAGGACATTTAGATCTGAAGGACATTCTACAGAGCACAAACCTAACAGCCCTGCTGGAAGTCAAATAAGCCTCCAGGCAACTAGCATGCTAGTTATGACACTGCATTGAATGGAGTAGAAATTACCAGTATGTGACCTATGTGTCAGTTTCACCAGTGGCCAGTTCAAAAGGAAGAAGTGGAGTAATCTGCCAGAGAGCCATTGTAATGGGAATTAAACATATAAAACAAATTAATCACAGACAATAGCAATGCTATTTTACATACAGAAGCTCTACCCCATCTGCAGTCTGACAGGACCTAACTAATGAGAGTTCACTGTAGTGAGTCAGTGAACAAACCAACCTGGGTGTGTTGTAACATATAGTTTACAGCTTCTTCAAAATATTCCAGGTGGAATTCCTTCATCTCTTTGGGGAGGTCTTCATAGCTGTAAAAAGCCAGAGCCAGCACAGCAAAGCCATAGTTGGCCAGCAGGCATGCCCTGTATTCAGGGAGTCCTCCTCCAATTCCATACAAGTCAATAATTCCCGGAAAGGGGCCATTTCCTGCAAGAGACCACATAACAGGACACATTAACCCACAATTTTTAATTTATATTCCAGATTCATAGGCCTTGGAAATGTGTCTTTTTTAAAAAAGAAAAAACAACAGAGCAGCAGAATGGTATTAAGGGTCCTAAATTACTGTGCCAGTTTTAATTAAATGGCTACATTGCTTCAAGATTAAACAAGCCAGCAAAAACTAGCAGGCCTGCTAATGTTTTGGATAACATCATGGAACATGTGGCTGAAAGAGAAAGGATCTTTTGACAGTCACTACTACTTCTCTGTATCATGTAAATTCACTGCAAAGGTATCAAGCTCTGCTTCAATAATACCCAGGAGGCTTTTCCTTACTGCATTGCTCAGAAGACTGATCAAAAAAAAATCTCATTTTCTGATTATTCTAGCTTCTCAGTTTCAGTGTAAATGTACTATAGCCATTTATTCTGGGATTAAGACAAGAAAGTATTTGAAACCAACCTTGCTAACCTGGTAGGGGAAACTTTATATTAGGTTCATCAGGGGACAGGGACTGAGGTCCAAAGCTGAGAGGGATTGCTGCAAACTGCTGACAAAGTATGGAAAGGAGGAGGCCAAGAAGGAGACTCCCATTCCTGGTCAGGAGGGAAGGTGAGCCTTCCCTCAGGTGTTTGCAGACTAACACATAGAACATGGGCAACAAGCAAGAAGAACTGGAGATTCACCTCCAGCCTCAAGGTTGCAGTGTTATCAGAGCCTAGGGCACTGGCTGGGACAGCATCTATGATTTTAGCACTATCATGGAGGAGTTGTCAGGGACAGAAAGGGAAGAAAGCAGAGAGACAAAGGTACATGATATGTAGAGGAGCTCTTTGAGTACATGTGATTTCAGAGACATGCTTGGCAAAAGCCTATGGATCACAGGAAAGCTGGGATGGGGTGGTGGCATGGCTGCTACAAACCACTTAACCAAGGGAATGCAAGAGATGAGGTTTTCTACAGACAACTAGCAGAAATCTGGACAGCTGCTGGGAGGACAAGACAGCATTTGTCAAGCAATCTGAAAACTTCAGAAGACCCTCTTGATTATTTTCTGACAAAAGTACTGTAAGAGCAAACCTGTCTAATGCTTTCCTTGATCTTCTGCTCACAAACTGGGGACAAATGTGGCAGCAAAAGGCAGCCTGGGTTGCTGAATTGTGGATCAGTGGAGAGGCTGGAAAGGGAAGCAGCAGGCTCAAACTCTACAGCTTGGGAGAGCAACTTTCTACTCCAAGAATTACTAGCTGAATTCCCTGGAAAACAGCCAGGTAGATGACTTTGTGCCCAATAAGAGTCAATTGAAGAAAGTCGCATGTGCTTCAGCACATGCAGCTGCTCTGTGTGAGGAGTGTGCTCAGCAGATCAGAGCTGGCTGGGCTTATCAGGCTACTCCTTGAGGAGTGTCCCGTGCCAGCTGGTGAGACTTGGCTCCCCCTTGTCCTCTGCTGGTACCGGGCTCAAGGAGAGCCTCGAGGGGATGAGGCTCCGGGTCTGGGAGCGCGGGGCCGAAAGCAGAGGCAACATCTGTGGAGGAAGGAGCCCGGCACGGCCGGTACTCACCGGGGGGCAGAAAAAGCGTCGCTCGGATCCTCCCGTCTCGCACCGGGACTCTCCGCACCCCGTCCCGCAGGAACGCCCGCTCGTGCNCTGCAGGCGCGGGGCCGGGCCAGGGCAGTCGCCTCTGCCAGCCGCGGGAGCTGGCCCGGCGCAGGGAGCGGGCAGTGACCTGCCACATGGCGTCGGGTCGTTTCCGCCTCTGGGGGCGGATTCCGGGGCAGGTCGCCGCGTAACCGGGACGGGGCTCTGACCCGAAGTGCCGCTGTCAGCACCCCTGCGGGGAGGAGCGGGGCCGCAGGTCCCTGGCCTTGCCCGCCCCCCCTGCCTGCTTCCGTGTCTTCGGGCGTGCCTGTCTCCTCCTCCTCGCCTCTTCCTCTTGTCCTCTCCCGCTGCCCTCCCCGGCTGTGTCAAAGACTACCGAGTTCTTGAGACCCGTCCTGGCCCCAGAGAAAGCTATTCGGTTTCCCCCGAGCTCCCCCGGCCTGGGCAGTGTCTGCGGCCGAGGGGACACCCGGGGCAGGGCGGGCAGAGTTCTTGACAAGGCACCGAGCAGAATCGCAGTCAGGATTCACTGTCCGGACAGCGAAGGGCATGTGTGGGATCGACCGCACAGAGATGGGGCAGCGCGGGGATGCTGCTCGCCGGCAGCGACCCCGAGCAGGGCCGAGCTGTGCTGAGCAGCGCAGCCAAGGGACCGCAGCGAGGACCAGCCCAAGCCGAGGCGGGGAGAAGCCACACCAGCACATATTTTGCCTCTTGTCGGTTGCCCCAAGGCAAAGTGGGTTATGTCTCCACCAGGCCCTGCTCAGCCCTGGCAGCCACACAGCTAGGTGAATTGGGAAGAGTGGTCGGGGGTGCAGGTAGGATGAGGGAGGAGTGCTTTCACAGACTCCTTAGGTAGATCAGGAAATATCTGGCTCCTCTAGTAATGGATTTTGCAAGGTTTTAAAAAAGAAGACCATTCAGTCCATCATACCCAGAGCTGGATCTTCTGATCCAAAAGGAATTGCAGAGGGAGAGCTGTTTCCTTAGGCTCCCAGACTCTTCCTGGGAGATGCAGGCAGGGATGCCTCACATGCCAAGCTCCTCGTGTCTGAGTTAGTGATGTGAAACAAATGGAAACATCTGAGGGAATCCTGAGCATTGCTGTGGTTGGAAATACTGAATGGTCAGAGGTATTGGACAGAGTCTCATCAGTCTTTTGTTCCCCATGGAGATTACTCTTTCTTTCCTAAACAGGTGAGGTGCTTTGTCATCTGCCATTTGGTTATGTTGTCTGGTGTCCAGTCCTCAATGTGTAGCAACTACTCCTATTGTTGAGAACAACACTTCTTGGGTTACAGTACTGGATTTGATCACCAGCTTGCCCATATGCTTGAGCAGATGCTAAGGAAAAAGGTGCTGGAGGCTTCAGCAATATTCCTTCTCCTCCATGCTTAGTGACACAAGAGGAGTGGAAGAGTGAAGGTGCTCTGGTTTTAAGACAAAGTACTCTGAAAGGGTGGGGCTCAGTGGAGTAGAAGTCTCGCTCTCTTTAATCTGTTATTGCAATTTGAAATCAGAAGGCGGCCAGACAAAAACGTAGGAAAAGGATGTTATAAATCTTTACTTATGAATATGGAACCAACTGAAATATACAATGACACCAAATAACCAAAACAAGAAACACACAGACAAAAACTATATCCCTTTCGCTGTATGTTCTTGAGTGTAGTGATGGCTGTGATGTAGCAGGGGACACTCGAGGGTTGCCAGCAAGCTTTCTCCAGTGCACTCTCGCTGCGGGCAGTGGGGACGCTGTGGGGCAGCTGATGGCAATGAGTCCAGTCCCACGGTCCCGGGGTGATGCCATTTGCCACGCAGGAAACAGGAAACAATGGCAAGGGTGGGAACTGAGGGAACAGACAGGTTCTGCCTCACTGCAAACTCATCCAACTAGTGGGGCTCCCTGGCTTGTGGCTGAGATATGTGAGAAAATCCTATCCAGCACCAAAGTTACAGGAAATGGGAGGAGTGCAGGAAGCAGACCAGTTTCCCTCTCCCCACAATGGCACCTCTGTGGTGAAAACGATCATGTGAGGGGGCCACAGAGAGCTGGCTGGGACCTCCCAAAAGTGCTGCAGAGCAAAAAGAAGTGAGTTGCAGTCCAGTACTACATCTCCCCATCCGCTCCCAAGCCTGGCAAGGTCTGGAGTTCCAAAAGCTCTGATTGTCTCTGTCCCTTCCTCCCGAAAGTCCAGGGGCTGACCATTCTCCCTTCCCCAAAAGAAGGGAGAGCCATTAACTTTTCAATAGGGGAGGCATTGGGCTCAATAGCTCTCTCTCAGCCGGAGCTATTACCGAGCTGAGGCAGCATGGTGGGAGTGCTGGGGGCCAGGCTGTACTGGGCCCTAAGCCGTGTGGAACCCTGGCCAGGGCGGGCGTGGGGCCTGCCATGTGGCAGCAGCACAGCGGTGAGCATGCAAAGAACTCATGGCATTTCCGCTGTGCGGGCAATCATGGGGGTTGGAACCAGAACTGGCCCCTGCCCAGACTCACGCCCTCACTTTTCAGTCAGTGCCAGGATGTGTAGAGGTGTGAGTTTCAGCTTCCAGTGGAAAGGCAAAGAGTGGTGTGAGTCCTCCCCCTGTTTTGCTCTCTCTTGGCTCCCAGTGGAAGGGAACATAGTCTCGCCTCTCAGTGTTTTCTACAACAGCCCTGCTGTGGTTTGCCTGAGCCCACGACTCAGCCCAAACGGTACTTTGCCAGCTCTGTGGTTGCCATCTTGGTGGTTGCCGTCTCCACATGACTATGAACTTAACAGAGACTTGGGAGTTAACTCACGCAGGAAAAGGCATTCCTTTTTCATTTTCATTACAGGTTCTTTTCCAGTTATTTTCAGGAGATACTATTTTTGTGTTCTGTGTTTTTTTCTCATATAGATAGATAGATAGATAGATAGATAGATAGATAGATAGATAGATATAGATAGATAGATATAGATATAAATATTGACATATATATAATATATATTTAATAAAAAGCTGTTATCTTTCTAACTTTTCATGGTCTTGTATTCAGGACTTCAAATTGCATAATTGTCTTTAAACCAAGACAATGATTGCTTGGACTGTGGTAGTAATGCAGCCATTTATAGACATTACAAAGGAGAATTATGGGCATTGAATTTGCCACCCTGTGGGCCCAATCTATGAACTTATTGACTGCCCAAATGGTCCTGGTAATTGTGCCCATTTCAAGGCAATGACCTACAAATGGAGAAATAGTAAACAGAAGTATCTGCCAGCTAAATTGAGAGAAATCAGAAAACATGATTCAAGGGAGTCTTGTATACAGCACTCAAAAGGATTACTCAAGAGCTGTTATCTTTTTTCTACATTGTGTCTCATGCCTCATGTTGGGTGCCAAGTAGTTGTCCCGGTTTTAAGACAAGTACTCCAAAAGAGTGGGCTCAGTGGAGTAGAAGTGCCATGGAGCAAAAATTAATGAGTCGCAGTTTAGTGCTGTGTCTCCCCATCTGCTCCCAAGCCCGGCGAGGTCTGGAGTTCCAAAAGCTCTGACTGCCTCCCCTCAAAAGCCCAGGGATTGACCATTCCCCTTTCCTCAAGAGAAGGGAGAGCCATTAGCTTGTCAATAGGGGAGGCATTGGGCTCTCAGCCAGAGCTATTACTAAGCTGAGCTAAAAACAGAGAGTGTGTGATAGTTATCTTTGTCTTGAAGCAGGGAAGGTGTTTTTTCTTCAGCAGGGGTTTGTGTCTTTTCTAACTCACCCCTTCACTCAGAGTGATGTCGTTTGGATGGAGAAATTCCATCAGAGAGTTTAACTCAGTAACACAAGGCAAGAGAGCTATCTATCCACCTTCTATGTTGTCCTGTTCCCACTTGGGCAGCCCTCAATCCCAAACTTCTGCAATTCCAAGGTTTCACTGTGGGATGAGAGCGGTCAACTTGCAAACTCCGCTTCTAACCAAAGCACAATATATGATTCCGTGGCTTTCAAATCTCAGTCCTTTATTACAATTTTCAACCCAATAACAAAGATTAAAAGGAACCATATCATAAGGGACAAGATCACAATGGCTGAAAATTCAGCAGAAAGTTTTTTGCATGACATCTTGGGGCCAGAATCATCCCCTAACCAGAACACTTCCTTCTGAAGGGAAGATGGAAAGAAGGCACAGAAGGCAAACAATCTTTCCCAAGGGTTAACCAGAGAAAGCCCAGCATCCTGGCTATAGCATCCATTCTTACATACTTCCAGCAGCACAGAGGTCAGAGGTGTTTCCATTTGCAGTGAGACATTCATCATGAGAGTGGTGAAATCCCTGCTCCAAAACTGTCATTTGGGAGGTGTTGCTTTCAAGTATGAGCTGAGGATAGCGTATGCATATAGAGACCACAGTGATATGGAAAGTACTGTGATATTAGAAGCATAGAAACCTGCTGAGAACTGTAATTGTATGTGACCTGCTTTATCAAAGGTAAAAAAACACCCTTCCTTTTCTTGTCACTTAAACAAAAAGGTGCATGGAAGAACAGAAAAGGCAAACCCCATTCTTTTCTGAGTTATGGATGTGCAAAGTCATGGAAGATACTGTAGTTGTACTGGTACAGCTGTGACAAGGTTTGACCTGATTAATGTAACCAAATTTATCAGATCTGGTTGTTCAAAGTTATGTGTTGCTTGCACATCACTTGTCATTTAAATATTTTCTGAAAAAAGCCTGGATCTGTGGCCAAGCATGAACCTGAGCTTTAGAAGAAGCCCTGAGCTCCCCACCCAGAACTGAACGCTTGTGAAAAACAGGATTGTTTCCTATGGGGTAAAAAGGGAAAAAGGGAGGGTCTATGCAGTGCCCTGTTCCAGGGTAGGAGAGAATCTGAAAATTTTTCTTTCCCTGGGCCTGCAAAAGCTTGCAGACTTCAGTAGCATAATACTCACTTTTGACAACATGGTCATCTTGTCCCACAATAAATAGGAACTGTGCCTCGGCTTTCTCGATTGGGATCAGGCTTTGGTTGCCAGGGGCTTGAAAGGGGTCAATAAAGACATCAGAATAATCAAGAATATTGGAATTGGTGACCTTGGCACGTTGTTCATATAAGTTCAAAGTGGGGATGGTTTTACCCTTGTAACAGAGAGGAAACACCATAACAGCCACAGGGCTATTGAGGGAAGCAACAGCTGTGATGTTCTTCAGGAAGGCGGCCATGGCAAGAGACAGTTCACCTCCTTTGGAGAAACCGAGCAGGCCAACCCCTGGACCTTTCACCTGGTACACAGGAGGAAATGCTCATCAGTACTGAGCTGAAAAGCAGAGCAGCTGGTTCATGGAGGCAAACATTGTCTGATGCTGCGAGTTTGCAGAACCACATGAAGAAAGTGATGGCAATGATTAGTTTTTTGTCTGGACAAATAACAGGCAGCTCCACCCCCACCCTCAATTCCCCTTCAAACCACTCACATGTATAATGCTTTCTGGTATTCTAAAATCAGCCAAGAGAGGGGGAACATGATTTCATCAATTTGAGGACAGGTTGTCAAACACGGGTCAGAATTGTTTGTCCTAGGACACTGGTAGATGTTCTTTATTTTTCACTTTTGACGCTGTAGGAGGACATTTGGCGGCAATTCATGAAAGCTCTCTCCTACACAACCTTCCCACCTTGTTATATCTGAGCTGTCTCTTGTTTGTGATTGGTTTGTGATCTCTCCACCACCCTTCCAGTGCATATATGCTTGACCCTTCTCTTTCCTAGAACTCAGACACACAAAATCCTGTCAGTTGCCAGCCCTGCCAGGTGAGTATTTCTGCAAAGATAAACTGGGCAATGTGAGAGGCACTTTATAGAATTGCTTCCTGGAGCCCAGGAGAAACGGAGGGTGCTCCTACCTGTGGGTGCTGCAGCATATAGTTCACTGCCTCTTCAAAATATTCCAGGTGGAGTTCAGTTAACTTCTGGGGCAGATCCTCATACTGGTAATAAGCCAGGGCCAGTGTGGCAAAGCCATGATTGGCCAGCAGGCTTGCTCTGTGCTCAAAAAGACCTCCACTTAGTCCATGTATATCGATGATCCCTGGAAAGGTGTCTTCTCCTGGAGCAAACAAGACAAGGTACCTGGTTTGATAGGTTCTAATCCAGACAACATTGAAAGGAGTAATTTCAGGTACCCAGGAGGAACTGCAAAAAAGTATCTTTTGGGGAAAGAACATGATCAGTCACTCAGCTGTGCAGTGTGAAAAATTTCTAGAGCATGTTGCAGAGGAAAAAAAGGTACGTGTTGGGCAAGATGCAAACCCTTATTTGTTTTAGAAATTGGCAGTATTATGCATTGTGCTTAGGGCCAACAGGCAGAGACTCTTTGGTTCCAAATTGTCTTCTCCTTGTAAGCAGCCCTGTAACAACAACCGCTTCACCTGCCACTATAAAAATCCTCAAGGTATCATGATTTGATAGATGTTATGCAAACTAGAAACTGTAAGAATTTTTGTTTGTATTGTGGCTTTTTAACATTTGGGATCCCTTGAAAAGCGGTAAGTCGGATACGCCAAACCAGCACTTTGTTTCTTTGACAACCATGTCTCTGACTGCAATCAGCGTCAAATTCTGCTTAGGATGCCATAGGTATCTCACTTATTATTCAGAAGATCGTTGTTTGAATCTTTCTTCCTTGGCCCAGGATCCTCTTTTGCTCATCCTGTGAAAATCCTGCACTTGTTCACCCAGTGCAAAGGAAGAGAAAGGTCTGCATATTGCATTCTTACAGTCTGATTGGTTTTGAGACTGCAGACCTCAAGGAGGCTCCACAAGTCCCAGGCCAGAGAAAGTGACCCTGGACATGTTGGAGAGTGGGTAAGACCCAGCTCATCTCTCCTTTTGGCTTCAGGAAAAGCATGGGCCTGAGTGTGCTCAAGCCTCCCACTCTTCAAGGATGCCCTTCTGCCATGGTCTCACACCCGCACAGTGGCCTGTGTATCCTCATATAAGACTGCAGGTAGAAGATGGGAATGGGCTGCAGCAGGTCATGGAGGAGAGGGAAAAGCACAGCATCTGCTCACTCTCTTCCTTGGACCAAGAAGAGCCTTACCATCAAAAGCAGTCCTGTGCTCTTCCCTCTGTGGCTGTTTGCATGCAGGCAAAATCTATGGGCTCTTCATAGACTGTGAGCTCTCTGAGCAGTGGCTGTGTACCCCAGGGGCCAGGAGTGCAGTTGTCTGTGGCCCATGGCTCGGCTGAGTGTAGCAGGGCTCTGTGGGCTTGCACTGAACATGCACAGAAAAGGTGGTAATGCTGAATAAGGCTGTGGGGGTGCTCAAGAGTGGTGGGACAGTACTATAACAGAAGCCTTTTGAGCTCTCTATATGGCCATTTGCTACAGTCATTTGCTAAGCAGTATCCAACACCTGAATCTGAAGATGGAGATGTATGGTGTAGAGAGCCATCTCAGGGACTGAAAATCATAATGAAGGTATCTCAGTGCAGAACTGTTTGAGTGTGGTGAACTCATGCTGGCGAAATACATTTCCAAATAGAACTGTCTAACAGAAATACTGACTACAGACCAAACTTACAGTCTTGCTAAGTTTAAGATTGTCTGCACTGGCAGCAGGGTTGAGGATAAACACCTTTTTATCCCGTGCTTAGGAAAAAATTCTAAGTGCCAGGGAGTGTGACAAGGGTCTATAATTTTAAAACACGTGCCAAAGGAGGAGGTCAGGGACTCCGATGAAATGCACCGGCATTTGGCTTACTGTAAGTGCCTCAGGCTCAGAGAAAGCATGACATTTTGCATGTAAAGTGTATGCAGGTGGCTTCTTCCATCTCCTGGTCAGCAGGTGGGGGTAGAGGTGAGGCAGGGGAGGGAGTCATGGCCTCACTGCGAGTGGGATTCTGAGCTGTGAAATCAGCCTTCCTGCATCCTGGACTCTGGCAGGGAAGTCTTGATGTAGCTGCCCAGAAGGTGCTACAGCCTAGTAGTGTCCTGGGCAACTCTTTCACCTCAGAAAGGTGTTCTGCACCTTTTCCAGAGCAATTAAATAATTGTCTTTTCCTACTGGAAAGATTTATTCCCCGTGAATGTTCTCAAGCCTCTCCCTCCTTTCACAAACTGATGATGTTCAGAAAAGTCCCAATATGGTGGACTATGGTCACCAAATTAGTTAGTTGCTATTGCAGGAAGAAGTATTCTCAAAACCCTCCCAGTGAGTAGGAATGCCAATAACTGGCACAGAGCCCTCCTCCAACACTCTGTTCTGCAGTTTCCCGTCTCCAGCAGCCCTCCTGGCACACTCACTTGCTGTGCATTTCTTCGTGTTTGTAATCTCAACCTCTGGGCAAGAAAGGTTATTCCTCTGCTTGCTTTTGCAACCATGTCCTGACACCTTCATGGGCAGGTGAATTGGGAAGGATGGTCAGGCTGGTCAGTGCCACGGGAGGGAGGGAGAGAAGGAGGGAAAGGGGAATGGACAGGGGCTTTATTGGACTCCTCTTTTCAGAGGTCATGGTACAGCTTGCACTAACAAAATACTTTCGGGGAAAGGGAAATACTTTTAGGGTTTAGGGAAAACGGATGGCTGCAGCTGGTACTCACCGGGGGGCAGAAAAAGCGTCGCTCGGATCCTCCCGTCTCGCACCGGGACTCTCCGCACCCCGTCCCGCAGGAACGCCCGCTCGTGCTGCGCCTGGGCCAGGAGCCGCCCGGGAGGCTCCCCGTGGCCTTCAAACACCTCNACCACGGGGCTGCAGGCGCGGGGCCGGGCCAGGGCAGTCGCCTCTGCCAGCCGCGGGAGCTGGCCCGGCGCAGGGAGCGGGCAGTGATCTGCCACATGGCTCCTGAATTGCTGAGTTCACTGTGTCTGCATTCAAGGTGAGGCTTCTATAAATGCAGCTTCCCACACAAAGGCGAGGGGAGGCGAATCGAGGCAGGAATGGTGTGGGTTTACACGTGCTGAGAGACGCCAAATCTGCCTGGAGGCACTGCTGCCGCCCTGTCAGCGCCCACGGTTGGGCGGGATTAACACAGCCAATCCCCTGACATTGCCTGAGCATCTCAACCCGGAGAAAAGAAGGGACACCTTCTTCCTACATTTCAGTACTTGAAGAGGGCCTGTAGGAAAGATGAGGACACATGTGCATGGGGACAAAGCGGGGTAATGTCTTTAAACTAAAAAAGAGTCGAGTCAGATTAGACATAAGGAAGAAGTTTTTTACAATGAGGATGGTAAAACAGTAGAACAGGTTGCCCAGAGAGGTAGCTGAAGCCTCATCCCTGGAAACATTCTAGGCCAGGTTGGACAGGGCTCTGAGCAACCTCATCTACTTGAAGATGTCCCTGCTTATAGCAGGGAGGTTGGACTAGATGAACTTAAATGTCCCTGTAGTTTTTTTTATGCCGGCTCCGGGAGGGATAGCGACGAGAGAGTAGACTCCAAGAAGTATTCAGAAGGTTTATTTATCTATAAGAAGGCTAATATCTATGCAGAGAGAACTAAGCATCTAAGCACTAGCAAAAGCTCTAATACCTACCAGCAGACTCTGCGCCCAGGATTCCTCAGGCAGACTGCCTGGAGAACCCTGGACACAAGACTCTTGCCTGACCAGATCTCTCTGGCCAGACAGAGGGTCTGCTCTCAACATGTCTGCTCTCTAAGAAAGTCAGAACATGTCTCCTCTTCTTCTTGCGCAGTTACAGATATATATATTAGACTATATTGTTTATATTAGTTGTCCAATGACCTGAGGCCAGGTTCTCCTGTCCAACCAAGGGGAAAAAGGTCACAGCCAGTGAAAGCAGCACTTCTGCTCATGCTCAGGAATATGTGGCCTGTAGAACAGGGCCACAGGTCCCTTTCAAACCAAACGATCCATTACTTTATGGCCTCCAAAGGCAGCAGCTCTGCCCAGACACTTGTTGATGCATAGTATGCTTAACTGCTGTGGTGAAGGTTCTCTAAATCAGGCCTGCTGGACTTGACTTAGGCATAGGCACAGGCACAGGCGCAACCCTCTTTCTTGGGTTTTTCCCACAGGCTCTGTCTTTCTTCTCTCAAACTCAGCCAAGCTGCAGGCCTGGGAGCATCTCAGGGCAGAGAGAGACCCACTAGCCCACCATCACTCCCCTGGCATCTCCTGGGACTTGCAGTCTTGCACCTTTGACCATAACACAGCACCTGTCATGTCCATGAGCTGCTCCAGGACTTGTGTCCCTCCCTCTCTCCTGCTCTGCCACCTGCTCTTCTTGCCCACACTGAGACAGACTGCCTCACTCACACCAGGGCAGATCCAGAGGTGTCAGCCATAACTGCTGATAACATCTGTTACAAAATCTGCCAGGCAGGGAAAGGCTGCATTGCTCCAATGAGGATGCCCAGTTGTTGAAAACAGCACAGGGCTAAGAGGCAGCTGCCAGCTCTGAGCTCAACTCTGGTGTGCCAGGCTGGCCAGGAAGACACCCACAGCCTGGAAACACCCAGGACAGCTGGTTCAGCAAGGTGATGGGAGATAGTGTTCACAAAGGAGGTGGCAGCCCTCCAGGACCAACAGGAATGATGGTCCCCTGAACCCTGGTTTTGTCCTTACAAAGCAGTGGGGAGTGCTGGTGGCAGTTCATTGTAGATAGGTGTCTTGGAGTGAGTGTAGCTTCTCTGCCAAGGTGGGGCAGGAGGCCCTTGGGGCCTTTCGACCAACAGAGCCCCTGATCTACCCTGGGATGGTGTGGATAACGAAACAAGAGATATTATTGAGTTATTGGGTCATAAACCTTGGAATAGAGAAATGGAGGAAGATTTAAGCTCTGAAAACATAGAGAAAGAGCTCTGTCTGTCCCTCATCAGTTGAAGTGTGATAAGAAGTTTGACATTTATAGCTTGACCCGACACTCTGAGCAATGCTCGTGTAAACTTAAGATAAACAAGCTATCCAGGGGTTGGGTTTGCGTATAGTTACTGCATTGTATTGTATTGAGATGCCAAGGTATATAAGTTTGCATGGCTGTTTAATAAAATGATTTCAATACACCATTTCGAGGTCCATGAATCAATCTGCTACAGGATGGGAAAGTAGTTGAGATGCAAACCCTGCTTCTATCCAAAGCACAATAAATGACACCATGGCTTTCAAATCTCAGACTCATTGTTATAATTCTCACCCTGATAACCAAGAATGCAATCTTTCCCAAGGGTTAACCAGAGAAAGCCCAGCATCCTGGCTATAGCATCCATTCTTACATACTTTCAGCTGCACAGAGGTCAGAGACGTTTCCATTTGCAATGAGACATTTGTCATGAGAGTGGTGAAATCCCTGCTCCAAAACTGTCATTTGGGAGGTGTTGCTTTCAAGTATGAGCTGAGGATAGCGTATGCATATAGAGACCACATATGGACCATATGGAAAGTACTGTCAAGTATTAGAAGCATAGAAACCTGCTGAGAACTGTAATTGTATGTGACCTGCTTTATCAAAGGTAAAAAAACACCCTTCCTTTTCTTGTCACTTAAACAAAAAGGTACATGGAAGAACAGAAAAGGCAAACCCCATTCTTTTCTGAGTTATGGATGTGCAAAGTCATGGAAGATACTGTAGTTGTACTGGTACAGCTGTGACAAGGTTTGACCTGATTAATGTAACCAAACTTATCAGATCTGGTTGTTCAAAGTTATGTGTTGCTTGCACATCACTTGTTGTACATTACTTGTCATTTAAATATTTTCTGGATCTGTGGCCAAGCATGAACCTGAGCTTTAGAAGAAGCCCTGAAAAATCAACGTAACAGCCACAGGGCTATTGAGGGAAGCAACAGCCGTGATGTTCTTCAGGAAGGCGGCCATGGCAAGAGACAGTTCACCTCCTTTGGAGAAACCGAGCAGGCCAACCCCTGGACCTTTCACCTGGTACACAGGAGGAAATGCTCATCAGTACTGAGCTGAAAAGCAGAGCAGCTGGTTCATGGAGGCAAACATAGTCTGATGCCGAGAGTTTGCAAAACCACATGAAGAAAGTGATGGCAATGATTAGTTTTTTGTCTGGACAAATAACAGGCACTTCTACACATAAATTGTTTCTATTCCCACGCAAAATGTTCCTTTAGCCAAAAGAGAACAAGCACAATGACACCATTTGAATGCTGGTTGCAAGACAAAAGTATCCAGAGCTACTGTGGAAAGGTTTTGGTAGTGGGAGGCCGTGGTCTCTGTGAGAAAAGACTGGGCCTTCCTCATCTTGGACAGGGACAGTTTCAGCCAGCTCAGAGATGGACCCTGCCCAAAGGTGGGGGAGGAGTGGTTTTAGTTTTGTTCTTATTTCTCAATGTGCTACTCTATTATTAACTGGCAATAAATTAAGTTAATCTTCTCTAAGTCAAGTCTGTTTTGTTCATGATGTTATTTGATGAATTATCCCCTGTCCTTATTTTGAACCATGAAGTTTTTCATCCTAGTTTCTTCACCTCTCCTTCTTCACCTTTGTCTTGGGGTGACTTTA
>WEIV01029088.1:853-15776 GCA_013390005.1 Calyptomena viridis | reverse complement strand
AGATGGGATGGGGTGTAGTGGGTGGAGTGGGGTTGGATGGAATGGGATGGGATGGGATGGGATGGATGGAATGGGATGGAATGGGACGGGATGGATGGGATTGGATTGGATGGAATGGAATGGGATGCCCTGGGAGCACCAGGATTGGCTTCCCATCATTCCAACACCTCCCATGATCCACCTCGGAAACGAGACTTCGGATTCCGTGGATGTTCCACGTTCCACCCGGAGACACCGGAATGGGAGCCGGGATCCCACCCCCATCCCAAAAAACCAGCTCCTTCCACATCCCTCCGGAAAAGCCCCGCCGGGATCCACAACCACCACCCAGGAAAACCAGAATTCCAGGTTTCCCAAACCCTTCCAAATCCCAGACTTCCAACACTCCCACAACCCCCCGGAGCGCCGACGGAGGGAGGCAGAGCCGGGATCGCCGGGAAGAGCCAGGAACATTCCAGGGACTCCTTTGTTCTCCAGAGCTCCATCCCTATTTTTAGAAACTCTCCTTCCGAGGAAAACAGGCCGTGATTTATCTCCCTCCCTGCAAATCCCGGGTTCTTGGAAACAGCCGGAGAATCTCTTGGATTTGGGAGGCTCCCGTTTACCCTCTATGGAAATCCTGGAGAAACGGCTTTTCCCGGGAAAGCTCGGAGCTCCTTCCTGAGCTCAAGGGCAAATCCCCTCCAGGGTTTCTCCTCTTGGTTTTCCCTCTTTCCCAAAAAAAATTTGGGAGAGGAAAACGAAAATGAGCCGAAAAACACCAAAAAAAAAAAGGAGAGAAAAGGGGGGAAAAAAGGGAGTTTTTCCAGAGTTTGGGAAAAGTTAGAGGGAGATTTGTGTCCTGGTGAAGTTGAGATTCCCAATCCAAGCCAGGGATTCCTTCCCACAGGGAATGGGGGGGATTTGGGGGTGTTGCCATGGGAATGGTCAGTCATGGAATTGTTAAGGTTGGGAAGGAAGAATTGGGATCCACAGGAGGGACAGTGGATTCAGGGAATCATCCCATGCGAACCCTGGAATTGTTCCATTGGGAACAATGACCTGGAATGACATGGATCCACAGGAGGCTTTAGGGAATCATCCCATGGGAGCTCTGGAATTGCTCCATGGATTCAGGAGCAGCTGGAATGACATGGATCCACAGGAGGCTTTAGGGAATCATCCCATGGGAGCCCTGGAATTGCTCCATGGATACAGGAGCAGCTGGAATGACATGGATCCACAGGAGACTTTAGGGAATCATCCCATGGGAACCCTGGAATTGCTCCATGGATACAGGAGCAGCTGGAATGTCATGGATCCACAGGAGGCTTTAGGGAATCATCCCATGGGAGCTCTGGAATTGCTCCATTGGGAACAGGAGCACTTGGAACGATATAGATCCATGTGAAGCTTTAGGGAATCATCCCATGGGAGCTCTGGAATTGCTCCATTGGGAACAGGAGCACTTGGAACGATATAGATCCATGTGAAGCTTTAGGGAATCATCCCATGGGAGCTCTGGAATTGCTCCATTGGGAACAGGAGCACTTGGAACGATATAGATCCATGTGAAGCTTTAGGGAATCATCCCATGGGAGCTCTGGAATTGCTCCATTGGGAACAGGAGCACTTGGAACGATATAGATCCATGTGAAGCTTTAGGGAATCATCCCATGGGAGCCCTGGAATTGCTCCATGGATTCAGGAGCAGCTGGAATAACATGGATCCATAGGAGGGACAGAGGATTCAGGGAATCACCCCATGGGATCCCTGGAATTGCTCAGTGGGATTCAGGAGCATTGGGAATGACATGGATCCACAGGAGGGACAGAAGATTCAGGGAATCATCCCATGGGATCCCTGGAATTGCTCAGTGGGATTCAGGAGCATTGGGAATGACATGGATCCACAGGAGACTTTAGGGAATCATCCCATGGGAACCCTGGAATTGCTCCATTGGGAACAGGAGCACTTGGAACGATATAGATCCATGTGAAGCTTTAGGGAATCATCCCATGGGATCCCTGGAATTGCTCAGTGGGATTCAGGAGCATTGGGAATGACATGGATCCACAGGAGGGACAGAAGATTCAGGGAATCATCCCATGGGAGCCCTGGAATTCCTCCATGGATACAGGAACACCCGGAATGTTCCCTTCCCACCAAATCCCCTCCAAGCCTCCCTGCCTTGCTCCAATCCAGCAGGAAACCCACGAATCCAGGGAAAAGCTGCCTCATCCCACTGCACTCCAAGGGCTGGACAATTCCCCCCGGGATGGAAAACACCCGGATAAAAACCACGGCGCAGCTCCGGACTCTTCCCTTCGCCTTTCCCGGGATAACGAAGCCCCTCCAGCCCTTCCAGCCCTTCCCAGGAGCCGAGGTTAAATTCCCAGCTCCCGAAATTCCAGGGTTTGTGTTCCCAGAAGCAGCTGCACCGTCGTTTTTCCAAGAAAAGAGGCCCAACCTGCGGGATCGGGAAGCGGAGCCAGGAGAGGCCGGGCCGGAGGAAGGGACACACCCTTTCCAGGAGCTCCAGAGCCATCGGAAAGATGTTCCATGGGAGACGGGCCTGGAACAGCCCCAGCATCCATGGGGGGCTCCCAGTTCAGGGTCCCCATTTTGGGAAAGGTCTCCCAGTTCAGTTTCCCTGTTTTGGGGGGTCTCCCTCTTTATGTTCTTTTTTGGGAGGGGTCTCCCAGTTCAGAGTTCTCATTTTGGGGGGTCTCCCAGTTCAGGTTCTTTCTTGGGAAGGGTCTCCCAGTTCAGTTTCCCTGTTTTGGGGGGTCTCCCAATTCAGGTTCTTTTTTGGGAAGGGTCTCCCAGTTCAGGGGCCCCATTTTGGGAAAGGTCTCCCAGTTCAGGGTCGGCATTTTGGGAAAGGTCTCCCAGTTCAGGGTCGGCATTTTGGGAAAGGTCTCCCAGTTCAGGGTCCCCATTTTGGGAAAGGTCTCCCAGTTCAGTTTCTCTGGTTTTTGGGGGTCTCCCAGTCCATGTTCCCCATTTTTGGGGGTCTCCCAGTTCAGTTTCCCTGTTTTTTGGGGGTCTCCCAGTCCATGTTCCCCATTTTTTGGGGTCTCCCAGTTCAGTTTCCCTGTTTGGGGAGGAGTCTCCCAGTCCATATTTTGGGAAAGGGGGGTTGGGAGAGTTTGGAGACCACGTGGGATTGAGCCCAAATCCGCCCCCGATCCCAAAAAGTCCTGGAACTCCCGATTCCCAAAAGTCCTGGAACTCCCGATTCCCAAAAGTCCTGGAACTCCCGATCCCAAAAAGTCCTGGAACTCCCGATTCCCAAAAGTCCTGGAACTCCCGATCCCAAAAAGTCCTGGAGGCGGAAGGTCCAGGAACCCAAGGAAAAGGAACATTGGCGCCAAAACAAACAAATCCAGGGAAATCCCGGGAATGTGGGATGAGGAACAGCTCGGGAATCACACGGGAGCTCTGAGTCACCCACAGGGAATTTGGGAAAAGAGGGAAAAACACATCCCCAAAAAAACCCCAAACGCTAAAAAACAACGGGAAAAAACCACAATCTCTCCTGAGAACTCCCTCCAGAAATTCCTGCTCCCACTGGAAAAGCTCCTGGAAAACCTCGGGCCACGTTTTTCCCAAAAAACGGCGGGTCAGGGAGTCGGGAGCAGGTGGGAGGGGAAGGATTTTCCATAGGGAAAGCGGCCGGCGTGGCGTGTTTGCCTTGGCACGATCCAAAGGAATCCGACACTTCCCAGCCCAGCATTCCCAGCCTCGCCAGGAGCGGCTTTTCCCAATTTTTGCGGCGCTCCGGGTGGGATTTGCCAGAGCTGGATCCGCTCCCAAGCTCAGCGTGGCGGGGGGAGCACATCCCAGATCCATCCCAAAAAATTCCAGGCGTCGCCAGGAAAAGCTTTGGGGTGTTTTCCCTGCGGGAAAAGCCCAAGGATTGAGGTGGAGGATTTGCTGCCGGCGCAGATTTCCCGAAGATTCCCAGGATTTTGGGCTCTGCTGGTGGATGGGATGAGCCCGTGGAGCTCCCAAACCTGCGGCTGATCCCAAAACCTGGATCAGCTCCTGGATCCAGCTTTGGGAGCGGCCGAGGGAGACCCAAAACTTCCCGGTTTGAGCCCGGGAAATCCTTCCCGGGCTTCCCAAAACACGGAGGGATGAAGGGATTCCACAGCGAATTCCTAAGGGAATTCAGGGAGGGAAGGATCTGCTCCATGGCCATCCCAGAAAAACTTCCAAACCCTCCCAAAAAAACCTTCCAACCCCCCCAGAAACTTGCAATTCCCCACAAAACGCTTCAAACTCCTCCCAAAAAAACCTCAAATCTCCAAAACCTTCCACGCTTCCCTAAAAACCTGGAAACCCTCCTAAAGACCTGGAAAATCCTCCTAAAAACCTGGAACCCTCCCAAAGACCTGGAAAATCCTCCTAAAAACCTGGAAAACCCTCCTAAAAACCTGGAAAATCCTCCTAAAAATCTGGAAAATCTTCCTAAAGACCTGGAAAATCCTCATAAAGAAAAACTCGGGAAAAGACCTGGAAAACTCTCCCACAGACCTTCACCCCCCCGCCCCAAGACTTCCAACCCCTGGAAAAGATTCCCACTTTCCCAAAAAGACCCCCAGCCTTCCCAAAAACACCTCAAACTTCCCAGAAAATACCTCCAACCTCCCCAAAAACACCTTTTCCCAAGTTTTCCCAACCCCTCCGGCGCGGCACCGACCCGTCTCCCAAAGAATTCCCGGGAGCTGAGGGACACGATGTGGCTTCTCCCAAAAATCCAGGCATTCCTCGGCCTCTTCCACCCCCTGGAATTCCCGTCGCGCCCCAAAATCCGGTGGGATTGGGGTGACCCGCAGCATCCTGCTCCCGAATTCCCGGGTTTTCCAGCTCCTGCCTCGGGAGCGGGAAGATCCTTGTGCAACCCAAACTGGGTTTAAGGAGGTCTTTGCTCCCGGGGGTGATTCCAAACCCCCATTCCCGGGGTTTTTTGGGAACAAAGGCGCCGCCCGGGGGGAGCCGCCCCTCCATTCGCGGCTTTTTTTGGGAGCCGCGATCCCAAATCGCCCTTTTCGCGGGTCATTCCCGGGTGATCCTTGGAAAAGTCGGGCTTTGCTTATCTCCCTTAAGGAGCCCTTGGAGCAAATCCCTGCTCGGGATCCTCATCCAGCTTTTTTTTTTCCTGGTCAGCCCAGGACAAATCCAGCTCCTCGTGGAATTGCGGCTGGAAAAGCGGCCGGGCTGTGTCGCAATCCCGGCTTGTTTGGATCCATCTCCCTGGAAGTTTTCCAGCAGATCCCGGCTGCTCCCACCGGAGTGGGAGTGGCTGGATGGGCTGGGAATTCCAGAGGTTCATCCCTGTTTTCTGATTCAGCCCTTTCTCCCGCGAAATTCCCACCTCGGCTTTCCCTCCCCCGCCCTCCAGTCAGGTTTTTCCTCGGTTTTCCAGCAGGTTTTGGGGAAAAAGTGGGATTTCGTGTCCTAAAAAGGAGCCTTGGGAAGCTCAGGGATTCAAGTGGGAAAAGTGGCACCAGGTGTCCTAAAAAAACGGGGATCTAAGTGGGAAAAAACAGGGATCTAAGTGGGAAAAAGCAGGGATCCAAGTGGGAAAAAACAGGGATTCAAGTGGGAAAAAACAGGGATCCAAGTGGGAAAAGTGCCACCAGGTCTCCTAAAAAACAGGGATTCAAGTGGCAAAAAAAACAGGGATCCAAGTGGGAAAAGTGGCACCAGGTCTCCTAAAAAACAGGGATCCAAGTGGCAAAAAAAACAAGGATCCAAGTGGGAAAAAATAGGGAACCAAGCAGGAAAAAACAGGGATCTAAGTGGGAAAAAACAGGGATCCAAGTGGGAAAAGTGGCACCAGGTCTCCCAAAAAACAGGGATCCAAGTGGGAAAAAACAGGGATTCAAGTAGGAAAANCAAGTGGGAAAAAACAGGGATCCAAGTGGGAAAAGTGCCACCAGTTCTCCTAAAAAAACAGGGATCCAAGGGGGAAAAAACAGGGATCCAAGTGGGAACAGTTCTCCCGAAAAACAGGGATCCAAGTGGGAAGATCCCTGAGGATCTTCCAGCCCAATTCCTGGGATTTCAACCATCCAAGTGTTCTCCAACCTCCCTCCTCCCTGGAAGTTCATCCCAGTTTCTCACCACCCTCTCCAAGGAAAAACTCGACATTCCCATCTCCCAAATCCTCAAATGCCCCTGCAGGGATCCCCCCCCTTGGCCCCAAATATCCATGTGAATCCCAAAGAATTCCAACAGGATCAGGAATGGTGATCCAGGTGTCCAAATGTCCCAGCAATGTCCAGGTTATCCATAAAAATCCCTGGAAAACCCCCCCAGGGAATGGTCCTTTTGACCATGACCAACCTTCACCCAATCCCTGTTTCCAGCTGGATGTTTTCCCAGAAGGATCCTCTGGAATAACACCGAAAACTTGGGAAAAATCCCTCCAAACCCACATTCCCCCCTTCCCTTCCCTTAATCCATGAGGTGACAGGAGTTTCCAACTGGGAAAAACGACTTTCCCAGTTGGTTTTCCCAAGTTTTTGCGTCAGGAATTCCCAGGAATTTGCCTTTCCCGTAAATCAAAGTGACGCCGGCGGGTCTGTAATTCCCTGGCTCCCCTTTCCTGACCCTCCTGGAAATTAGGAATGCCATTGGAATGACGATTGGAATTCCAGAGCCCTGAGAGCTTGGGATAAAGAACCACAACGACATTATCCAGGTTTCCCAGAACCTCGGGATGAATCCCATGGGACACAAAATTCCACGTGCCAAATCCCACGTGGGTTCAACCCAAAATTCCATGTGGGATTTTCCATGTGGGATTTTCCATGTGGATCCCATGTGGGTTCAAAGCCAACTGGGAGATCTTCATTCCCAACCTTGGGGTTCTCCAACCACGGGATCCCGAGGCCCATCCGGCGGGAAATTTGGGATGAAGGTGGAGTAAAATTCCTTGGATTTCTCTTTGTCCTTATTTAGGACACGATTGGAGCCATTCCAGGATTTTTTTGGAATCCTGACTTTGTGAAGACACTTAAAATCCTTTTTTTTTGGGATATCGCATTCCAGGAGCCCCAGTGGCAACAGGAGTTGCTTTCCCTCATTCCCAACAATTCCCAAGCGGAATTTTCCACCAGCTGAGCTCATTCCCAAAGCTGGGAAAGCCCAAGGTGACAACACCTCCATTCCCACTCATTCCCAAGCTCCCAAAATCCCTTTTATCCCAAAACACCGTGGGAAAACCCCCCCATTTAACCCACTCAGGTGCTTTCCCAAGAATTCAGACCACCAGGAAACCATCCCAAAAATCCCACCACTCCAACCACCCAATCCCACCCTTTCCCCCAGCCCCAAGCTGGGATTTTCCGGCCAAAAATCCCACTTTGACCCGGCCCAGAGCCTCTTCCCCCCACGGATTCCCAAGAAACACTGAGCCACGTCCTACTTTCCGTGCCCGCCGGTGGCTCCGGCTTATTTTTAAACCTTGGCCTGGATAACGCTCCGGGGGGAGGCCCTTGGAGAGGGGAAAAACCGGGATTTGGGAGGTTATTTATAGGCACCCAAAGCCAGGAGCGGCAGCTGCTCCGGGCCTTGGAAAACCGACGGCAGGATGGGCCCAAATTTGGGGACTTGGGCACGACGACGCCGAGCGCGGCGGCGCCGGATCGTCCCCCCCACACCCAGGACCCCCAGAGCAGCTTTGGCCCATCCAATTTGGGGGATAAAGCCCAAATTCCTTGGATTTGGGGATGACAGAGCCACGGAAACTCCTTGGAAAAGGCTCATCCGCCGCCTTGGCGCGTCACGATCCAACGTCTCCACCATGAGTCGTTGGCTCATGACCAACCACTCAACCAAACCCACCAAATCCTTCATTTTGGGGCTTCCCCACGGCACAGCTGGAAAATTCCCCATCCCAAAAGCCTTGGGGAAGAGTTTTGGGTCTTTAGAGGCGCCGGGAGTGTTGGCTTGGGGGGTTTTCCACCCAACTTGAGGGTTTGCCGAGCGCGGCGGCGCCGGATCGTCCCCCCCACACCCAGGACCCCCAGAGCAGCTTTGGCCCATCCAATTTGGGGGATAAAGCCCAAATTCCTTGGATTTTGGGATGACAGAGCCAAGGAAACTCCTTGGAAAAGGCTCATCCGCCGCCTTGGCGCGTCACGATCCGACATCTCCGCCATGAGTCGTTGGCTCATGACCAACCACTCAACCAAACCCACCAAATCCTTCATTTTGGGGCTTCCCCACGGCACAGCTGGAAAATTCCCCATCCCAAAAGCCTTGGGGAAGAGTTTTGGGTCTTTAGAGGTGCTGGGAGTGTTGGCTTTGGGGTTTTTTCCACCCAACTTGAGGGTTTGCCGAGCGCGGCGGCGCCGGTTGTTTTGGTCTAGAGAATCCAATTAATTTGCCAGGATCCACCTCGTGGGAATGACAAGGATTTTCCCCCCAAAATTGGGCACCTGGTGACACCCCACAGTGCCCAGAGTCCCTAAAATTGGGGACCTGGTGACAAACTGGGGACCTTGTCACCCCCTGCGTTGCCATGGCAACCCCAGAGCAGGGTGTCTCCACCCTGTCACCCCCACGTTGCCATGGCAACCCCACAGCAGGGTGTCACCACCTTGTCCCCCCCCCACGTTGCCATGGCAACCCCACAGCAAGGTGTCCCCACCTTGTCACCTCCCATGTTGCCATGGCAACCCCGGAGCAGGGTGTCCCCACCTTGTCATGCCCCATGTTGCCATGGCAACCCCAGAGCAGGGTGTCCCCAAACTGGGGATCTTGTCACACCCCAAACTGGGGACCTGGTGGCCAATTCCCCCCCAGGACCCCCAAACATGGGTGTCCTCCAAGGTACCACAATTCCCACTGGGATTTGGGAATATCAAGGCCAAGAGAACCCAACAATCATCGCCAAGGGAACCAACAGCCATCACCAAACCAACCAAACCCATCCTGGCACCGGGATATCAGACATCCATCACATCCTCACCTCTCCTTCCAGCCAATCCATGGGACCAAATTCCCCCTGGGATTTGGGAACACCCACCACCAACAGAACCCAACAACCATCACCAAGAGAACCCAACAACCATCACCAAGAGAACCCAACAACCATCACCAAGAGAACCCAACAACCATCACCAAGAGAACCCAACAACCATCACCAAGAGAACCCAACAACCATCACCAAGAGAACCCAACAACCATCACCAAGAGAACCCAACAACCATCACCAAGAGAACCCAACAACCATCACCAAGAGAACCCAACAACCATCACCAAGAGAACCCAACAACCATCACCAAGAGAACCCAACAACCATCACCAAGAGAACCCAACAACCATCACCAAGAGAACCCAACAACCATCACCAAGAGAACCCAACAACCATCACCAAGAGAACCCAACAACCATCACCAAGAGAACCCAACAACCATCACCAAGAGAACCCAACAACCATCACCAAGAGAACCCAACAACCATCACCAAGAGAACCCAACAACCATCACCAAGAGAACCCAACAACCATCACCAAGAGAACCCAACAACCATCACCAAGAGAACCCAACAACCATCACCAAGAGAACCCAACAACCATCACCAAGAGAACCCAACAACCATCACCAAGAGAACCCAACAACCATCACCAAGAGAACCCAACAACCATCACCAAGAGAACCCAACAACCATCACCAAGAGAACCCAACAACCATCACCAAGAGAACCCAACAACCACCACCAAGAGAACCCAACAACCATCACCAAGAGAACCCAACAACCATCACCAACAGAACCCAACAATCATCACCAACAGAACCCAACAATCATCACCAAGAGAACCAACACCCACCACCAAACCAACTAAACCAACCCACCTTGACCCAACCACGAGCAAAAATCAACCAAACCAAACCGCGCCCAACCCGGCGCCGATCCCATATCCCAACCCGGCGCCAACCACGGACTCACCGGCCACGTCGTGCGCTTCCAGGGCCACGTCGGGCTCCTGCCGGGCCAACGAGGCGAAGAAATCCGTGTCCTCCACCCCCAGAGGTCCCTTCCCTTCCCTGCTCATCATTCCCAACTCGCCCGCGGCGTAAAACGCGTCTTCCTCCGGCTCCGTCCCGGATCCCGTTGGATTCTCCGGGGTTTTTTTGGCATCCGGAAGGAAAGGGGGTCTTCGTTCCTCGCCCGGAGGGGCGGGAAAAATGTCCTGGTTGGGCTCTGGGGGCATTAACAGGGCTCTGCCTCCATCTCCGTGGCGCTCCGAGAAAGCGGGGACGGATTTGTCCATCCCGCGGCGGCTGCGCGGAGTCGCTCGGAAAAGAACGCGGCGCCGGCACTCCGGGGGGTGGGTGGTCAGGGATTGCCGGGAAAACCTGTGGGAAAGGGGAGAAAAAAGGGGAAAAGGTGAGAAAAGAGGTTGGGGTTGGATGAGGAAGAAGAGGAGGAAGAGTCGTGCCGGGAAATGCGACATTCCCGGTGTTCCCCGGTGCCGGGGTTGGGAGAGCCCAAATCCATCCCAAAATGATCCCCAAAGGTGCCAATTCTCCCAAATCTGAAGCGTTTTCCACCCTCTCCAGGATTGGCGGTGGATAATTCCCGTCATCCCGCTGCCACGCCCTCCCCTTCCCAAATCCAAGTTTATTTATCCTGAAAAACTTCAATCCTGAGAAAAGATCCCCCTGTGCCAGTGGCTGCCCCCAAATCCAGGCAGGATTTCGGGATGCTGGGCTGCATCCCTTCCCTCTGGATAAACCTTCATGCCAGAAAACCCTTGGAAAACTTTGGGAAAGACAATTAGGTTCAAATCCTGGTACAAATTCAGGTACAAATTCAAGTTCAAATCCTGGTACAAATCCAAGTTCAAATCCAGGTACAAATCCAGGGTCAAATCCAGGGTCAAATCCTGGTACAAACTGAGGTTCAAATCCAGGGTCAAATCCTGGTACAAATCTAGGGTCAAATCCTGGTATAAATCCAGGTACAAATCCAGGTTCAAATCCAGGTTCAAATTCAGTTCAAATCCAGGTTCAAATCCTGGTACAAATCCAGGTTCAAATCCAGGGTCAAATCCTGGTATAAATCCAGGTATAAATCCAGGTTCAAATCCTGGTACAAATCTAGGTTTAAATCCTTGTACAAATCCAGGGTCAAATCCTGGTACAAATCCAGGGTCAAATCCTGGTACAAATCCTGGTACAAATCCAGGGTCAAATCCAGGTACAAATCCAGGTTCAAAGCCTGGTACAAAGCCTGATACAAAGCCTGGTTTGAATTCTGGTATAAAATCCAGGTACAAAATTCTGGTTTAAATCCAGGTTCAAATCCAATTTCAAATCCAAGTCCAAATCCAGGTTCAAATCCTGGTTCAAATCCTGGTACAAATCCAGGTTCAAATCCAGGTTCGAATCCAGGGTCAAATCCAGGGTCAAATCCAGGGTCAAATCCTGGTACAAACTGAGGTTCAAATCCAGGGTCAAATCCTGGTACAAATCTAGGGTCAAATCCTGGTATAAATCCAGGTACAAATCCAGGTTCAAATCCAGGTTCAAATTCAGTTCAAATCCAGGTTCAAATCCTGGTACAAATCCAGGTTCAAATCCAGGGTCAAATCCTGGTATAAATCCAGGTATAAATCCAGGTTCAAATCCTGGTACAAATCTAGGTTTAAATCCTTGTACAAATCCAGGGTCAAATCCTGGTACAAATCCAGGTACAAATCCTGGTACAAATCCTGGTACAAATCCAGGTTCAAATCCAGGGTCAAATCCTGGTTTAAATCCTTGTACAAATCCTGGTACAAATCCTGGTTCAAATCCAAATTCAATTCCAAGTTCAAATTCAGGTTCAAATCCAATTTCAAATTCAGGTTCAAATCCAAGTTCAAATCCAGGTTTAAATCCTTGCACAAATCCAGGTACAAATCCAGGTCCAAATCCTGGTTCAAATCCACGTTCAAATCCTGCTACAAACCCTAATACAAATCCAGGTTCAAATCCAGGTCCAAATCCAAGTTTAAATCCTGGTTCAAATCCAGGTCCAAATGCTGGTTCAAATCCAGGTTAAATCCAGGTCCAAATCCTGGTTCAAATCCAGGTTAAACCCAGGTCCAAATCCAGGTTCAAACCCAGGCCCAAACCCCCCCATCCCCAAAAAAACCAACCCACCACCCAGGTGGGAATTAAAACCACCAGGGAAAAATCCTGGAGAAAAGTGGGATAAATCCTGACCCGGGGAGGTGGAAAAGGCAAAAATAAAGAGGGAAGAGGCGCTAAAATTCCAGAGCTTTATCAATTCCAGGGAGGAAAAAGGCCCAGGAGGGAACAGGGAGCTAAATTTACCCCGGGAGAGGAAGGAGAAGGCAGGGAAGAGCCTAAAAATACCTTCAAGGTAAGGAATGCAAATGAACAGGGAATTATTCCGGCTGCCACAAGGTTTTCCCGCTCCAGGAAAACGTGGAGCGAACCCCGAGGCCATCCCAAAAAATTCCCATCCCCAAATCTCTCCCACCCCCAGAGCTGCGTTGGATGATTAAGGAATTAAAAGGGAATTAAAGGCAATAAAATAAAACCACCTCGGTTTCATTCCGGGAGGATTTTTTTCCTTCCAGTTGTTTCCCAAGCGGCTTCGGATTTTAGGGATGTGCCGCTGGAATTGTCCCAAATCCATCCCCAAGGAGGGGATTCCACACAAGCCACGAATCCCACGGAGCCACGGGGAGGTTTTGTGGAATTTAGGATGTTTTGGGGATTCGACGCCGCGTCGGCTCCGTGATGGGATGAGGGATATTCCAGTGGGATGGATCCTCCCGCTCTTCCCACACCGGATTCCCGGGATGGCAACCAGTTGTGGTGTCACTTCACCCCCATCCAACTTAATTCCACTTGGAACACCCGCATTCCCGGTTTTTCCCATCGTTCCCATCGTGTTGTGGTGGCTCATTCCCGGAAAACCCGGGATCCGGCGGGGGGGGGAGGATCCATTCATGGAAAAATCCCCTCAAATGGGTTTATCCTTAAAATCTGTGGGATCCAGGTGGGAATCCAGCCTCCCACTGGGAGCTGCTGCCTGTTCTCCCAGCTGGGAATGCTTTCCCACACCGGGAATGCCACCCAAATCCCCCTTGGAATCACCCCCCAAACCCACCCGGCGCCGCCACGGCCTCGCCCAAACCCACGTTTTCCCAGGATTTCCCCTTAATCCTTCCCAAACCCCGGGATTTCTCCATGTGCATTCCCTAAAATCCAACAATCCTTCCCAAAATATCCATAAATTCACCAGGGAAGGGGAAAACGAGGCGAAATTCCCTGGTTTTTTCACCCCACCGGCGCCAAAAAATCGCTCACCGTGGAGTTTAAACACCTTTTCCCAAACTCCTGGTTTTTCCCAAGCTCTTCCCAAGCTCTTCCCAAGGTGTGCTCGCTTCCAGGGTGGGAGCAGGAGTGAGGAATCCCTTCCCCCAGCCCATCCAGAGGCCGGGAAAGGCGGAGCGGGATCGGGACAATTTAAATGCTAAACGGGTTAAGTGGGAACAATCGAGGATCGGCAGGAAAACGCCTTTTCCCAGGTCAAAGCTCCCGGGAATTCCTGCACTGGGTGAGTGTCCAAACCCTTTGGATGTGGGGATTTTTCCCTGGTTTTTCCTTGCTGGAAGGAGACCAAACCGACGCCGGGGTTTTCCCAAATTTTAGCCAAATTCGTGGGATCCGCCACTTCCAGCTGCGTTTTTTTTCCCGGTTTTCCAGTGGTTTTCCCACTCCACCACCCAGCATTCCGGGTCTGGAATGTTCCCATTTATTCCCTGCGTGTTCTTTTTCCTCCCTGTGGGAGGAACCTCTGGAATTTCCCTCTCAGAGCCAAATCCAGGGATTTTTCCCCCCCCCAAATTTTTCCTTTCCCTGGGATAAACTCATTTCCCGGCACATCCAGGACCCGGAATGTTGCCCTTTTCCCATTCCAAGCCGAGTCTCCCACGCTCCGTATCCGTGTTTCCTCTCCCTGTGGGATGTTTTTCCCTCTCTGGGAGCAGCACAGAGGAAAACGCCGCCGGAATTCCCTCCTCCGTGCCGAGGATCCCACACATTCCATGTGTTTTCCACTCCCCACACGGAGCTCCTCGGAATTCTCCTCCTCCACATTCCCGAGGTCTCGGACGCTCCCGGAATTCCGGAACGTTGGAAGAGCAGAGTCTTTCCTCACTGGAAGGGGAAGGATGGATGGAATCACCTCATCCCGCTCCGTGCCAATCCCAGGGAATTCCAGGTGCTCCCAGTGAGGTTGAACTGGGCAGAATCCCGGTTTTTCCCGCTTTTTCCGTGGTTTCTCCTTTCTCAAATCCAGCCAAGATCCAGCTGGACACTGCTGCTCATTCCCACTCCATCCCAAGGCATTCCCAGATGATTTTCCCTCCGCAGGAAAACCCCTGGAAGTGGATTTTTCCTCCACATTCCGGAGCCAGAAGGAGCAACGGATGCGTCTCCCAGGGAGCTCTTCCCGTTCTGCTGGAAAATCCTGCACCAAGGAGGGGTTTTGTTGGGATTCAGGAGCTCAGGGGGGGGCTGGGATCCTCAGGGAATTCCGCTGGGGGGATGTTGGGATCGAGGAGAGAGGAACTGGATGCGCCGAGGAGGGAATTCCAGCCTGGAGCTGCGTCGGGATGAGCCCAAAGCTGCTCCAGGATGATCCCAAAGCTGCTCCAGGATCCAGGATGATCCCAAAGTGGATCCAGGATGATCCCAAAGCTTTTCCAGGATCCAGGATGATCCCAAAGCTGCTCCAAGGGACCAGGATGATCCCAAAGCTGCTCCAGAATAATCCCAAAGCTTTTCCAGGATCCAGGATGATCCCAAAGCTACTCCAAGGGACCACGATGATCCCAAAGTGACTCTGGGATGATCCCAAAGCTTTTCCAGGATCCAGGATGATCCCAAAGCTGCTCCA
>WEIV01029086.1:33151-62284 GCA_013390005.1 Calyptomena viridis | reverse complement strand
TGTAAAGCAGGTGGGTTTTAACCATTGGCTTCCAAAAATCCTTCCTGCCAAGTACACTGAGCACTGACTGAGAACTTGTGCTGGGGTTGACAGATCTTTTCCTGCCACTAGAGGAGAGGGAACAGGGAATGCCCCCATTCCTCCAGCCCCACGTGTTCCCTGCTTGCTGGAACAACTTTTAAATGAGAAAAGGGGAAGGGGAAATCCAGGATACACGAAACTCTCCACTTTATGAGCAAATACTCTAAACATTACGAAATCTGATAAAGACTATTTACATGTATAAAACATGTGTGTATATAAACACAGACACCACATTTTCTTAACAGTGGCCTCAATTTCAAGAGAACTGTGATACAGGGTTATAGCTGTGGATATCACATGAGGGCAGCTGGGATCAGTCATAGCTCAGGTGCCCATGAGAGAGGGTGAACTACACAATTTTTAAAAATTTTTATTTTTAATTTCTCAGCTTACGGGGATGGCAGGGCTAAGCCATGTGAGCAAAATAACACCTTTGATCACGAATAGTGACTCTGGCCAAGGATTTATTCTCTCTAGGATCTCGTTTCCAGCTGTGAGCAGCAGATGTTACTGAAGGTGCCACCTGATTGTGGTGCCCAAGACCTGCAGATAGACTGACCCATCATGAATCTCTCTGGGTTAAACTTCTTAGTAGCTTAATCCTCAACTTCAGGCACTTTTAAGGCCAAGTATCTAACACAGATGTTACAGCACACAGCCAGTAGATTTCTGAATCTTTCAGTGCTTAGCACTGGGATGTAAGCATTAGGGGATGTTTTACCTCTAGCAAGTTTTCACACAGAAATGATCTATGCTTCATGAATCGTTCTCTTACTCATGAAAGAAAAAAGCTGCAGGGCAAAAAATGTTCTACGTCTTTCAGAACTTAGTGTGATTTTCTGCAGGTCATCATTTTTGGCAGAGCTTTAGCCATTGCATGTGCAGCAGAAATATTTCGTTAGCAAAAGCTCAGGCGTTTTACTAGGTGAATCAATGTCTCTTTTGCCTTCTTTATACTTCACACTATATATACTGTAAACATATATTTAAATGTGCTTTATCCATATCTCCAGTATTCTGCAACACTGTGATCTTTGGAGAGCCTTGTTAGATGGTAAAAGAAAAGGTGCCATACATACAAACTGCCATACTTTAAAGGAGACTTACATTTCCTTTGTAATTTACCCTGAGAAAAGGATGGATAGCAGCAATAGTATGAAGTTATGGCCACCTATTTTTCCTGATGATTAGACATCACAAAAATTTGCTTATTGGCTGAATCATAACTGGCTTTAAGTGTAAGTGTAATGGTTCTGATTTGTAAAGCATCTGTGGCATTTATCCATGTCTCTCCTACTGTTTATTTTCAAGTTTTCATACATTTACTGTAAAATAATAAAATTAAATATCGTAAAACCTGCTTTGAAAGACTATTCTCACAGCAGTCGGAATAAATTATCTGAATCACATGCAGCATTTTATAATTCAGCAAGAGATGAAAAACAATAAAACTGATAAGAAAGCTAGGCATTCTAGGAACATTTTGTACTATTACAGTCCATCATGGTGGTATTTTGCACATTCATGTTACTCAGTTTTAAAAGGGTGACATTTTTATCTAGGCAGTAAGGTTCAGCCAATTTATGCCAGCAGAGTTTTCTGCCTTCTTAAACAGGGACAAAAGTTTGAATTTAAGCCGTGACTCAAGTATGTCAAACATACTGCTCATACTGCTGATTAAGTCTGCTGCAGGGAATTAGAAGACCTAAATTGTGATAAAATGGGATCAATTTCACTGGTTATAAAGAAGAAAAGTTACTTTCTGAAACAAAAAGAAGAAAGAGAGAGAAGAAATCACTCTGAGAATTACTTTTTTTTACTGAAATGATCATTGGAGTCTTGGAAAAAGGCTAGGAGTTCTAAGGATAGTCCATGGTGGGTTTGAGCTTCACAGACACTTTTTCTTCATGTTCTACAGTGATATATATGGAAATTAAAGAGACAAAACAATGCAGTAAAAATACATCTCATATGTCAGGAAAACTATTCAGAAACCCATGGTAAATTGATCTGAAATTTTAGCATTATTGCTTTCTTCAGGATTGGAACAATGGTATTTTGGAGGAAAAGTTAATAAAACATTAGTTAAAATACTGGATATGAAAGAGAATGGAAACATATTCCTATCTGTTTCCTATAGGTGATCCCTTTGCCAAGACTGATTCTCAGCATCTGTAAAATACAGTCAATTTACTTAAAATATGTTACAAGTGGCAACATAAGGAACTCTGACTACAAGAGTGAATAAGAAGTGAAACATTAGATTATTTTCAGAATATTTTTTCTGCTAAACAAGAAAGTCAGTGACAGAAAACTCTTTTATTTTTTAATTACGTTTTGCCTCAGTTTTTACATGAACAAAAACTATTTTAAATATTTATTTACTCAATTACAGATTTAACTTTGGACAATATTGTATTTAACATTTACTGAAATAACGTGTGCTTTGGAAATGGAAATAAAAAGCTAAGATTTATTCTGTGTTTACATTGCAGGAGATGACAAATACATTTAGCATTCATAAAGATTAAGAGAAGAGGGGAATTTCTTTTACATATAAATACATAAGTAAAATTGTAAATACATAAATAAATAAGTAATAAAATAACAATAAAAAGGCAATTAAAGGATATTTCTGATTGTAAGGCTTAGACCTATTCCTACATATCTGGAATTTCATCACTATGATAAAGTTTGCTCACAAATTATTGAGCATCTGAGGACAAACATACAGTGGGGTGCATGTGAAAACAGACAGAATTCTGAAAACAGATAGATTTCTAGGTCCTCTTACATACATCTGTATGCACAAAACCTCATAGAAATTTATATATAAATGGAGACGCATATTGTTATGGCATTCAATGGCCTGTTAAAAACACAGCTGGTTTTAAATATTATCTCTAGAATAGTTTCTTAACATGCCTGACCTCACTGTCTGAGCCATGCAACCTTGACTTGCTCTGTGACCAGAGGAAGTGTCAGCCACTCTCTGTACTGGAAGATCAGTCCAGGTCTCACTTTGTAAAGGCCTGCTGTAACCCATAAAAACATGTTCCTGATGTTTTTCCTGTATTATACATTGTAAATGTATCAGAGCAAGATGGCAGATGTTAGCACTAAAATGTCTGATAATTCTATAAACCTGTTCGTAAATAAAATAGTAATAATAAATAATGTAAAAATAAATAAAATAAACCAAAATTAAAATGCTAATAGTAGTATTCATAACCACTTTAAAAATCTGATCTAGAAATGGATTTCTTAAACATTTGTTTTGGAGAAGACAAAATCTATTGATTGTATTATAGAAATGCAAAATCTAAGAAATTGTGAGCAAACTCTTGTTTACAGAAAAAATATGGTGACTTGTAATTACCTAATGAAGAACATTAAAAAATGTTCTAAAAATAAAGCATAAGTGTTCAATAGATAAGAGAAGACACCATTAAAAGAATGTTAGTATATGAACTGCAGGAAGCTACAGTAGGTGTCTGAAGCAGTTGATGATTTTCAAAAGAACAAAGAGAATGTGAGGGGCTGTTAATAAGTCTTTCAAGAGAGCTGGACTTGAGCCACATAGTGCTTGGTCTGCAAATACTATGTTTAAAAATCAATCCTTTGCTTCACAGGAAGCCAATGTACTTTTGTCGAAATTAGAGCAACATGAACATCTGTCTTGGAGCCAGTTAACCATCTCCCTGCTTGTACTTTTCTATTTTTCCCTTTCCACCCATAAGAGAAGGAGAGTAAAATTATAAACATCTGCAGAATCCCAAAGGTTAATGAATTTACAGTGGTATACCTGTATGAACACAATTTAGGACCAGTGACAGAAAATTCAGAAGCTTGAACACGGTTAGAAACAATCAAAAATCTTGAGAATAAATGAGAAAAAATCAAAATGGATTGTCATTTTACATCTTCCAGGTTACCTTTCAAAATATTTCAAATATGCTTTTAGAAAGATGTTGATGCTAGCATTGAAATTGCAATCTCTGCCTTCAGTTAGATTTTGTTCCAAACACAAATTTTGAGAGAAAATATTTTGTTGTGGGGTTTTGGGTCTTTTAATCTATTCATAGAGACATTAATATTGTAGAAAAAAATAAGATTTTTATATTGCAGAAAAAAATTAGATAAAAGGTCTTCCTACCAGGAACAGTTTTTGCTTTTAATATATTTCTATATAGAGTCATAAATTCCTAAAAGATTAAACTCCCTATGCTACAACCATTGTTCAATAGGTGAATTCTCTCTTTGGAACTCATATGTGGCTGCAGGTGACTACTATAGGGGAGCATGATCAGGTTCAGATCTGCCTTCTGAATTCTGCCCTGGAGACCACCTGCCCAAATACTGGCATTTGACTGTAATCCCTCCAATGGCATTGCTACTTCCTTCCCTGGGGCAGCTTTTCACTGTAGCTATTTTGATGCCACATAAAAAAATCTCATTACAGTGTCGAAAGAGAGAGAGATGCAAGTGAAATATTCCTACAGCAAAGCTGTCACACTTGGGACTGGAACAGACTGGAAAACTGCTCCCTGCCTGAACCTCACCCTGTTAACAGGTCTCAAAACTCTTCAGCAAGCTGCAGATTAAATACCTCAACCTCAGTGGAGCAGACCCATCATGAATATTGTGTAACACTGGGCATCCAAGTGGAAGAGATGAGATGCTTCATCTCAAAAAGCACATGAAATTATTATGCAGCACTGCAGGAACAGACTAAAGTTTGCAACAGGCACTGTCACATCTTCCAAAATCATACTTAGTTGCCATTGCCCAAGCCTTTGTAAACCACAAACACACATCTGGAATTTCATTTTTAGGGACCTTTCAATGCAGTTCTATGTGGCAGATTTCATCTTGGGCTAGAAATAATATTTTAAGCTCTTAAGAGAAATTAATCGCACCTTAAGAATAAAATCCTTGAATGAGAAAAAATAAACAAATAAAAAACCCCACACAAAAAACCAAACCAAAACACAAAAACAACAACAAAACCACACACACACACATATACACACACACCCCCCCAAAAAAAAGAAAAAAAACCCCAAAACAAAACAAAAACCCAAGAAAACCCCACACCCCTAATAAAGAAGAATTATAGCTACTGGCTCACTTGACTGCACCTTTAAACTAAGAATAGCCAGATGAAAGAACTTTATGGAGGCGAAAGCTCAAAATTAATTTAATTAATTTAATTTCCTCTTTGCTGCTATTAAGAAGCTGAGTTCTTGTTCTTTTTCAATAACGTGAAGAGAATGATTAAACTAACTGTGGATTTTGGTAGTTGGGATGATCCTTTCCTCTTACTGGAGGAACTGAATTGCAAAGAGTGCACTGAAAAGCATCATTTCCTCCCATACACACCTGGTAAAGCAACCTTTACAGTACACTGATCATAAGTCTTTCTCACATGGAAATCGCCTTCTGCCCTTTCCTATATACCAAATCTTTTTGAGTAACAAAGAAAGCCAATGAAACAAGGAAGGTGAAAACACAAATCCCTTGACTACTTTAACATAATTGTGTTTTCTTACCGTAAGACACAGTATTTTCATTTCTTCCCTGGGTGGTGGCTCATTTATCACTTTAGAGTACTCTTTCTAAGCTGAAATTCATTCTTTTAAGACACCTTGTGAGAGAGTCCCAGAACTCTAAATCTTGGTACATTAAGGGTCAAAAATAAATGGTATTAATTTTTCCTCTACACACAAATAAAACACACTTTAATAAGTAGAGAATGCAATAAACAAGACTAAAAGGAATGTGATTATGACAAGTTGTCATAGAATATTAAATAACGTAGCATTGATATAATTAAGGATCAGAGATAGGGATACATCAAAATAACTTATGCTAATTATTTCATTTGAGAGTTAAGAAATATTGCATATGTATCTAGACCCGTATTTGTGTCCTTATTTACATATTTATAGCATTTTAACTATACTAGGACAATGGCTATTTCCATTTTGCTCCTTACAGAGCCTCCCTGCAGTGCTAATCAAATCTTGACATCTGACTCTAACACTAAGAGTTTTAAGATAATTAAGCACTTTAACCTAATGAACTCGCATTTTAATCCACTATATTTGTTTAGAGAAAACCCAGGAGACTAGTAATGAGATATGGAGTTTTACACACATTTATAGTGAATGTTCAGAGTAAGCCCAGGTCAGGAGCAAGATAGATCTGAAACTTCATCTTCAGTCATAACACAGCGAACTGTCGGCAGGAGTACATTACACAAGATTAGATTTTTCTTGCTCTAATAAAATGCATTAGTTGTTTCAATATATTGCTTGCATATAGCTCCCCAAAATAAAAACTCCACTGCAAGTGACATTAATTGATGCTTGCAGCAGGCCAAGCACTGAATGGAAATGAAGCTTTTGTAAGAATTTTGTGATTGTGGCAATGCCAGAAAAAGGCACTGTGGTTGAAAAAGGCATTTGGTTGAAACAGAAAGGAAATCTTGCAATTGCCATTGCTGTGTCTTTGGACATCAATCCAAATGCCTGTTTGTCTCAGATTGAGACAATTTGGAGGGGGCAGAGACCTCAGATAGAAGTTCCCTTCCTTGGTTTCAATACCCCTGGTTTTTCTCTAATACTGTGAGAGAGAGACCAAATCCTCCCGGATGTAAGTGCAAAAAAATAGCTCTTTAATTTTTTTTCTTAATTTTGCTCTCCAAGCAAAATGCCAACAACAATCCTGATGGAAAGAAAAATGTAACTATTTTACTAAACACAAAAAAAACCCCAGAAAACAACACAGAGCAAACCAAAAACAAAGGATAGCAAAACAGAATGCCACCCAAAGAACCACCCTCTCCCTTCTTGGTTAAACTGAGAAGAAACTGGATAGAGTTTTTCATTTGGAGACAAAGGAATCCTATATGCCAAAAGAGCCACCACGTGGCTCCCAATGGAGGGTCACACGACCATGGTGGAAGGGGGGTGGCACAGCTCTGGTGCTGGGGGCTCCCAGTTTCCTTTTGTCATGACTTCAGGGAAATGGTGGCAGGAGCAGCAAAATGGGACAAAACTCTCCAAAAATGGCACTGGCAACTTCCCGCTGCTCCATCTCAGGAACTAGAGAAAGCAAAATCCCACACTACAGGTTTTTATCCTCCTCGGTCCAGTTCTTGCAGTATTTTCACTTCAGGGAATTCCCTTGTCCACCATCCCTCGCCTGCTCCAACATCCCTCTTTTCACACAACTCAGGCCCTGTGGAGCACAGGGATGAGCCAGGCTTGAAGGTTCCACCTCCACAACAGAGAGGGGAATTGTCTCTCACATCTTTTTAAAAATTGCATGATGATACGAAAAACTCAATCACAAAACCTTTTTTCCTTTAGCTAAACTACAATACTGTTTTATCACCACTGCATTCCTTTACACAAAATGAGAATGTCAAGAGCTCAAGGCAGGCCTCTGGCATGTTCAAATCCATGTTAGTGGACAGAGTTATCAGATAAAGAGATCCACAGGGAAATGCATTATCTGCTTATTCACAGAAAGCCTCACCAAAGGAAGGGGATACAAACTAGCTATATCTCCTCAGCTTTATAAAGGTTTACCTCTCCAAGACACAATGCCTAGTTTTTTATTTTTTTAATTTTACCATGCATCCCACCAAAAAATTTAAGAATTTATATATTCTTTTGTACCACTGAATCAAGCTAAGACTACTGAACAGGAAGGTAAGAGACAATCTGCTTTCCAAACAATTACTGCTCTGTATGTGATTCAGAGAGAGGAGTTAAACCTTAATCTTATACATCATGGAAACCTCTCTTAGCCAGGAGGATTTGTTTATTCCTGCATGAACCTGCTGGAGATTTCCTGTGTAGAGCTCTTCTTTTTTCTTAAACAATGAAACTTTTCATCATTATGGCTCTGTAGCCCCTTAACACAGCAACGCATCAGAGACCAAAGTTGAAGACACTGTTGTAGGGTGGGATGACTCCTGTGGGACACACTGGGACATCTCCACGGCTGAACACCCAACAGCCTGACAGCTGGAGCACTTTCCTGGGCTATTGAAGTCTGATTTAAGTTACTGTACTCCTTCAGCATGTGCTTTGTGTCAGCTAATGTACCTCTGATGACACGAAAATGAAGACACCAATTTATGATGCATAGTATAGCTTTTAAGCATTCAAAAGTAACAAGCTGTTCCCTGCTTCCTAGGTATCATGGCAGCACTGACGTTACCTCTTCTAGTTTTCTGGTTTCTCCTTTTACAGTTGCATTTTCAAAATTTTCACCACACCCATGAAGAGTGGAAGATTTGGGAATAACTGTGTTTGCCAGTTTAAGCTGTCAAGAAAATTCCTGTCAAGAATTTTCTTTATAGATTTTAAAAAACATTAACAAATGTAGAGCCTGTAAAGAAGATAATGATGCAAATGTGAACTGGCAACACCGAATGCCGAGTTTCCTCTCCAGTAGCACACTACATGGTCAAAGGTGGGATGCAGTAGAAGTAGGGGAGACCTTACCAACAGGCAGCCAAGGAATAAAAATAGTAGGGAATACCCAGATCCACAGGAATGGAGCTCTACTTACCTTCAAATCTAATAGGCTGATGATACAATATGGTTTTCATTTCCTTCAGTACATTTTCCTTTGATAATTTTGAAGGAAAATGCTACTGCACTAGTAACAGCTTCTGCAAAATAACAATCAAAAGAACCTTTTTCATTCTGTTTGATAGATCATAGCAGAAATAATGAATCTTTAAGGTAGTTCATTGTGCTACTATCATGTTTCTTTAAAGTTTTGAGATGAGACTCATAATATCTATTGCTCTTCATTTTCCAATGTTCTTTATTTTCCTAAAAGATTAATCTACACTACATCGCTTCCATATATTTGTGCTCAATATTTTATATGAGAACAGTTTGTTTCGTTTCTGTAAGTCTGCCTGGGTACAAGTCTGCTGTTAAACACTCCCTTTAGGTTTTGAAAATAATGAGCAGAAAGATCCACAAAATTATGCACAAAATTAACCACAACAGGGACAAAACAGAAGATTAAGTATTTGTACATATAACTTAAAAACCCGATGTTAACCGTTTTTCTTTTATTGTTACTGAATTTTTTGGTAGAATTGTAGCCTACTGAGATCAGTACTTAGAGTCAAAGGCTTCTGATAAGAGCACTTGTGTGGATTATCCATTGATACTGCAGCTCAAATAGGTTATCTAGTAGAAATATAATCAAAGAGCCCTCCAGCCTGAGTTGGAGATTTAGCTAAGCTGATTTTTTTTTCCCCCCACCACTTTTAAATTCTGTTTTTTCTCATGTAATCTCAGCATTCTGGTCTGTCTCTGGGTTGCCACCCACCATCACCAAGGCTAACCAAGCCTCCAATCTGATGTGCATGTGAAAAGCTGTTGTTAAGAATCACACACCAATACTGCACACATAGCATGCATTAATTTTAGGAAGAAATGAAATCACAATTTCTCTATTACATAATCATCTTGGTTTTAATAAAAACATCAGGAAAAATATGTTGTTTCTTTCAGATGTTTTTTAATACAAACCCTAGATGATTTCAAGCTAAATATGAAAAATTGCATCCAATTTAACTTATGAAAACAAATATATATTGTAGACTAAGTGGCTGTGCTTCCAGCATCTGGTATTTATGTACATATGTGTGTGTATAAATATATGCACTTTTTTGTTTAGAGGCTTTAAAATTGCAAAAATTGTAAGTGTGAAATTAATGTTCTTGTGTGATCTCTGGTCAAAATATACAGAAGAATGTTGTTTTTCATCAATTTTGCAACACTTTGTTTTTGCAGCAGATTATTTTACTAATGAAACTATGCTATTGTATATTGAATTTTACACTAAACATTGAATTAAGACAAGTCAGTGGCATACGTTATCAGAATAATTTATGACACACTTTAAAGAAGGTAACATATTTAAAATGCAGATGAAAGTATTTAATGAAATTCTTATAGATTAATGATGCAACAAACAGTTCAGTTTTTTGTTTCTGTTTGATAGTGATTCTATGAAGCTATTAGAGGTCCAGCTCCAGCTATTAGTCACAATTCAGTGGCAATGGAGCTCCAGAAAAGCCAAATGCAACACATCCTTGTGACATTCTGTACTGAAGAATTGTTGAAATATTAATCACTCAGGCTCCACATGCAAAATGTAACAAAAAAGAAAGTCAGAATAAGAAAAAAATAGCACAGCAGGGATGCTGTATATTAACATCAACAAGCTACTTTGAAAGGCTAAAGCAAAATGCAGCAACCCTAGCCCCACACGTTTGTAATTTTAAAACTCTTGTCATAGCTAAGTAATAGCATGGCCACAGCAGGAGACACCAAAATTAAAGGTAAAAGCTCTCCCAAGGGGTGAAGGGAAGACATAACAGTGCCAAAACAGCACTTAGCTTTTTTTTTTTTTTTTGAGAAAAACAGCATAAAGCAGAAGAACTAGATTCATTACAAAGATTCATTTGATACAATTAATACTTCCTTTGTGACTCCTGAAAGTCTTTGACTATCATCTGCTCTTGCAGAGATTTGCTGAGGTCTGGACATTTGGTCACTCACGTGTATGCTGACTCTTACCAGAGAGCTGTTCTGCAAGTGTCACTGGTTTTCACAGTTCAGGGGCTCATTTGAACAAAATGCTTCCAGAATCTGTGATGACTCATTAAAAAAAAAAAAAAAAAAAAAAAAGAAAAAAAGGAAATAAAACGTTTTTGTTACATTTCCTAATGCTTCAAAAATTTCCTTTTGTGGCAAACAAAAATGAGGGATAAAATAATAATTTGCACCTTGGCTCCCTTTTCCAAAAGTGCTTCTGACACAAAATATTTCAAGAACAGGTTAGCACCAATCTAACTTTGATTTTATCGATTGCGTACTCCAATAATTAAACTATCTTGTATTTTCTGGAGCCTTGAATGCCAGGAAGAACCTTCAAAATATCTTCAGAAGATACCCTTCATTTCATTATCTTCATTAGAAATTTGTTAAATATTGTACAACTATTTGCATTAGCTAATGGGTTTATATCACATTAGCGAAATTATATGCTTACTTTATATAGTATATAAAAGTTATATTTTTAATTATATAAAAACATTATATATTTTATATTTAATGTTTCTAAAGAAAAGTGTCCCTACCCATGGTGGGGGGATTGCAACTAGATGATCTTTAAGGTTCTTTCCAACCTAGGCTAATCTCTGATTCTATGAAGATTCTATGATAATTTTTGCCCAAATACAGCCTTGCTGACTCATCAGTAGTAAGGATACAGTAAATATTAGCCCATTGAGATCATTACCTTTTTCCTTGTGACCACCACAGTTTAGTCCACAGGCCCATTTCTCATGTTGTCTGAGTAGCATATTAGACAGGTGTTATTGTTCTCAAATTGCACTTAGATCCTAAAATAATTTATGTACTTAGAAGATTTCAGCCATTCAACATCACTAGGGTTTCCAATAAGCATTATCTATTGGATATCTATTATCTGTGAATCTGCCCTCTTAATAAAAAGCTATGGAAGACTTCTCTGGATGTGATCAACAACTGGTGAATTAGATGAGACAATGTATTTTTTCCAGCTACAAAATTATACATGACAATATTTGTACATTATTCCCCCACTTCAATACTGATCCCAGTTATGCAAAACACCATTAAATGAGAATTGCATAACCACATATCATTATACTGTGGTCATCAGTTCTCATCTTTGTATCTTTGCATAAAGAACCAATAAATAGAAACTATTTCAGTGTAGGATTATTGCTGATCCTCATTGCTGCTTGGAAGGTCTTTACTTATCGTGAAATTCCAACTACAGTTGTCAAGCTGTTAGTGCCATAAACAGTGATACACAAACACCTTTTCACACAAAAACATGGATTGTTAATGGACCTTACAGATTCTAAAAATTGTTATCAAGTTGCAAATCAAACCTACTCACTGGTAATGAAATTTAAATCGTATGCAGGTTACCAGTAATGTGATGGAGGGAAAAAGCAAACATGGGTAGCACTTTTGTCTTTGTTAAATTATACATTGGTTTAACCAAAATCTCAAAGGTTAAAAAAAAAAATGTAGAAAGAAACAGTTAAATCATAGAGGTTGATATTTTCCCATTGTGTGACTTCATATTGGCTTTTGGAGTGTAATATTGGAAGGCTGAGAGAAAAGAGACACTACAGCTGGATAAGTAATATTTGGGGAGCATCTTGGAGTGTCCAGTTAAATTGCACACAACAGTGAAATTCCCCTTTTTCTCCAATTCCAGGATCAATCTGTTTTTGTAACAGCTGATTATGAAGCCTTGCTGCATCTTTTACTAGATTGATTTTTGTGCCAAATACATGAATGAAATGGGACCTTTCAAAAGAGTGAAAGGATATCAGTTAGGGATCAGCAAAAAATCATTACATTCCCTTTTTCTCTAAATTGAAACTCTTCTACAAACAGCACAACAAAGGCTCCTGCCATCTGCCCTCCACCCTGTCAATATTAAAAGGGAGATTTCACAGGCTTCTTGTAGCCCAATAGACACTGTTTTACACTTCCTAATGAAAGGCCCCAGACTTTTCATTCCTCTGAGAACACAGGGTCACAAGACTTGCATGGGCTTGTCTCAGTGAGCCCAAGGCACAGTACCAGGCTGCCATGGCATTTGCTGCTGGCAGGATACTGATGACTTGCTGAAACCCTTGTTCCCCATCCTGCTGAACCTTCGGAGACTGGGGGAGGCATTCAAGGGTGATCACAGCAGTACAGGACAAGGATGGGTATTACCAAGTTTTTGCATAAAAATTTAAATTGTATTATCAAAGAGATTTTTCTCCATTAGTTAGATAATTTGGGTGCAGGTTTTAGTGCCATTGTAACTGGACAGAAAATAACTGTACTTTTTCAATCAGTCTGTTAAAACTTTAATTAGACTTACAATAAATTCTTATCTCTGCATTTGAGTTGTGTTCTCTTTTGACATAGCAAGGTTCTCAATTCAACATTCTTTCCCCCCTTTCAGTTTTATTTGTTAGGGCTATTTACCATCCTTTACTATCATACTGCTCTGCACACCCTTTTTCTTTTGCAAATGTCTTTCCTGCTTAGAAGAATGAGAAAGCAATTCTCAATCAGCCCATACAAGACAATTTTCCTGTTAGTGCTTATGAAAATAGGAGCAGGTGGAGGCAACTTTTAAAAACAAATTATAAAAGGAAGCATTCTCATACGCTTTTATAATGTCATTACTTTTTTCAAGTTCTTTGGTTTTGATTTTACATTTTTAAAAGGAAAATACGGGCCCATACTGCAAATCCCATATCAGAGGGAAAAACATAAAGATTTGAGAGAAAATTAACTGAAAGATTCACTGTAGTGTCACCTATTCTATGAACAAAGAAAAATGTACCAAATGTGTTAATCCTGAAAACTAAAGATTGCAGGGAAAAGCTTTTTCAACCTGTTTGCTATGCTTAGTATGTTCAATGGCAAAAAAAAACAAAAAAAAAGGCAAAAAATAAATCCTGCCACACAAATAAAACATAAATAACCCAGTTCTAGAACTGAACCAGAATTTAACTCACTATTTTACATCTGATTAAGGGTAAAAATTATCAGGCAGAATCATAGTCCACTTATAAATTTATCACAGCACAAGTCTAGGTGGTGAACATAATTTTGTGATGCTTTATTCCTACAGATTATGCAAACTTCCCCATGGTGAGTCTGAGCACTCTGAAATGGGGCAGACTGAGGGAAATTAAGATTGGCTATTTTACTTTGGCAAAAATTCTAGATTTATTTTTCCCAGATTTGTCATAACATTTTAACAGCAACTAACAAAGTAAAAAAACAGGTTTATAATTAAATAGTACCCATACATTTCTCTTTTTCTTAATATGCACTAAATTAATCCATTGTGCTCCTCATATTAAAATGACAACATACCTAAGAATATCTGTAAAGAAAACATCCGTTTTATAAAGAACTCTTTGAACAGAAAGTAACACATAACTTCTTATGGGTACTTCTTTATACACTGATTTACACCTGCTTTTAAGTGCAAGACATACAACATTGAATGTAATAACAGTTACAAATCTAATCTAGCTGTTTACGAGTTTAATAACCATCGTGTGTTTACATGATTGGTTTCTAAGTACCAATCTTCTGACAAACACTGAATAATGAACACAACACCTAAAAATCTCTCAACTTAGAGGATGTGGAGATCTCTCCATTAGGGATATGGGAAATATCACAAACAACAAAATTAGACTGATCAAGGTTATACAGGTGGGGAGTGATGCAATTAACCAATAAGACAGACAAGAGATATGTTAGTATGAGATAACAAATACCTCACAGGTAGTGCCAAATTCTGGAGCTTGGAATAAAGACAAGAATATATCATCATTGCTACATGTAATACATTCAGGTTTATGTTAAGAAATACAACAATATAGCACACATCTTTTTTCTTAAGGCAAATATTTTGTGTTTCCATTAAAAGAGTCCTGCAAATGTAACAAGTAATACTTCTAATAACACCACTGAGTAATCAAATGAAGAGTATGCAAAGCATTTTCTCCATTTAATGTATAAAGGCTATCAAATCTTTGTTTTTGTTTAATAGTTATTTGTAAACATTTAAATACTCAGTCTGGAGTATGGTCCTGTGCATAAAAGCAACCAAGACACCAGTTTTTAGACATGAATTGCCACAGTGGGGAATCGTGAGTAATATTTTTTTAAGTCAACAGGAGTTTGTTTTCCTTTGATCTATCCACAAACCAAGAATGCAGTATTTTCTCAGTTTTGGTTACCACTGAAAATTGGACACTTCAGTATACGAAGTACATTTTACTATGTAAACTGAACAAAGGGATATTCCATACTGTGTGCATATAAAGCTGAGAAATAAGAAGAAGGAAGGGGGAGATGTTCACAGTGATGGTGTTTGTCTTCCCAAGTCACCGTTGCACAAGAAGGAGCCCAGCTTTCCTGGGGATGGCTGAACACCTGCCTCCCCATGGGAAGTGCGGAGTGAAATCCTTGTTTTTCTTTGCTGATGCACAGCTTTTGCTTTCCCTATTAAACTGTCTTCAATGAAGCCTATGAATTTCTGCACTTTTACCCTCCTAATTTTCTTCCCCAACCCAACATGGGGCGAATGAGGGATTGGCTGGGTGGTGTCTGGTTGCTGACAGGGGTTAAACCACAACAGACAGGCTCCATGGTGGAGGGAGTGATGGCAAAAAAAATCTATTGGACACATGAAAGTTGCATGAATAGAAAAGAGATTAATTTGTCTCTTTGAACTCCTGTCTACAGAACAAAGAGAGTGCCTTCTTGTTATTTTTTTCTCTTAGGTAATTTGCATTTTCTCTAGAATCAAAGCAGCTTCTTTCTCTCATGTCACAATACGAAAAGGCTGATCATTTTGAGACAATATATGTGTGAGACAGAATATATGGTACACAAAGTGTTACTTTAATAATTCATTCCTTGGTCATCAAATGGAAGCCATGTTTTAGAAGTTCTTTTTTCTGCACAGCTGTCAGTATAAAACAGGTAACACTACACAGAAGAACACCAGCCAGGGTGAGCATTCCGAGTACCAAAACAAGGCCCTTTCCTTGTGTTCTTGTTCATATCAGGGATTTAACTGCAGTCTGCCAAGTCAAGAATTGTAAAGGGGCACCCAGGCAGGTGATGGAGTCCCTGGAAACATTCAAGGAATGACTTAGTACAGCACTTAGCGCTATGGTTTAGTTGATAAGTTGACGTTCAGTCAAAGGTTGGACTTGATGACCTTGGAGGTCTTTTTCAACTATAATGATTCTATGATTCTAAGTCATAACCAGATGAAAAACAGCACATTTACAAACAGACTGGTGGGTTCCCAGTGTCAAATCACAGGTTGGAGGTTGCAGCCATGAAGTTCTTGTAGGGTCTGTGCCACCTGATGCACAATGAGAGCAATTACCTCTTTCTCATTCCGAAGGCAATGCATCACGGCAGCTTGGAGCTCCTCAAGACCTCTTGGCCTAACAGCAACTCCTTAATAAAAGCGGAAAAAGGGCAGACACCAGCCCACACGGATGCTGTGCCAGCTGGTGCTGCTGGCACTGGAGTCTGGAGCCACCCCAGAGAGCGTCTGGTTAGAAATATAAATGAGAGATTATGACCCACACTCTTCCTCATGACTGCTGCTGATGACATACTGTAAGTGCTATAAAACCTGCTCCTCTAGGCATAGCAAAGGAGGAATGTAGCAAACCAAAAGAGACTTATGGTGCTAGTTTCCTGGGTAGACAGACCATTGTTGGCCATATTTGGGATGTATTTAGCAGAAGGAGGAAAAAAAAAGCAGAAACAGCTGTAGCTTTTATTGCAGCAGCTCAGTCCTGCTGCATGTAGTAAATAAGGAATTTTAAAAGAAAGACTAATAATCAGAAAGACTGGTGACATAAAATAGAATGGTTAACTGGCACAGCTTCCTCTCTTGAGCCATGGCTCTATCTTGGTTATAAAAAAATCCTATAAAATAAAATAAGAATTGTAGTCTAGAATGTGTGAGATCACATTCTAAAACATTTATAGAGAAATGTTTAATTTTTAAACATATAAGTCCTAGGTTACTGAAAAAAATGGCAATATACAAATTTAGCAGATAAGGTAAAAAACAGGCTGTTTCAGTGAATGGTTCTCCAGAAAATACTGTGGAGTGGTGACTTAGAAGTAGTTTTCCACACCAGTACTTTACAGCTAATCAGAATGCTTTATTATCAGTTATAAAAGAAAAAAAAAAAAAAAGGAAAAAAAAAGAAAAGAAAAATTTAATTTTTTTATGTAATGATACATTCACATGTATCTTACCAGTCAAATTTTTGTTCCCTATAAAAGTCATGCCTTTCTTATAAATATCTTAGATTCCTGGGACCACTTAAATAGCAATCAGAAATAAAGATGTTACAGTCACAAGGAAATGAATCTAAGGGGTAGTGTATGTGAAAAAAGAAAACACCAAAAATCCAATAAAACAATGAGAAATGCAACCTAAAACTATGACATCATGTTAAATTAGTCAATGCAAAAAGTAGAGAAACAAACAACAGAAAAAAATGAATTTGAGCCATGGATTAAAGCACTCTGAAGTCTACAGAAAGACTTCCTTTGATGTCAATGGTCATTTTATTCATACACCTAATAGTGAGAATAGTGTGAATCTTATTCTGGATATATCATGCAAAACTGTTTTACTAAATTGAGTTTGAATAAAATCACAAGGCATTATTCAAAAAAAAACACTTTTCTGAAACTTACCAATACTTTAGCTGTTAAAAACATATATAGTGAAAGGTATTTAATAGTAAAGAGACCAATTAAGCTGCCTGACCTCTTATAGAAAACAGATTGTTTCCAATATCTGCAAGCACAGTCTATTCCATGGAATTTTGCCAGCACTGAGTGGAAAAATTCTAACTTGGCCCAAGTAAAGTCATTTAAGTAATTTACTGGTTTTATATATTTGTTCCTGATTTACTACGAAACCTATGTACACAGTTGGAAGGGATTTTTTGCCTGTTCAAGGAATTGAAAACTACAAAAATAGAGTTTAAGTTTTAAAGTGAATACAGGTTAAATTTGAAACTTGTCTGTTATTTTAAAAATCTGTATTAATCAGGGGAAAAGCTGGCTGTATAAGTTTGACTTATTTGCGAGTCACTGAGGTTTGATGTACTTTCTTGCTGGACAAAGGGAGAAAAAGCAGATATGAACATTGATTAGGAGGCAAAATATCCAAGATCAAGGATCCAAGATCTGCAGTTCCTCAAGGAATGTTAGCTTGGCCCATCCAGTTTCAGTCATTGAAGTAGAAAAGTTGCCCTATTTAGTTGTAACAAAATACTGAACTGAAAAAGACAAAAGTCTGTTGTCAATTTTTACTGTTTGGAAATGCATTTATTCACACACCTAAAAGATTCCTATTCTAAATTCGCAATTCCAATTGGCATTTAAAGACTTCTTGTTAGTCACACCAACATAAGCTCCTGAGGAGCCTGCAAGATGGGCATAAGTGCTTTGAAAGTCAGTGTGTTGCACCCAGGTTTTTAAAGATAGTATGATACAATACTTGAGCTCCAAGGTAGATATAATCCTTCAAAGAGTGAGATCAGATTTATTTCCAGCACCTAGGGGGCCTCCCACTTTAGGTCAAAATCAATTGTCCTTAAACAACTGTCCTTATGTCCTGGGTAAATTAAATAAAGACATAAATAGTATATCTATTTTGTGTACCTGTGAGAAGTACTATAAAATTTGTGGTTCTTTTTTCCACCTAAATATGAGAACAAACTCAGCAGTGTGGAATTGTTTCCTCCTACTAACACCAATTTGCAAGGCAGCAATCTGCTTCTGCACAATCAACATCAACTTTTACAGGGACTGCAGCATGTACAGGAAGACCAGACTCCTCCCTGTCCTGTTTCAACCATGTGGAATGAGATTGTGTTGGAAGTCACTAAAGGCCGGAAGTCACAAGAGGCTGAAATCTCTAAACTCTGTGTTGTAGAACGTGACTCACACATTAAAAAGTGTCATAACACCTAAAAACCATGGTTTCTCTTGATTTTTGAATACCTCTTCTAGCCTTAAAATTGTGACAGGTTGAGAATTGGGGTACATAGTGCCTTTTTTAAAAAATGCAAAAGACTTTTGTAAAGCTATATAGACCTCAATCTTCAATAATGAGGTAAAAGAAATTCAGCATAACAATTCTTAATTAACAATAATGGGATATTTAAAAATAGGCTTTCTGAGTCATGTATCATGCCTTTGAGAAAAACCTTTTGTTGTAGCTGCTCAGGCCCACACAAATGCTCACTCACTTCACCCCAGTGGGATGGGAGGGAGAATTGGGTGTGTAAAAGGAAGAAAATTCATGAGTTGATATAAAGACAGTTTACCAGGTAAAGCAAAAGGTGCACACACAAGTGAAGCAAAACAAAGGATCTGGTCACTGTTTCCCACCAGCAAGCAGGGATTCAGTGATCCCTAGGAAAGCAGGGCTCCATTACGTATAACTGTGACTTGGAAAGACAAATGCCATCACTCCATGACCCTTCTTACTTCTTCACCACCTTTTATTGCTGAGCATGGTATGGAATATCACCGGGGTCAGCTGGGGTCAGATGTCCCAACTCTGTCCCCTCCAAACTCCTTGAGCATCCCCAGCCCACTTACTGGTCTGTGAGGTGTGGCAGAAAAGGCCTTGGCTCTGTGTAAGCACTGCTCAGCAGTAAATAAATAAATCCCTGTGTTATCAACACTGCTTTCAGCACAAATCTAAACCATAGTCCTATACCAGCCACTGTGAAGAAAATTAACTCTTTCCCAGCCAAAACCAAAACAACTTAAAAATAAATAAATCACTCTACTAAATAATATGTACCTTCTTAATTGTAATTAAATTCATTTTCCCCTATATCAACAACAGTGCCATGAAGGAGTTACAGAAAAACAGACAAGGAAATTAAATCCAAAAGTTATGTAAAACGTAATTAACGTTGTGACATAAACTGACAAAAGCCAGGAAATTGAAAGCTAAGGCTGACACTCTATCTGTAATACTCTCTGTTTTTCCATGACATGACTTAAAGCCAGATTTACAGTCTTAACTTTAAATTTCCTGGGTTTTGTCAGTTTGCGACACCCTATACTTAAATATAGGGTTTGTGCATTTAATTGTATATTATCCTTTTATCGAAATGAGAATCAACACTAAAATCAGAATGTTTTGAAAATAGTTTTCAAAAACCCTGTATGAGTTTGAAATCTTGCATTTGACCTTCACTACAGGTTTTCTTCAAATAAAAGTTATCAGTAAGTCTTAATTTCCTACTAAATTGTGAAAACAAACATTTTCTGTTTTCAAACACATATATTTCATTTATAAACTAAATGTGATCAAAATAAATATCTAGTAGAAAGCAGAAAATCTATTTTCTTTGGAGAAACTCTTTTTCTTTATCATAATTGTTATTTGTTGCATCTATAGATACATCTCATATTATTAATTTTATTTTCTGGTGTATGGCAAAAGGATGATACTAACTGTCTCTATGGAGTTCAACATATGACTGCAAATGCTTGGCATGGGCCTCTGATTCCTGCAGTAAATAAAATAGTAATTTTCAAGCAAAAAACCATTACTGTTGCATTGTTTCAAAGCTGCAGAAGTAAAGCAAATGTGCTTCTAAACAACACCAGCATTTTCAAAGCACTACAAAAACTCAAGAATCTGTTTATGACCTATTCTATTTCCTTCAGAGAAATAGAAAAAGCAAGACAAAATTAATTCCTAACATATATCTTGCTGATCATAACTTTCTATTTTATTCCAAAAGCTTATGGTTTTCTCATCTCTTCGTAGATATTAGGTTAACACTGAGAGATGATAATTTAAGATAAAGAATATAACTTTGTTGAGCTCCACTACAGACTGCCTTTACAATTGTTTGGTACAGGTGTATATATTTTCTAATAAAAACTCGTAAAGATTTTAAGTATACTGAGGCAACCTAATCTTTATTTACTGGCAGAATACGTCACTGTTTTTAAAGTAGTATAAAGAAAAAAAGTAATAATATTTTCTGTGCAAGAGAATAAAATCAGCTGAAAGGATCTTATTATTTTTAATTCAGCCAGTGAATAGATAGGAAAGAGCATATTAGAAATCTCTTTCAGCAAGCCAGTGACATCGTATATGAGGAAGCTAGATTATTTCATATATGATTAAAGGGACACATTTATTCAGTGAATTCATTGGAATTACACCAAGAATTTTCCTCTGGGAATAATTTTACCTGGTGGTACAGATCATTCTCTGCTATAAATCCCCCAGGCTACTTTGACTTGATTTATGACCACTAGGAATGAGGCCCCTTTTTTCTAAAGAGCAAAATCTTTTTCCTCAAGAAGAACAGCCAAGAAAAGTAAAGGAATCTTAATTGTAACCCTTGATAAATACATAGTTTCTAAAAATTTATTTATATAATCAATCCTTTTAAAATAAACATTTTCAGAAGGCCTAAAGAATGTTATATATATTTTAAACAGTATCCTACTAGATAGTGTAATAAATTAACATATTTCCTGAGGAAAAAATCTCTTAGATCCTAAAGGAAATTCATTCACATCAAAACTCTGCATAATCCAACAGACTCATCCACACAAGGTATGTCTAACAAACTGGCAAGTCTAATAAAATGGTCCCATAGCATCCATAGAGCCAAAGATGAATCTTTCTGTAAATCATCCCATTACCCAAATGAACAAGCATGCCTTTTGGCCTGGGCTTGACTCCTGGCTGCTAAATTCCAGGACAATTTACACCATCTGAAGAGGATCCTGTATAGAGTAAATGAAGAAACAAATTAAGAAAACAATTAGGTACATTGTCTCCAGCTCGTTTGTGTTCACAGCATAAACTCTGTAGTGTGACATACCTGTGACTGTGAGGGAAGGATTCTACTGGCCAATGAAAACATCAAAATCTGAGTTTGGCTCTCAGGCTGCCTGTAGCACCAATGGAAAACTAGAAATACAAGCAGTTCTCCTCACACACAGTAATCAACAGTTAGCTGGCTTAGTAAAGGTGGCAGCTCATCTCTCTTCACTTAAAGGCAGGTCAAGGTGCCAAGCTCAGATGCAGATGATACAAACCCCACCTTAGGTAATGAAAATATACTTCCTCCCTCTCATCCCCTCCAATGTAAGTAATTTAAATCAAATGTGCAGAATTTTTTGACTGTTTATCTCTTCTTAGTTTTATCTTCCAAAGTCCTATTCTTTGGTACATACCATAAGAAGACTCCAACTCGTTATCTGTTGCTTTGTGGTGTTTTAAGTAGAAACTGATATGGCCCAATTTAAGCAAATGGCTCATTTCAAATAGAAACTGCATTGTGTGTGAACATGCTTTCTCCAATCTGAAACGGAATTATCTTTGATTTTACATGAAGGACATAACTGATTTATATGTAAAATCTATTCCTTTTCTCCCTACAGGCTGCTGTTGGATAACCTGCTCTTTCACAATTTTTGCAAATCTTGCATGTGCAGTAAAGATTTTTTGGCAAAAGTTTAGAGGTTTTCTCTCCCACAACTTCTTATGAACTCCATCTGGCCAGAATGAAAGAATCTAAGTTGAACAGTACATCAAATCCCCAAGTGATATACTCCTAAATCCATTGTTTCTCGTAATGTTTCAAAGAATTATGTTTGAGTAAGGAAATTGAGGGCTTAGTAATATATTGATAATTAACACAGCAGATGTTGCATAAGTCTAGGCTGCAATAGCATTTCTCTCTGAAAAGAAAATAAGTATATTAAGCAACAATACAGACATTTTAGTGGCACAATTTTAGGGATTTTTTAAATAGTTTAGTCTTATAAATGGCTTATTTCAAGTCTGAAATGAAAATATCCAGCAGTCCTCACAATCTGTTCTTGGCTTTTTTTTTTTTCTTATTTCATTTAAGTTCAAAATGCATCCATATTTTCCATGATTTATTGGGTAACATTGTAAGAAAGGCAAGACAGTAACCTCAGGCAAACCATATGTGGTGAACAGGTTCCAGAGACACTTTATTGCTTTCTACCAGTGGTAGGTTAGCACTGGCAATCTTCCTTCTGAATAGGTTACAACTGGTATCAGATACATCTGTTCAGCATTTTACTGCAAAGAGAATGTAATGCCAAAACAATGCTAAACTTGGATTGCCCATTTCCTGAGATTACTGCTCTCAAAAAGTTCACATAAAGTTTTTGTCTCTGTAATTTTAACATCTGACAGTATTTTAATTTCATACATTATCCATAAACTTCTGCAGAAAATATAACTATAATTAGTATAATCACTGTCATCTGCCAGCAGAGAAAAGAGATTCCAGAAATAATTTATGCTGGTTTATTTGGGTTTTTTGTTGTAGTTATTTTATTTAAATGTGGAAAGCCTACTTTGCTATGCTCTCACCTTGTCTGTTAGATCTTTCTAGTCAATTTATTATCCTTTTCTAATGGAGAAATCATTTATAGATTTTATATCATAAGGCTTAGCTATTTCAATAATGTTTTTACAGGGATTTTATTTTGTAACTGACAATTTTGATAGAGGCTTTCTGTTTCCACAACACAAGCCTGTACAGCCTTATAACACACACCCCAGTCAGTCCTCAGGTTCTGAGACAACAACAAAAAAATGTAACAATACAGACAATTATCACATTAAAATCCATCTCACTACATTTGACTTCCTGAACATCAGTGTCATCCCATCCCTATAGATGATCATGACAAGAAGAGACTACTTTGAGCTGTGATGGGGATGAAGCCTGTAGCTTATCAGTGTGATAAAAGTCAGCTCTGGAATGCCTTGTCCCTCTGATTTTTACTTGCTGTCCTTCTGCAGATTCAGTGTTACAAGGGAAAAGTTCTGGGTCTTGTAGTCATGGGTCAAATAATCTATGTAATTACAGCCGACATTATTTTTCCCAAAAGTAACTTTGCAAAGCAGAGGTTTTTTGTTTCATTTCAGTTTTTTACTATGTGGGTATTCACTGTTGTGATAAAACACCTCCAATCCAGACAGTCAGCTGTAGTTTTAGTAAGGATGTGCACAGTGACACATGCTCGGCCTCACCACTGGCCATGGCTGGGGACATGGAGCTGGGGCAGCTTTTCATCTCTCAGGACTCAGTTTCCAGTAATGCCCTGCACCAGGCAAATCAAGAAATCCTATTTCAGCACCAGACTTCTCCAGCATCCATGGTTTACTCACAGGTGAGAAGTCTTAGTGTTATTATTGAACTATCTCTAGGCAGTCCACTGTTCTGGTCAAAATTGCAGAGTCATAGAATAGCTGGATTGAAAGGGACTTTAAAGATCGTTTAGAACCCTCAAGTCATTCTCCAAGGGCTGTTTTAATGGGTTCTCTCAGTCTGTACTTATGTTTGGGGTTTCCCCAATCCAGGTGCTGCACCTTGCACTAGGATTTGTTGAACTTCATGAGGTTCTTATGGGCCCACTTTTCAAGCTTGTCCAGGACCCTCTGGATGGCATCCTGTGCTTCAGGTCTGGTGTGACTACACCCCCCAGCTTCATGTCTTCTGCAAACTTGCTGAGGGTGGACTTGATCTCACTATATAAGTGATACAGACATTAAGAAGGCTTGATGCCAAGACAGAGTCCAGAGGTACAGCACTCAGCACTGCCTTTAACTTGGACAATAGAGACGTTGACCACACTGTCTGCATCCATCCATCCAATGTGCAAAATGCTCAAAAAATGAGCAAAAGCTGAAGAATGATCAGAGCAGCGATCTTACTTTTATATTCTTACCTTAATCCTATGTCCAAACAGAAGTGAACTGGTAATTGAAGTAGATGAAAAATTACTTGTAGGTAAGGTTGAGTCATTTTTCAAGGCACAATGCACTAGTTTTAGCAGAGTTTTCAATGTTAAATTTAACACTGGGGGACAAACAGCTCCAATAATTTTTATAAAGAGAAGATTTTTATGTTCCTGTCTCCATCAGATATCAAACACAGAACTTAGATTTTTTATCTCATTATTCCTCTGTACCAGATTTTCCTGGAAGCGTGGGAAATATATAATCTGGCATGAAATACCAAACTGATATATTACTACAGATATTTCTTATTACTACCACTTTTAATAGTCAAGACTGTAAGATTTGATGAAGGCAGTTTTTATGGGTTTCCAGAGATACAAGAAGAAGGATCATAACTATTGCTCTTATAAATGCCACATCTTTTATTCCAATGAAAATTTCCAGATCATTCTGTTTTAAAGGAAATAATTTTTGTGATCCAAAGAATCAACATTTCCATAATATCTCCAATTAAACATAAAGTCTTCTCAAAAATATTTGCTAGCCCAGATGTGGGACGGACAGCTGGCCTGTCTGCCCCTGTGGTGATGGATTGGATTTGGGCCTAGCTGATCTACGGCCTTAAAAGACACTAATACCAACAAACCGACCTTAAAACTACATGACTCAGCACATCCTGTTAGTGGTGGAAGGCCGCCTACGTGACCTCCTCACTTCCAGTTAATGGCAGGCTGTTTTGATTAAGGATCCAATTATACACATGTTTATATTTCATTAACACCAATGTTCATCTGCCACATATTAGGTGACCAATTTTGTCTGTCCATGTATTTCCAAGCACCAATAGTCTGTGTGGAGTCACTGTATACAAGGGGTTAATAAACGGCCTTCGGCGTCCAGTTCATTTGCTGCCCTGAAGATTCATCCTGATACTTTATCGCTCATCTCTTTACCCCCATGGACCGTGACAGCCAGATGTGTGTTTGATGATGTATATCTGCTGGAACAGAGTTTCCACAGTGTTTAGGAATGAAGCCTATAGTCTACCAATCCCTCAGACTCTGAAAAGCAAGGGGACAAGCAATTTTACTTATATCCTGAAATGGAAAAAGGAACTGAACAAAGCTTTCCTTTTTCCCATTTCATCTATATAATGTACACAAGAAGCCAAAACAGTTTAGTCTGAATTCTATAATAGATGTATAAATTGCCTACTTTCCTCTTCTTACGACATGAAATTTCTCCAGAGTATATCCAGAACTCATATATAGAGAAGACTTGCTTTTAAATAAATTATTCTTTATTCTCTTCAGAAATAATAACATTTTTGTGCTAAACAGGTTTTAAGTTTTAATTTCCATAAGTCTCATGAGAAGCAAAATAGAAAAATGCTACATGGTGTATTTAGAGTGATGTTCCCATAATAGCAGTCTGTCAACTAAGCAAAGGACAGTGGTCCAGAAAGTTGCTAAGGTTATGGTGACAGAAGCATCCAATTGTTTTCTTTAGGGAAATAAATATGTCTAAAATATGTATATATTGTCCTAGTCTGATAATTAGAATTCTTAAAACTGATTTAGTTGTCACAGCATGCAGCAGTACCACTGCAGAGGATCCATGTGAAATAAGGGGGTAGAACATGTTTCTCAGAGCAGATTTCTAATGAATTACCATATGTTGACACATATCTGAGCAAACTCTGAGAGTTACTTGAATTTCTTTATCACCGTGACTGTTTCACCTCTGATTCCACTACCCAAACCAGTCAAAGCTGTAGCTATCTTTTTTTCATCAGGTATATAAATATCAGTGTCTGAATCACAGAAGTCAATAGCCATTTTCACAGACTGCATATTTCATAAAATATTCTGCGTTAGAAGGGACTCACACTGCCCCTGAAATGCTCAAGTTCAGTCTGTTTCTACTGTAACTGAAGAAACATCCAAGGATTTTTTTGTTCTCCTGTGAAAAAACACCCATAAATTCTCCAACACTATAATTACTGGCAAAATAATACAAAGCAATGAACACTTTCAGCTGCTTTCTAAATCAGTGCAACTCAAAGCTGATATTGAGGGAAGCACATTAAGCCGGCACTCAAATCAGATAAATCAGTTGTGCTTAAGCATATACTTTCAAGGTTTTTCTGAATGTTTGATTTCTGCAAATCTTGGCCTCAGAATTTAGTTGGGTCAGGACCTGAAAAAATTTCAGTCACTTCTGCACTACTAAACATGGCTCCTAATCAGTGGCACTCATCTACGTTCTAGTCCAAAGCAACTTAGACTCGTAAAACTGGGATGAAAACCAAACTGTGCTTCATTCTGAGTTAACATAATTGTTCATAAGTGAAGGGACAGTGACAGTGTCCTACAGCCACACATTAGATGGTAACAGTAAAAGAGTCCTGAATTCAAAGTGCTGAAGCCCAGAACAGTGGGCTACAAGTAGTCACTACAAGTAATGATTAAAGTCTAAAGGAAACTGATCCAAAAAGCTTCACAACACAACAAAAGATGTTACTAGAGTGGCTGACATCACATTAGTAATGTGCTACTGTACATTGATTCATATCAAAAAATAAATGTGTGATCTACTCTGGTTGCAAAATCTGAAAATTGTACTTTTTTCTTTGTTTTTTTTGGTGGGAAATCTAGAAGAGGATAACTCTTTCGCATCATGATCTGAAATGCTTTCCACAACAGCAAAAGACTATTTGGCAATATCATACTTTAAATTTTAGGTTTAAATGCCAGAACTGTTGAAAGTTCATTTTGTGTGTTGAGGAAGGAAGTAATAAATTCTATATGATCAGTCATGTACTTAGTATACTATAGAACAGTCTGATTTATTTTATATATTTATGATTTTCTTGTTTTCATAAACAGCGACTGTCTTAATATTAAGCAGAACACTTTGTGAGTGAAACATATCAACAGACATGAGAACAGTCTAATCTCAGCCACTGGACAAGCTGTTAATAGATATTCAAATCTCAGTGCAGCTACATTTACTTTCCCCTGCTAAATGTAAACCTGTTTGGTATTCACTGCAGCTGGTGTTACTAGAACAATGTTAATGATAGTTTATCTGCTTCTCACGCTTGCATAGCTCAATTCCTATATTTATACCAGCGATGTGAAAAAGAAAATTATACAATATATCCCTGATCTAAACTTAATCTTCAATTCTGGCATCACTCACCTGAATGTGGAAAAATATTCCACCCTTTGGCAGATGCAACTGCTGTCATAAACACTCACATGGATGCTTTCATTATTTCCTCAGCCATTGACTTTTATTCCACAACAAAAAATTCTTCTGTTTCTGCAAATACAAGACTGGTTTCGTTTCTTTGCTTTCCCCTCCTCCTTATTAGTAAAACTAGCTTTTTGCCTTACATAGTATACTACTTACAGTAATTTGGTTTTCATTAGTAATTTCAACAACTCTGAACCTTCTCATTAAGTCTGGGAAATAAGTCTGCCAAAATGACTGTAACAGGTTGATCTTGGCTTGATGCCAAGTACCTGGACAGTCTCTCGCCCCTTCCCTTTACCAATAAGATGAGAGCAACTTGTGGGTTTTTAGACAAGGCAGTTTAATACAAGCAGAAAAATTTGTGAGCACAAGAAGCAAAGCAAAGGAGAATCTAATCGCTACTTCCCATTCCACGAGATCAGCTCGTGTCCTGAGAAGCGGCCATTGGAAACAAACCCATGCCCCTACCCCTCCTTTTTTTTTTATATCTGAGCTGACATCAAATGGTTTGGAATATCCCTTTGGTCAGTCTGGGTCACCTGGCCTGCTCGTGTCCCCTCTCAAAAATCCTGCCTCTGCCTCACAGCAGTTAAAACTCCATAGAATGTTATCTCCTAGCGCTGCTAATGTACTGTGGGCTCAGATAGACCCAGTACAATTTCCACCCCTTATTCTATACCATTTGCATCATACTCAGATCCCAGATAATATATCCTTTACTGCCATATACACATATAAATTTTCTTCCTATTTCCCTCGTCTTCACAGATGTTATTTCCCTGTTTTGTGGCCTTCTTTCACCCCTCCAGGTCTTGAACTTCATTCTATCGGGATGGGTACTCAGGACAGAAGAAGGCAGCACATACATTTGTTGGGCACCAACACCACCCTGGCTTAGGTCCCTGTTGCACACTCCTTCATGCTTGAAAAATTCTTTTCTTCTTGTCCTACTACTGTACTTCTTGCAACAGACAACTTATAAGACAGATTATTTTTCCCCCGAGGTTAATTCACCATGGGGTACTCATTGCATCTCTCCATCCTCCCTCATTACCCACCAAGTACACCCTGGCCCCTGAGCAAAGAGAATCCCACAGATGGGTTTGCCTTTCCTTATGGGAGGAGAAACCCACATAGATTTTCCCAGCCACTTCCCCATGTGGGGAAGAGTCCCATATGGGGACCTTATCTCCTCCCACAGTGTGTAGGGGCTTTGTTTGGGCAGGACCAGGGTGATTGGCAGACCCCCCACTATTGACCAGCCAAGTAGCTTCAGCCAAATTTGCTTCCCAGTGCTTCCATGTGCCATTACCTAAGGCTCTC